>JBCAUJ010000075.1:5431660-5455597 GCA_038406275.1 Cataglyphis albicans | reverse complement strand
TATATTATATAATAATTATTATATAATAAATAGATAAATAGTAAATATATATATATATATATATATATATATATATATATATTTATGTAATGGACAATATTTACTGTCTTTAGTCTGTATATACCTATAGTGTACATGTTTTCATATTCGTCTGGCAATCTCGGCATGACGTTTGAGTACGCGCAATCGGAGTAATAATCGTGATTTAGCCACAATGCCCGAATCGCCATACAATAGCAATCGATATCGAGAGGCATTTTAATGGTCAATTCCAATTCCTTGAAATGCACTTCGATCGGTTTTCTGCCGAAAAGCACAAGCAATCATTTTTAGAACTAAACTAATATATACGTCTAAACATGTGATGGAAATAAATAAATAAATAAATAAATTATTTGCGACATATCGTCTCGACACATGCCGATCCTTATCGGTGACCTGTTTAAGTCCGATAGGCAATTTTATCAAAGCCCAAACGCAGTAGATAATTTTATCAAAGACGCAGGTATATCTCGCCATTTTTATACCCTCGCGAATCATATTCCTCTCTATCTCACGCAGAAGAGAATAACATGCCGCGTCCGTCCATTCTCGAAGCTTGTCTCGAAATAATTGCCTAACCTGCGTTAAGTGCAGAATAAATTTTGAACAATCACCTTATCTAAAATTAAAAAAAAATCACGTATGCGAGAAGACGATTGATTACTTACCGTCTCGCATTCGGCTATGTAATCGGACGGTCTTGTCACAGAGAACTGTATTATGTCGTCGAGTCTCTCTAATAGCTGTAAAAAAGATTTTACTCTCACATAAAGAATGTTACATCCACATATTAATAATAGGGAGCCGAAATGTTTATTTGCACACTTTGACAAATTAAATAATAATATTAATATTTAATTACATTACTGATTTGGCTCAACTGTATGAAGATTCACGTACGTAGATGATAATATTGTATTTCGCAATAAAATTGCTCATGTTAACTTTCTCATCTTCCATGGACCATAAAAATATATAGGTATTCATCTCGGGTAAACTCCCGGGATCTGGCAATCCGTCACACGTGATATATCTAAACCACTATAAAAAAATTACTTTATTATAATGATACTCTATCGCGCCATGTATACAAAAAAAGTCTATATCTTATATGTCACATAATTCAAATTTAACTTTATATTACACAATTCAATAATTAAAAAATAACTTTTTTTCATAATTTAAATCGCAAATTTCGCAATATTGTAAGTATTGTAGCAATTTGGAGAATAGAATTGAGAGATTGCTAATGTAAAAAAAAAAAACTGCGAAAAATGAATCTTTCTTCCTCATGTTTTTTTTTTTTTTTTTTTTATCAAACCGTTATAATATATTTAATATATTTAATATATTTAATATATTTAAAACTTAATATTTGTTACGGATTAGTATCGGATTAATATCGTATAAGAGTTTGAAAAACATATACTCGTATATGTTTTCAATTAATTAAGAATCGACCATTGTTTATAATCATTTCTTATTAAATATATAATAGCAAAAAAAAACAAGCTGTTTACATTTTCCTCTTCTTCGACGGCCGCTATGTATTCCGCAAATGCGTCTTTATAATTACAAAGCGTCTCCTGCGTCTTCTCCAATTGAACCTTACGGATCTCTGCCTCCTGCTTTTCGAGCAGCGCTTGCCTTTCTATATTATATTTCTCCAAACGAATCTCCTCGGACAAGTTTTTAATTATCTGCGTTCTTTTGAAGAAATTTTACGTCAATATAATAAAAAATAATAAAAAATAATTCTAAACCCTAAAAGGTCGAAGCCTTTAATATGGGTAAATTTTTTTTTTTTAATTAACAACAAATTGCTGGTATTGATTAATCAATCTTAGATAATAGTCTAAGAATTTATTGAAAAATTAATCGATTTACATAATGTCGCGAATTGATGCAAAGTAATAATTATCATTGCTTATCAATTTTTACCTAATTTTCTCGACTTCAGCAACCGCTTTTGCCGCGCGTTCTTTTTCCTTCGCTGTGCGTGCTTTTTTCGCCATTATTCGAGCTTCCAGTATTTCTGGCTAAATCGATATATCGTACGATGTAATATATCTTTTACTCTAATAAAATCATTACGTGAAATGTGCAATAATCGATACCTGCAAAAACATGACAGTTTACTTGCGATATTTTACAATATCTTTTTGATTTTATTCGATATTTCTATGCTACTCAAAACTATAAGCAATAATTAATACAGCATTAGGAATAAAGAAAACGCGTTGTGATAGTCGAATTATATAATGCTTGATTATATAACAAAATTACCTGTATCAAATCCCATTCACGTAGCTGAAACAAAAATTTATTCAGAAGCAATATGTAAAGTATAATATTTTTTATATCTATAAATTATATATTTTGATACATTTTTAAATAGCTTTACTTATTTTAATTTTTATTTTTATTTGACATATAACACACACACATACATACACACGCAAAAGGATTCTTTATATTAAATTCTTTATATTAAAAAAATATATTTTTTAATATGGCAGTATTTTACAAATGCATTACATTAAAGTATTTATAAATATCATTGTATAATTTATCAGTTTATCATGTTTTTGTAATTGCTTAAATTAAAAATCGAATGGTCAAGCAATGTCAAGTGCACTAATTAAATAAAGAAATTTTAAGAAATTTGTTTACGATGCAAATATAGCTTTTTTTTTTTTTAAATGCATAAAAAATTTAACCTGTCAAGCGTTTAACTAATCAAAGAATATCTGTTTCATTAACAGAAATGTTAAACTAATAAATCGTTCTTTTGTATTAAAAAGGTCATATAATTGATTTCGACTAAATCTAGCTTTCTAGTAAATAAACGCAACAAATATATAACATACTATTAACCAGAAATCCGATAGTTTTCTCGATATTTGCTGTTGTATAAGACTTTTATCTTCCTCGATTTCCTCATATTCCTCATATTCCTCATAATCATCATAAATTTCAGAATCTGTTATAGAACATGATGATCTTTGTTTTTGCAAAAATAATATAGAGCGTTTTTCAGTTTACTTTCTTACCTGTAAAGCTGCCTTCGCTCTGGATAGAGTTTGTCACGATTTCAGTTTCACTCTGATCAGAATATCTGAAATAAATAAAAAAATTTCAAAATCAAGAAAAGGAATAAAAATTTCTTATGTTAATGCAGGTGGCTCCAAGTCTTTTCCAACATGATAAAATTTATTCGGATTTATAATCAATAGTTATCAGCTCTTTTTAGCGCACACAATCATCATATAATTTGGCTTCATACTTTATATCGGAAGTGTCTTTGTCGGGATTCAAACGACTCAGGCTCGAAGCAATGGAACCTTGGTCGGAAGGCTTATACACGATTTCTTCAGGTTCCATGTTAACGGTCTACATCCACATTATACAAGCGTTCTGCTCCTTATTGCGTTCAATTATCGAGTATCAAGAAAGATATCTTCACGGAAAGATTTCATCATTAAAAATGGAATATACAATAATGCTAAATGTAGGGCATATAATGGAAAATAATAAACCGCATTAAGAAAAGCGAGAAAATTGTGGCGTATCAAGAAATGATGTAAGTCATTCCATAAATTTTAAATTAAATGTATCGTCGATGAAATTCATTACAAATTTCAGCAGCAAGGTTAAGCAGAAATGTCAGATATCGCATTACATATACATACGCACACGCACGTGTGCGTACATATACATATTGGCGTACATATCGAAACAAAACACTGAAATCATTTAGGCATCAAAAATTATCATCAAATGGTGAAAATAGTATATATGTATACAATGAAATTCATCATTTCATTTACACACATTTTTGATAAATAATTTGTATAGGAATACTTTTTTATCTCGTATATATATATATATACGAGATAAAAAAATATTATATATATATATATATATATATATATATATATATACGTGTGATAATGTGTGATACATATAAAAGAAATTGAATGCTAAAAAATTATTATCAAAAACAATAATCCATTAAAATAAGTTTATATTTTTTGATATAATCTCTTTTCGCACTTATCTGCAAAATTACAGATTTAATTTTATTTTGAAATAAGATACAGGAATATGGGATTAAGGAATACATAAAATATGTATAAGTATTTGTATCTCATTAAAATGTGCAAAAATAGAATTGAATTTCGATTTCGCATTTTAAATTTGGTATTTGTAACACATGTAATATAATATTGTGAGGGCTATAAAAAAGTATTTCTAGATTATAACATGCGACAAAATAATGATTGATATTTAAATTAAACGATTAAAATTAAACGTTAATTAATTAAATGCCGGTTCACATATTAATATCGCTTATAAATTAATGAGCAATGTAGATGAATGTTACAAATATAAGGAACGTGACCTCGTCGAGTTCTATCAGACTCGTTTGTAATTTTATCCGGATACGGTTGTATGATAACAACAGAGAATTTATACGTTTCTTATAATCTATTTGACTGGAAGCGCTCACTATTTTATTTTCAGTGTCTTTAACTATATTGTTAGAGAGATGAGCAAAGAAACGATTGAATCGACTTTGTCGATACCAGCATTTTATTCTGGAAGAAGTATATTCATTACAGGCGCAACAGGATATTTGGGAAAAATATTGATAGAAAAGTTGCTGAGATCGTGCCCCGATACAAAAGAGATATTCTTATTAATGCGCCCGAAGACCAATAGGTGCATCGAAAAGAGATTCCAGGAGATGCTGACTAGCCCGGCAAGTAATATATATGAGAGAAATATTAAATAATTAAAATTATATACAATGTAATCCATGTAACAAATTAAGAAACTTTAGAGCAATTTGATTTCTACTCATAGCATATTTTAAATATATTTTTCATGTGTCCAGTGAAGAGCTTTATAATAATAAATGATAAAATTATGATGCTTCAAATAGAATTCTTAAAAAAAAATTATATTTTTTAATTCTACGAAAACAGAAACTTTTACATAAAACATTATTAACTTGTACCATCAAGTGGATCACTTTGTATATGATATTACAAAAATATATATACACATACGTTATGTCAAAATTATATAAAAAAAAAATTATGTCATTTTATGCATATTGTATCTTGTAGTTGTTTGATAGACTACGAAGCGAACAATCCCATTGTTTCGAAAAACTGATTCCGTTGAAAGGTGATATCGAAGTAGAGGGATTGGGTTTGTCATCTGCTGACAGAAACACGTTGATCGAAAAAGTATCTATAATATTTCACGTAGCGGCGAACGTGAGATTCGATAATGTACTGAAGAAAGCTGTGCTGCTAAATATTCGATCGACAAGAGACATCTGCGTTTTGGGCAAAAGTTTAAAAAATTTGGTGGTAGGTAATCGCGAAAGTGCGTTAAAATGATGATGCTTTTTGTCTGAAAATTCTCTGCGCGATAATTTTAATTAGGATTAAAAGTAATTGTTGGCAAACACTATTGCACTAATTTAATTTCATTCTTTTAAGGCTCTGGTGCATGTCAGCTCGACTTATACACAAGTCGATAAACCTGTCGTCGATGAAATTATATATCCAATGGAGGAAATCGATTGGAAGAAAACGATTCAAATTGCTGAAACCGTGGATGATTATGTCTTGGAAGTATTTAAGTCGAAGTAAGTGTTAAACTCCTGCATTGATTTCTTTATTTCATACATGTCATGATAAACAAGTTATAAAAATAATATAAATACGTATTTCTAGTATAAAAATTATATATATTTTTTGTGATAAAATTTAAATTCTTTATGATTTACATATTTATAGCCAAGTGTCTTTGAGAGAATTCTGTAACACTTTTTCAAACTGATTTGAAAATTTTTTACGTTAATATTAAATATTGTAATGATATTATATTTAAGTTAATATTAAGATTTTTTACGTTAATATTTTTTAATAATGTCATTCTTGTCACATTTCTATTTGGAGTATAGTTCTGATGCGTTTTCGAGATTATTTACAGATACTTAGGTACAATGCCGAATTCATACGTATTTACCAAGAGACTTGCGGAACAGGTGATAACTGATTACTCCAAATCACTGCCATGCGTGATTTGCAGACCGTCTATAAGTACGTTGTTATTGCCAAATAAATGTATCATTATATAAGAGAATATTTTAATGTAATTTATCATATCATGATTCTGACGATGTAATTATAATCATGATTGTTTTTATGAAATTCACATTCAAAGTTAAAGTTTATATAAATTATATTTTTTTATAGAACAGGACAAATTTTTTTTTTAAATATTGAACAATGATAAATTAAAAAAGCTCATTCTAGAATAAAAGAAATATTTTAATATTTCTCTTAAACTCCTACAATTTGAATTAAACAGTAAGATAAATCTATATTCGAATTTATTGATATCAAATTTCCTTAAATTGATATTTTCTATCTAGTTGCACCAACATTGGGAGAACCTATAAAGGGTTGGTTGGACAGCTTTGCCGGTCCAATAGGGTTGATAATCGGTATTGGAAAAGGGATAATGCGAGTATTTTACAATAATCCGTTTACTTCTGACAACTTTATACCAGCTGACACTGTTGTTAAAGCTATGATCGTTGCTGGATGGAAACGAGGCGTGATGAAGTACGATAAATTGCATTCTTTTAAATATCACTTTTTGCTTTAAGAATACAGTTAGAATGTCATATTTAAAATTATTTAATATATATTATAAAAAAAACATATATATATATATATATATATATATATATAATTATAAAATTTAATATAATAAAAATGTATTGTAAAAAAATTATATAATAAGATTCTTTTTCTGTATATTATTTTATCATTATTCTCAATTTTAGCAAAAACAACGACACGCAAAATATTCATCCACTTGTTTACAACTGCTCGTCCAATGATAGCATGATTCCATCACGTTTAATGGCAATAGAAATAGGCAAGAAAATCATCGTGGAACATCCTTTCGAAGATGTAATCTGGGCTCCTGGATTAATTATAACACAAAATTATTTTTTTTATTACATATTAGTATTATTGTTGCACGCAATACCGGCCATATTTATCGATGGATTATTACAAATCACAGGCAAAAGTCCTAGGTAAGATTTTATTGCAGAATGTATTTGTTAATCTAAGCTTAAAGAAGATTAAGAGGTCAATAACACTTAAAAATATTTTACTTTACGCTATATAATATAAAATATAGGACGTTTTTAGAGAAACTTCTTTAAAAATTTTTCTTGTTTCAAAGTAATTTTTTTGAGTCTCAATAAGAAAAAAGTATGTTGTTATAATAGATTAATATAATAGATGTTGGTATAATAGATTAATAGCTCAGAATCATATACACTTATTATCAAGATATTAATAAAATTTTGTTTACATATTTCTAGATTACTAAAACAACAAAGGAAAATATTTATAGGTAATAATAACATGGCGTACTTTTTATTTAACAAATGGGATTTTCGAAATCAAAAATTATTAAGTTTATCAAACGAAGTGCCGCCCGATAATCAACAAGACTTTGGATTTGCGGAAGATTTTAATTACATTTACAATTACAACACACTAGTATTATATTACAAGTAAGTAAGAAATTGTGCGTTATCTCAAAATTTACTTATCTTCAGAAAATGAGCGGACAATTATCTCTTATTTTTGTTTTTATTAAAAAAAAAAATATCAATTTAAAAAAAAATTATAACAGTTTTAGAATCGAGAACATTTTTAATTATAAAGTACGAACAATTTTGTGTATATATGACTAATACTGCCGATAATTTATGTGGGCAAATAAAATATTATTTTCGTCTGTCGTAGAAATTGTGCAATTGGAAGTAAAATTTTTCTTCTAAAAGAAAATATAGATCGATTGGATGCAACAAGACTCCATTACAGAAGGTAAGATTTTAGAGATTGTATGTCCTAGAGTTTACGTAGAAAACATTATGCTTCTTCGACTTCTCATTAATTTTTTTTAGTCGCATACGAAAAATAGATATCTTTTCCCGCAAAAATATTATAAACATTTGCATGGCTTGAAACAATTGGTGAATAACTGTCTCAAGATACCTACATCTTTATCTTTCGAGAAAAGGAAAAAGCAAATGTATATTTCAATACAATACTTTGCTTTTTTTTAATTTATTAAACTTTATTAAATTTATAGAATTATGCAAATGAATAACCGCTTATTTTGTTCTCCAACAATATATAATAAAGCTAAATTTTTTCAGATGTAGATTTAATTAGCTAAACTATTTTGAAAGAGCTGCAATTATAATGATTTGATAGAAATGTATTATTGTTAACACCAAATATTAATTTAATCTCTTTTATGATTACAGAATGATTTGGATCGACAGAATTGTAAAAATATTGATCGGAATTCTCTTCATATGGATAATATGTGGAATTTATATTGATATATGAACGTGTATTGATTGTCCTACAAGAGACAATTTAATAGATGTGGTTGTACGAAAATATAATCTAGATCATTATGTTTAGAAAATTGTATAAAAATTGATATATGTTAATATTTTATTTACATCTATGTTTATATTAAAATGATTTTGTCTTGTAACTATTAAAAAAAATAAAATCAAATATATATTTTTTTTTGTAATAAACAAAACTTATTAGATGCTATTGTATGTTGTGGAGAAAAAGAAAACAAACATACGATATATGAGTGCATAAATATGGATAAACTTAACGCATATGGGAACTTGAACTGCAGATGTCAACATGCGTATGTCATTATTTTATGTACCATACACAACGTCTAAATTACATCTTGTGTACAAAAACTTTTCAAATAAAATATCGTTAGACAAAATATAGGGAAAACTGCAATTAAAGAAAAGAGAATACCAAAAAAAACTTTGAAATTTCAAAAACCATTGATATTAATCGGCTTAACATATAAATGCGCAATAAATACATTAATTCCTAATAAATAAGCCAACTAAACAAATAAAAATTTATAACAGGTTTGATAGATTAGTTTTCAAAAAAAAAAAAAAGAAAATGTTGGTTTAAGAAATAAATTAAAGACGTTTCCAACACACATTCTTAAAATTAAGCTTTGTATATTTTAGAAAATTAAATAAATGTAAAAGTTGAAATATATGAATATGTAAAATAAAGAAAAGTGATACAAAGTAGAAAAAGCGATAAAAAATTAAAAATTTTTTACTTTTGGGTGTGTGTATATTTGATGTATAAAACATTATACATCGTAATTGCAACAAAATGAATAGCTAAAAAAAATTGTTTGGAATGACTGCTACTTTTTCAAATACATTTTCATTATTAGTGTCGCTATTTTTATTTTTTAGTTATACATGTATAAATATTTTATTCAACTTAATTTAAATTGGTATATATATATTTTTTTTTTTAACTGTTTAAATATAATTGATTATATGAAATTTTTTGCAGAATTACATATTGTAGAATAAACGTGTAGAATAAATTATAAAATAATCATTTACTGTCATCAGCTTATAGGTTTAAACGTTTATATTATTACAGTATAAAGATTTGCTCTTTTGATCTTTGCTTACATAGCAAAATTTCCGTTTTATTAATACAAGGTTGCACACAATCTGCATATTAAACAGTTGCATATGTATAAAACGATTGTAATTATAAATAATTATGTCGTTGGCTGATTTCACTTTATTATTTCTACCCAATCGAAATTCTACTAGTTAATAAATACAAAAAAGATTATATTTTTGTGTATATTTTTGATTATTATTGTTATTATTGTTTATTATTTATGTTGATTTTGTTTTAATAACAATGGACGAGAATATAACTGAGTCAGTCATATCGGTTGCTTCGTTTCACGCTGGACAATATATTTGTAACAGGCGCAACAGGATTTTTGGGTAAAGTATACATCGAGAAGATACTACGATCTTGTCCAGATGTTCGTGAAGTATTTATATTATACGTCCAAAAAGAGAACTAAGCATTAACGAAAAGCTTGAGAAAATTACCGGTTAGTTAATTATATAGAATATAAGTATAGATTCTCTTTTGCAACATCATATTTCTTTTAAATTCTTGTAACATTTAAATGAAAAAGTTTTCTTAAAAAAACTCATCGTGCCATTGCACTAAAATACACACACATAAACAGATTATTTTTATCCCATTAGATATAGCTATTTAATTGAATCGTAAGATCAGAAGAAAAGAGAAAAGGAAAAAAAAACAGAAAAAAATACCGTGCATCTAATATAAAATACTTCGTTTTTAATGTTTTCTTTTAACATAAATAACTAAAATATTAATTTGCGCATATTCTCTTTATACACATAGTGTATAGACAAAAAAAAATTAATTAAAGAAATATTCTCTTAACGCAATCACGCTAATAGCTGTATAAAATTATATATCTTTTTTTTTTGAAGTTTTTTTATTAGATTTTATTTATTTCTGAATTAAATACTATATGAATGACATTGCATCGTTACTAATAAATCAGTTTGTGTAAATGTATGTGTAATATGTGATGTAGGCTAGTAAGACTACAGAAAAAACGTGGCCAATTTCGCTCAGAAGCATTTTGGGTGTCATGAATGGAAATTTGAAAACAAAAATATTTTGGAATTATTAAAGCTTCCAATTTCATCCAAGGAAAGAGAAGTGTTCTTACATGATCTTTTAAATGTTGATCTTAAAGACTATTACAAGTAAATTTTTTCTTTTAGATTAATTTTTTAAGTAATGTTTATATCGAAGATAATAGTAAGCTGTAGATGTTTATTTTATAAAAAGGAACGGTATAATCGGAGCTAAATTATATCTTCAGGGCATGAATCGATTAGATGCAGCAGAACGCATTATAAAAGGTGTAAAATATTTTATAAACAGGAACATTGATGCAAAAATTCAAAATTAATTATTAAGTAACAATAATAGTAGATTTGAAGATTGATTATTATCCTACCAGATTAGGTAAAAATAGCTTTTGTTCTTATGAAAATAAAAATTTTACTTAAAATTTTACTTTAAATTTGTTTTTAAATCACGCATACATAGATGGTACAATACATATCGCATATTAATATTATATAATTAAAATAATAGAAGATTATTAATACATAAAGAATTTGTATGAAATGAAGATAATAAACTTAAAAAAATTTATTGTTAAATATTATAGAAATAATTAAGATATTTAAAATATGTTTATTCTGCAAATATTTTAGAGTGGATCTGTTTGTTACGACGTTGAAAACTATCATTGTCATTGGAATGCTGTGGATGATGTATAAATGGATCTGCACTTAAATTTTTTCAGATCATAGACAGACATTGCCATTGTATAATTATAATATTATATATAATAATTGATTCAATATAAAGAGAAAATAGAAATAAAAAAAATTTTTATATAATAGACAGACAACAAAATAAATAAAATAAATGAATATAATTGCGTGTTTGATGTAAGACGAAAGAAGATTTATTGTGTATGTTTACTTTATTAATTTATTGTGTATGGTTACTGTATTAATTGTATGTGTATAAACTGCTTGTTCATTACAGTACTTATTTCCTTTAAAAATAATGACGTAACTCGCATGATATATGTAGATCAAGATACGAATATGAAAGAACTTGTTCCTTTGATCTCTAAGCATATCATTATCATCGAATAGCTTCTATATCATTTCCTGCGCACAAAATTCGTAATGCTCATTCACCTTGTTGTCTTTTATCGAAGACGAAGTGCTGCGACTCTCGTTTCAAATTCAATTATCTTAAGTTTAAAATAATTTGATTTGTTTTTCTTGATTTTTAAATTAATCTTCAAATAAAATCTTGCCATTTTGTTATTTTTTATTTGCTGTTTTATAATCAAACACATTATTTTCTGCTACTTTATTCATCTTATCGGAAACAGTTGCGTTCAACATGGACGAAATTGCGAAGACATATATACCAGCATTTTATGCTGGTCGCAGCATATTAATTTCGGGAAGTACTGGATTTCTAGGCAAAGTTCTGTGTGAAAAGTTGCTGCGGTCTTGTCCTGATGTTGCCGAAATATTTCTTTTGATACGACCAAAGAAGGGATTGAGCGTCAACGAGAGACTTGAAAAAATGTTGGATAACAAGGTAAAGTTGTGATAACAATGTATATGTATGTGTGTTCTTGGGCAAATAATAAATAAATAAAACTTTGAAAGTTTTTCGGAAATTAAAAAAATGTTCTGTTTCTTTTTTTTAAGTAGAAATTTTCTTTAAAAGAAAAAAGTAACAAGGAAGATGAAAAAATTTTTAAATATTTTCAATTAATTTTTTGAAAATTACAAAAGCAAATAATTGTTTAAAACACACACACTGTTGGATTTTTTTCACAATAAGATATGAGATATCTTTCTTTCTTATCTTTTTATTTAAATAAAATTGTTTGATTATATTTTTTCACTTTAAAATTCTCTTTTTCTTTAAACTATAAATATTTTCTTGAATATGTAGCTTGAATTTTCTTAAAATGTGAATGAAATTTTAACGAAATATGAAATATACCAATAATTATCGATGATCGTTTTAGCTTTTTGACGTTTTGCGAAGTGAGCAGCCATCTGCTTTTAATAAGCTCATTCCAATAAACGCAGATGTGAGTATGGAGGGCTTAGGATTACTACCAGCCGATAGAGAAATGCTAATCGAAAAAGTGTCCGTCATATTTCATGTAGCAGCTAGCGTAAGATTCAACGAAAGCCTGCGTGACGCGATTTTCAACAATACAAGATCAACGCGTGATATTTGTATTTTAGCAAAAGAAATGAAAAACTTGGTGGTATGTATATTTTGATTTAAAATCAAAATTACAGCATTTCTCTATGCAAATAATTAATATATGAGATTATTTTGATTTTATTTATATATAATTTATATATGATTTTTCAATTGCTCAGAGCTATCAATACTCAATTTAACCGAAATTAATAAATCTTTTAAAATCACAAGACGCAAAGTATTTAGCATAATAAAAAAAAAAATTAATTATTTATTTTAATCTAATATTTATTACGCCTTTTATCGTGTCACTATATTATTTCTCATAACATTTAATTTGCGCGTGATTCGAGGTTCTGCTACATGTTAGCTCGACGTACACTCAAACCGACAAATTTGAAGTCGACGAGATTCTGTATCCCCCGGAAATGGATTGGAGAGAGGCGATTAAAGTCGCCGAATCCGTCGACGAGCATATTTTGAGAACGTTTACAGCAAAGTAAATTTTATATAGACACCGCATGGCGCATCGTCGTTTCATTAAAATAGTTTTACGTTCATTTTTATTTGCAGATATTTGGGAACAATGCCAAACACGTACACTTTCACCAAAAAATTGGCGGAGCAAATAATAAGTGATTACTCAAAGTCATTGCCTTGCGTGATCATCCGCCCATCCATAGTCGTTTCGACAGCGGCAGATCCAGTGTCAGGATGGCTTGACAATTTCAATGGTCCAGTTGGAATGCTGATTGGCGGAGGCAAGGGAGTTTTGCGTGTAATTTACGTCGATCCAAAGGTCAATTCCGATTTTATACCTGTAGATGTGGCGATCAAAGCGATAATAATTGTGGCTTGGCAACGTGGAATCAAACCGTATGCTTACCGATTTTCTCACACAATAAAGTCGTATATCAATGTTTATTGTTATTTCTTAAAGCGCTAAATAGATGTACATCACGCCCACAATCGATATTTATAGTGTATTTTTTGTGATTTAGCATCACTGAAAATGATACGATACACATTTATAATTGCTCGTCGTACGATACAAAGAAAATAAATATAAAAAATCTTATCAAAATGGGATTCCAAATAACGGAAGAAGTGCCGTTGGATAATATCATTTGGTCACCAGGCAGTACAATAACTACGAGCCGTTCTTTGTATTTCATACTGGTGCTAATTATGCACATCCTACCGGCACTATTCATAGATGGAATCATGAAGTTGTTTGGCTTACGTCCAATGTAAGTTTACTTTAAAGGGAATTTTTCAAAGCTGTTATATACAGTTATTTCAGTGTATAATTATATCGTAAAATTATTAATTTATTTCTCTATATAAAATATTCTATAATTATTGCATTTTCTCTTAATTACGAAGATCTTTTAGCGAGAATCTTTTAATTATCTTTTAGCAAAATTTCTAAAAATGATTTATGTTGATATTTGAATTTTATCAATATTAAAAGTTTCTAAGAAACATAAAATTCCAAAAAAGCTAATAAATATTACGAGAATTAAAGTAGCTAATCGTTCCGTGGATTTTTTATATATTTTAAATTAAAAAAAAAATTAATTTTTTTTTTTTTAAGTGCTCTATTTTTCTAGGCTACTAAAACTCCAGCGGAAAATATATATCGCGAATAATGCTTTGTCATATTTTTTGACAAACCAATGGAAATTTTCCAATAAAAAATTAGTAACCTTATTCGATAATCTCAGCGCTGAAAATAAGAAAGATTTTGGATTTACCTACGAAGATTTCAATGTAGAAAAATATTTTAGGCAAGTGTTACAATTGTACGATTAAAAATCTGTTTCATCTACTTTTCATCTTTTATCGTCGTCATATTTTATTTGCTATAGAAATGGATTAATCGGCGCAAAGATTTACTTACTTAAAGAAGACATGAATCAGCTAGAAGCAGCCAAGCTTCATCGTAAAAGGTGAGGTGGCATGCACTTTATAAAATGGAAAACGGACTTTGGCCGCGGAACTGCAGATTTTCTTTTCGCTTAATTTCGGGCCTGCTTTTATTTCTTTCAAAAAAAAATATCAAGAGACATTAACAGTCTTTGAATTACGAGCGATTGAAAAGAGAAACTTCTATCAATGATGATATTGCAAAACTCACGTCACTACTTATATACTCCAATATTCAAAGATGATATCATTTTTGAGATCGGAATATATATAATTCTGCATAGCCTATTATGATTTTAATAACAATAAACTGGAGTCGCGGAGAATAAAGCACAGAGAGAGATAAAAAATTAGAGATAACGGTAAGACAAAAATCCGACGTCGCGAAGTTACGTACACAACTGTTTGGTCGATCAATTGTGAGTCCTTAGGTAGGTTGAAAATTAGGTCGTAACGTGGATACGCGCGCATTGGCAACCGATGAAAATTTTCACGAATTGTTACGCCGGTCGAACTATTTTTAGACGCCTGTTAATTTTAGTTTCATCGAGAAAAAGCAGATGTGCGCGTTTATTGAGCTTTTTGCGTCTTTCTTTCGTGGATGTAATCGCAACAGAGTGGTATATGCACCTACAATATGCACCTATATGACATGTTATATCAAAATTTTCATATATTATGAATTTTTAATTTGGTCAAGAGAAATTGTCGTGAATGAAACAAGTCGTGGAAAAAGACCTGAGGGAAGGCCTGAAAAGAGTATGTTCTAGAAACTTTTTTATTTTTATTTCCAGAGTTTCTTTTGTTAATTTTAAATGTGCAACATTAGAATAGCGAGTACTTATACTATACAACTTAGATAACAAATTTACAATATTTTTAAGCAATAATCTCAACTATCTATGTCAACAATTTTTTTTCTCTCCTTCAAAGAAACTGTCTTCGGATACAAATGAACAATAAGTATAATATTATTATTTTTTAACGATTATAATTTATCTTCTAATCTTCCTTTTTCCAGAATCTCTTTTATCTCCTAGCTTTCATCATCCGCTGTGAAGCTGCAAAGTTTTTATACACATTCGAGTTTAATTTATCTTTCAACTATATTAAATAAGAAGTAGTATTTATACGGCTACATATTTATCAATTATTGCATATATATATAATGATAATACATATGACTAATTTATGATTAAATTCTTAGCAATATATTATATTATTCGAATAAAAAATATTAAAATTTATTAGTTGCATATAAAGGGGAGAGCTTTGTAAATCACCCGCAAAAAATGATGTGCGTAATGAATTGCGTACACAAGACACTTCTTATCTCACTTCTTCTTCTTCACTGTCTTAGCACTTTTTATCTACCATGTATTCGATCACTGACTTAGTCATTATTAGCTTTTTCGCTAGTTTTCCTTGTAAAATGTAGCAAGAATCTGCGTCAATTAATGGTAATTCCTGTAATCGCAATCGATATTCTTCGTCTCGTGAAGTGCTTATCTTGACCTTTTCTCCCCTTTGGGTTTCCAAGTTCGACGAATTCAAGTCAATATTCCTCTTGGAAATGCTATTAGCATAATTCGCTCTCTTCTAATCTAAACATAGTTATATAACTATCATTTTTTAGCTTTTCTTAGCTTTGTTTTGCAAATTTTGCTTTATTGCCTCATTATAAATCGGTATGAAGATCGCTGTGATAAGAATGAAGCAACATTTAATATTCTCAATGTGTTTCAGGATGGATTGGCTCAGTAGAATAACCACGATTTTATTCATCGCATTCGTCCTATGGATATTGTATCATAAAAACACGTTGTCTTACATTTTAGATTTTTTTATACCTTTTTATTCGATGATAGATTTATAAAAATATTAGCGCAGATTATTCTTGGCAATTTTCCAAATTGCCAAGTATGTATGCTTTATACGATAAATTTACTTTAATTGAGTATCTTAGTGATGAAAACATAGTTCTTATCATAATGTATAGATTCACATAAAAGGTCAGTGTCAAATATAATTATAGCCTTATAATATCTATACTTAAATATTTCATTAATTAAAATTTTATAAATAGAAATAGAAAGTGCGCGATAATAATACATGTATACAAATATATAATAATAAAAACCACTTCATTTATATAACTTTCCTTATTATTTAAGAAATATATTTCGCGCATTTAATATCTTATAAAAAATGTACAATATTTCATTAATATTATTTCTATTTTTGCCTTTTTGGTCCGAGGTACTGATTCAATTAAACATTAATCTCTTCGAAATACATATGCACATTTATTATAATTTGATTAATTTGTCTACACTTTTTTTCTTTCTCTCTCCAACTCAACGATTCATGTCATCGTCCTCCGCCAAAATATATTGCACACAATTTTTTAAAGCTACCATGGAAAACAACGTGTTGGTGTATAATCTTTTATATAACGCATTTATGTATGCGGTATTTCCATGAAAAAACGTCAGTGGATTAAGAATTGTGAAAACGTCTTTCATAATTCAGAGAAAAATGTTACTAAATCTACTCAGATCGATGTTGAAAAAAAAAACTGGTAACAACAAATATTATATCAATTTTTTAATAAGAAAACGGGATACGCGCGCGCGTATCGCACCTCAAATTGATTTGCAAGTTTTATGTGCAAAGTGCTTTTCTTTTTGTCTTGTATCGAGCAGAAAATAAGACTGTTAATATCAATTACTTAAGATTATATATTTGTGATACACGATTATCGTGAAATTATTTTTGCGTACCATGAATCATCAATTATACTATTATAGGAATATCGTGTTTTCCCCTTTAACCTTCTTCGTTATCCTATTTATCCTTTGGCAATAAAATGTCAAAAAGAGAGAGAACGAAAGAGAGAACAAGAAGGCTAGGAAATATATATCGCGAAAATAGTTTACAATTTGCGGGAAAGATTAATAGCTTCCGCGAAATCTTTAATTATATATATATATATATATATATATATATATATATCTTATTAGTGATAAATTCAATAATTTGTATAGCTGTATTGATGGCTGTATCTTTTATGACAACAATTACGTAAGCTTTGAGAAGAAAGAAGATTTAATCCATGAAGCAATGGAAGCAAAAGTCAAATATATTATCAGAACTTTCAATCCTTAAGAGGAATTTATTACGAATATATTTCAATTAATATTTATAAGATTAAATTAAAAATCTTGCAAAAAAAAAATGTAAATTAGAATCATTTAAGGATCCTGAAAAATTAATTAATTCAATATTTTTCGACTACTCACACAAATTTAAAAGTTTCTTAGAGCGTCGAATAAAAATTTAATGTCAAAATTTAAATCAGAATAACGAAATTATTATGATGGATATTAAAATTATAAAATTTTCGAGTTTTTATATTTATATAAGAATTTAATATAAATTCTAAAATATAAAACTTTACACAAGTTATTGGATATGAATTCAATGTTAATTACAAAGTAAATAATTATAATCTTTATGCGATACAACCCAATATTTGATACATAAAAATCTTATTAATCTTGATCTTTATAATCGTTTAGGCTAAAAATTATTATAAAAATATTTTTAATTTCGAGCTGTAATTATAATATGGCGAACTATATTAAATCTTTTTTTATAACTTTGATTTCATGTTTATCAAATTATGATGACGTAATAGAACATTTCCAAAATCTGATACCTGAAAACTATAAAGAATAATTATTTATTTCCTTAAACTTTTGTTGATGGATTATATAATGTAAATTTATTATTTTACGTTGACGTTATTTTTTTGCATTTCGCGTGAATTATTGCAATAAAATATTTGTTTATTTTTGTTGAAACTTACGTTGAATCGCACGAGAAATACGTGAGTCTTATTGATGATGCGCGCAGAGTCTTTATGGATCGTAACACTCGATTGAAATGTGCATTATTTTGTTGAGCAATATAAGAACGCATAGACAAGAAGCGATTTTATGCATTCCACGCTCGAACAAAAATAGCGCTAGTATTATGCAACCGTTCTCGAGTATGTCAGAAAAGAATCATTTGACGAGGTACTTCCGAACAAATATTATTTACTCGGAATCGAGAAATCAATAAAACTAATATTAGAAAAAAAATCATTATCATTCAGCTCATAAACATGTTTTGTCACAGCAGAATTACTTACTATTGAAAAAAAAAATTGTCTTTTCTTGAATATTAAAAATTTGCATACGATAGATTTATAAGATAGATTGATAAATATTTTATTTGAATACTTATCTTTTTATAATTAGCAAAATATGTACACTATTAAAAAAAAATAGAGAACACTTTTTCTAAAAATTGAGCTATTTTCAAATGCTAAAAGCCAGAAAAAAATCATCATAGATAAAAAATTAAAAAAACATTTTGAAGTTTTAATTTTAACACAATTTTAAGCCAACTATCGGTGGCTTAAAAAAATTTTTATTTTCCTTGTTTCGTGTTTTAAAACAGAACACATTATTTTATTATTTAAAATTATGTATTTTTAACATTCTGCAACTCGATAAAAAATATTTTTTAAAAAACAATTCAAGTTTCATAAAAAAATAACATTTCTACTGCAAAATGCATTTTTTAATTTTTTTTTACGATTTTCTAAATTAAGCTGCACGATTTTAAAACAACTGCCTTTTCAAAACTAACGTCGATACTTAGCAAAAAATCATCGTAGACAAAAAACTAAAAAAGTTTTTAAAGTTTTTGAAGTTTCAACTTTAACGCTATCAGTAATATAAAAAATTTTTTTTCTTTTTTTTTTCTTATAAAAATATAGACGACTGAAACTTCAAGGTCCTTTTTTAATTTTTTACAAGTATTTCTCGCCGAGATTCAGCAGTTTGAAAGTAACCCAATTTTTAGGATATGAAAAGTGTCTCTTTTAATGCGACATGTAAATCTATGTAGCGTATAAACCTATCGAGATTTAAACCTGTTTACGTCACGAGAATATAATAGATACTGATAAATGTTTTGCAAGGAAATTGCATGTTAATTATAGATTCAAATGTATCGTTGATTATTTGCGGCTAAACTCTGTCCGGTCTCTCGATTCCGAGTAAGTAATATATTGACGTCACGATGCACCTTTCCATTGCAAAAATAAAACTATTGCGCAAGGTGACATTTTAGAATAAGATATCGCGCGATTTCCACACAGTGGAAATCTAATCATTCACGTCAAATCCTGCAGACATTCAAATTACAAATACGTCAATGCGCACGTCATTTCTTCACATAATACAGCCATTTTCAGTTAAATAAAATCTATTATATATTCGATAAATTTGCTTTTAATTAATGAAATATGTTAAGCTACATGAGTTGACATTCTATTATTCGTATCTATTATTTGTATTCCAAAATCTCCAAAAAAAGGAAAAAGCGCACTTTCACATAAACTACTCCAATAGTGATATAATCTTATCGTTAGTTTAATAAATGGAAAATCTTCAGAGGGACAAATTCGCAAATTGTATATTCCGAGTGCAAGAGGCATTATCTCGTCTAATCTGACGACGTGAATCGCATTCGAACTCGGATCTGGATCTGGATACGAATTATGGCGTTATCTCTGGACTCGAGGTGTCTTCGATATGATTCGAGCACTCGGCGACCTCCTTTATTCGCGACGAGAGACGGATATTCTTATCGCCCGTATGCGTTTGCATCTGCATATGCCATGCGAATCGACTGATCTCCGCTTTCCCCCCGCTCGCATATCCCTCATTCGATTTTTGTGTCACGCATGCTGTGTTTTATAAATCGCTACATTTATTTTTAATGCCAGTTTGTTAATATGCAACAATTTTTTTTCTACATTTATTTATAATTCTACACCTAATATTCAAATATATCTAATAATAAACATATCTACATCAATATCTATGTTACATATCCGTACAACTATTTAATATCACAGCTTATGACATTATTAATTCCTCCATTTGTATGCCATCTGTTTACGTTTATTTACGTCGATAATATTCTTCTCGTTGATCAGTGAGAAGATGGTGATTAATTTAGCTTACGGACGACGTAATCGGCTCAATCTCTGAATGCAAATTAAACTGGTTGGCCTTCCTCGGAAGTAGTTCCGGGATGGTGCGACTCGTCAGCGCGAGGAACAGAGGAAGCAGGAGATTGAAGGGTGAAGGAGAGGGAGAGAGAAAAGATCAAAAGATGCTCTTATTTTGACAGGATTCGACCGAGTAGCTTGGCGTAAGAATTTGACGTAATTCGACGAGTTAGACAGAAATATAAAATTAATATTAAAAATAAACATATCTGGAGGAAGAGAGAGAGAGAGAGAGGTGATATTTATTATAGAGCAGACGCATTTGTTTAGAGCAACGCCGATTCTCAAACGTTAATGTGTTTACACCAAATAAAAAGAAAGAAGCAAATGGGAGAAATCCGTTATCATTCGCCAATTCATAAAGAATTTGTTTGAATTCTCGTAAACCGACGTAAATGATGTAGAAAGAAGGGTAAACGAGATAAATAAATGACGGTGATATATTATATTGTTGGCGAAACTCCATCAAAGATACACTTGTTTCCCTCTCACACGCTTTATAATCGCTCATAGTTGCTGATACGTGGTTTCCCTCGCTTACAATGCCCCCTCTTTGAGAAAAGTCGGCGAAAAAGATATCATCCTCCAGGCGTATAATTTATTTTTCCCTTTTTAGCGTATCGGATATTTCTTATCCGATACGCTAAAAAGGGAAAAATTCTTATCTTCTTATCTCTACAACTCGTTTATATTTATAAAATCGGCAAGAGTGAACGCTTTTTGATTATAATTGCGTATGTATTATATATGCATCAACATTTTTCCTACGATATCTGCGTAAATATTTATGTTATCTGTAAGTACTTGTGCGTCTCCGCGAGTTGTGTCATTGATATACCTTTCAGCGGTTTCTCAATGCGCGTCCTATAACTCACGCCTGAAATTGGGACAATATTTTTCTTATGTATATGTATATAAGATTTTTTTTTAATTTCTGTCTTAAACAGCGTCGATTTAAGTTTTTATTTTCTTTCAATATCCTTTCACATTATTTGCTGTTTCTTAATATCAAGATATATGTGTATTTAATATCATCCATTTATACTCAAAATATAAAAGATTCGCCCTGTAAATAATCATTTACGAGCACGTGATGCCGTCGCGAAGAAAATTCGATTTTTTTTTTTTTTTAATTCCTCAGTCTCCAGAAACATTTCGTAAATGTTATGCGTGGCAAGTAGCGTTGTGCAATTGTTAAAACAGAGACAGCGCCTTGAATACACCTCGTTAAACTAAAGTCCAATGTAAAGCTAAAAATAAAAACAAGAAAGAGAGAGAGAGAGAGAGAGAAAAAGAGAGAGCGAAAAACAAGAACCGATGCGCAGACTCACCGAAGATAAGATGCAGTCATAATATGTATGCATAGAAACTAATGCACGTGTTACTTACTACATTGTGTACGCCCGAGGGAGAGCGAGCGCTCAGTTTTGCGCGTTTTGACGTACGTGCTACGTTAATTAGATGAGCGATGATACACGCGCAGATGAAACGTATGTATCTGTGTGGAGAACGACGCAAACGACGGTGACATCATCGTCGACGCATGCGCATCCACGATGGATCCGATCCATGACCGTACGCATGATGAACGGAAATGGATCCTTAACTCTCATTGCAATAAAAGTAGATAAGGAGAGATTGATAATCTAGAAAAAGTTTTTCCGTTCAAATTTTATTTCCTTTTCTTTCGAGTTGTATAAGAAGAAACATTTTAACATTTAAGTGGCAAAGATTTTGTTGTAGTTTTTAAAAGAAAGAAAAGCGGAGAAGGAGATGGCAAGAGAAAATTGAATTTCTTTTTATGTATTAATAATACTAAAAAATTAATTTTAATAACAATAAACATTTGCAATTTATCTTAAGAGATTCTAAGTGTCAATTTTTCTATTTTTTTGATATTTTTATTCAGAATATCAAAAGATATTATTTATCTATTTGTTTAAATAAAAATTTCATACAATGTTCGCAAAAGGAAATATTAATAGAAATTGTTTAAAATTAGAAACGTAAAAGTAAGCAATAATTTGCATAATTTGCGACAATTATAAAACTCTAGAAATACTGCGCAACGTTTAACGATTACAAAATTACTCTACACGTTTGTATTGAATCGACTGACATATGAAGAAAAAAAAAGGTAGAGAAAGATCGAATGATTTTTAAAATGTTAAAAAGAAAAAAAACCTATTGCATTTATATCAACTTGCAAACTTGAAATTACGTAACAAAAAAGCTTGATAACATAAAGGAGGCTTGCGAACACGATAACGGAATTATCATCGATACGATACATGTGTGTACATGTGTGTACACGGTATAGTTGCTTAACATAATGTGCCGATGTTTTATTGCGACGCAATCTGGCTGAGCAATCTTGCATTTGTTTCAAAAAAACAATGCCCAATTAATTATCTGTTCGAAGACGCATATAATACTCCTTTAATCCTTTCAGAACGGCAGATGTATATATATATATATATATATATATATATATATATATATATTATGTTTTGAAGTTTTTGTTTTCAAAGACGGCAAACATATGTATCAGTTTTTATATCGATAAATATTGTATTTTTTTACGTACATAATTCCGCTGATTTCCCTCATAAAATTTTAAATTTTCTGAAACACAAATCAATTTGGGGACTTCAGAGTTCAATGGATCAAAGAAATTATCAATTAACATGCGAAATCAATTGAAACCGGAAGAAGAACAAATGCAAGAGAATATTCAAAGCGATTTATTGATAGGCATTTCCTTTCTCTTATTCAATCAATGAGCTTGGTAAAAGAAATAAAGAAGACGTGTTGTTTGTGAATCAATGAGAAGAGAGTAGAAAAGATCAGAATCAAAGTATGACTAAATGCAGGATGCAATGATTGTCTCTGAACAACTAATTGCTTCGTCATACTTCAATTCATTTTTAATCAAAACCATGTTTATTTTTATTAAATAAATACTTTTTATAAATTTTATAAGTTTAATATAAAATTTAATATATATAATATATATAATATTTATAT
>JBCAUJ010000075.1:5390302-5418960 GCA_038406275.1 Cataglyphis albicans | reverse complement strand
TTACTCTTCACATCGGAATTAAAGTTTCAATATACTAATATATATATATATATATATATATATATATATATATATATATATATGTATGTATATATATGTATTTTTAATATAAGATAGATTTAATATAAAGAGACTAAAAATAATTAAACATAGATATTATACGCTAGACGAAATATCTTAGTGTTTTGTTTAAGAATTTTGTACAGTTAAGATATGATAAATAAGATTATCGTCTTAAGTCGTTATAATTGCGTAACATTGCATTTCGATAATGTTTAAACTTTCTATAATTAACATAAGCATTTCTAACAGTTAAATGATTTTTAAATACATAAAATTTTAATCCAATATCTCATTTATCTATTCCATCGCGTGATATCGATCGCGTTTTTTTTGTTTGATTGGCTTGAGTTTTTATAATTTACAGTTTGAGTGCACAAAAGTATATTCCCTTTAATTGCTCAAAATTGTTATATAATAGATATATAATGAATATAATAACGGAAATATTGAACCGCGATATTTGCAAAACGCAATAATTCTAAACTCTAGTATTCAGCACTGATAAATAATGTCTTTCTTTTTAATTAACATATACATTTTTTCTATTGATATTTTTTTTGTTTTGTAAGATAATAATGTTTATATACATATATTAATTTTAGCCAATCAAACGTCCGCATATGTATATAGTGAATCTTGTGGCATACACACACGTACATATTCCATGAAAAAGCAATTATACATTTTCCCCAACTGTCCATCAACTTGTCATTTAATAAAAAGAAACATATCAAGGCCTCGATAGGAAATGTTTCCTCCAATTGTCTCTTTTTCAATATCGTGCAATTTATTCAGAAATGCATAGAATAGCAAATAAGACATAAAATTATCGCATGAATCATAAATATTGTTACCACACGAGAAAGAAAAAAAGGATAATTGCTAAGATGCTAGCTTCGTAAACATATTTGGTTTACAAATTGAAAGGTTAATATCAACGTAAATTTCTATTGCACTGCATTTATAATAGATGATAAGTGAGATGTGCGTTGCAAAAGCGTTGACGTGCGTCGATTCTGAAGAAACATGCGTATGTATATCGTGTTGCATTAACATAAACGTATATGTAAATCGAATACATTTTTACATTATGATAATTGCACCGCTTGGTATTCCCATCTCTCCCACACTGCGAACGAACGATGTAATTTGCTATAATTATTTATTACATCGAATCACAGCATATAGAATCTAAATAGATGATTTCTATTTTTATATCGGATATAATACATCAAATCTTTACTCACTGGTTTAGCACAATTTTGATAATTATATGGCAATACAAAATTTAATGAATATTTGTAACTTTCTGCTTGTAACAAAAAATCTTAGAACATAATAACTTCTCGTTTTCGAATTAAAAGCATTATTACTTATATATATGCATCATAGAAAATAAGAAATTTTCATATAATATATTTTTATGGAATATAAAAAATAATGGAATACATTATCATATTTATCACATAAAAATTAAATTATAAATTATAAATAAATTGAAAATAATCTTGTGTATTATGAAAAATTAAATAATCTAAGTATGTTTTTAAATTGATATTAAATCCTCCTTTCCTAAATTAATTATAAACTATAAACTTATTTAAACAACACGCACAAATTTTGCCTTATTAAATTAATAAGCTTATTAAAACAAGATTGCAACATAACTTATAATGATTTCAATCGAATGCATTTCTGATCAAAAATAAATGCAAAAGCAAAGGAGAAATTTTGTTTCTTTTTTTACAATCTTATCTATTATTCTCTCAAAAGATCCAATTTAATCCTTATTAAATGGTTCTATTAATTATATAAAATATAAAAAAGGATTCTCAAATTCAGTACTTAATAATCAATTCGCTGTTTCTCTTATCTAATTTAGATTAATATGATTATCAATCTCAATATCTCAAGATAATAAATTATTAAGTTTATTTATGAAGAAACAACGGTTGTCATCTCTCGAGTTTATTTTTCTTCACATCTACATTATGCATGTATAATAATCTTGTATGAGGAATCGCAAATTAGTATAAATTAAGTAATTTGTAATTTAATTAGCCGCAGTATTATTTTCGTTGAAAAAGAATTGATTCTAAGAATTTGTCAGAATATATATCGCTCGTCAAAATATATCGTCAAAATTATAATTGCAAATTATGGAAAGTCTATACAAAAGCACAAAGATCGTTGCAGCATTAATATCAGAATATTATTATCACAAAACAGTGAATACATCGCATAGTTTATCGTACACGGAATTCTCCAATAATCTCTACTAGCTTGACCGCGTTTTTCCGGCTTCCCATTTTCCGGTTCCCATCACATTGTAAATGCGTCCTGGTATTGTCAAAGAGCATAATGTAGCAAATACAGACACCGAATCTACCATATATGATCTACCGGAATATATTTACTTCACAACACGTTGCGCTACACGCATGTCAGTCACCATAAAAGAGCGGCGCGAAAGAGCTGTCCATCTTAATCACGCGCTCAACCGTGGATCCATCCGTCGAATGGTGTGCGACCCTTTGAAATAGATATTGCTCGCTTTCGTGCACCTCTTGATTTTCAGAGCATCGAGAGATTCGCTATATTTTGTTTGCTTCCCAAAGCGCAAGAGATCGACGAGAGCTAATCCTAAATTTGTCCGGGTAGTGCCAAGTTTCTTCACGATAGGAAATTAGCGATAAACTAAGTCTCTTCAACAAAAATTTTAACGAAGAGAGAAAAGTTTATCTTCGCATCGTGAGAAATCAAAAAGTTCTAAAGTATGGTGAGAGTATTTTTTTGTCTTCATTGTTCTAAAGAGTACATTGAAACTTTTGTATTGATTTAAAATATTCACTCTAAAATTTTTAATTTTTCCCGCAAATTCGGTATATACTTCTCTTAAAAGAAAGTCTCAATTTAAAAACATTATTTGACTTAACATTATTCGAATTTAATAAAGCAATCGTCGAAATTATCACAAGTCAAATTTTTCAAGAAAACACTGTAAAAGAAAGAATCGTGATTATTTCAGACTAAAAAAAAAAAAGGAAAGAGCCACCTCGTACTTCTCGATTTTATATTAACTGTGAAATATTTTGGAATTTATAATTAATTATGTTTGAATCATATGTCTACGAGTCAGACTAGCGATTAATTTATTACCTTTTCGAAGGAAAAACCTATTCTTTTCACGGGGCTTATCCAAAGTCCGTCGCGCGTACTCCTTTGTTAATTGGAAAGCGATGTATATGAAGCATTTTCCTTTTTAATTCCAGTGCAAACATAATCGGCGACGGTGAGATTTTATATATGCAAGTGATATACAGTGAATATGGAAACGATTCAGCTCATCGCAATATTCATCGCGGCGATATTGTCCGTTGCGGCTGTGAATAATATCAGCGAACAATGCCAGGTTCACAATGAAAAATGGATTATGTGTAGTTGCGTCGGAAACGAGGTACGATTTAATCGCACCCCCGCGCAAAATCGCACCACAAATACATTTGCATGTTTTTTTATAATCTACATTCATAATAAATCGTATAGTTTTTATGGGATATGGCTTTGGGAAAGATTTGAGATACTTCTAAACAAATTATGAAAATTTTTTTGAAAAAGCCGTAAAAAAGAATAACAATCCACGTATTCCGCCAAATAATTCATTAATGTATTTTTCTCTATACGGATTGATCTTTAATAAAACAGATCGCCGAATTCTATCAAATGTATTCTTGAATGAAGTTCTTGAATTAAGTCACTTGATCGTTTTTTTTTTTTTTTTTTTTTTTTCAATATTTGATGAGCTTTCGAACTATTTCAGACGATTTTAGCAATGGAAGTGGATGATCGAATATAGACTAATCGAATTCTTGATTTTTTTTCAGGAATTTCTATTGCCAGAGGAATATAATTACAGAAATGTTACCAGTATATCTGTCACGGGTTGCGTTTCAGCGAATCTTCATTATTCGAGTCTACCGGAAGCGAAAGATCTCGAAGAGATGATAGTTCAAAATATCAGCGGTCGTCTGGATTTCGATGTCTTCATTACATCAAACAGGATGAAGCTACTAAAATTATCGAATATTGGTCGGATACCGATGATTGCGAGCCACACATTCGTAAATCTCGTAGCGATTGAAACTTTCCAGATCACGGATGCAATCATCGATAAATTTGAGGAAGATTTCAACTTCATCAATGTGTCGCATTTTATTATGACGAATGTTACGATCGAGCGTATCGACAAACTGAATGTCTCTGAAAAGGGCACGAAGTTGAGTATTGTCAACAGCGAGTTACGAAATGTCGCGACATCCTTAAACTTCGCCAGTTTTTTGTTTATCGAAATCATTGGTTCCAAATTCGAACTGCAGAAACCGGGTCTGGTGTCCATCCAGGGCGACATGGCGATCGTGAAGAACAGTGTTTTCACAAACGTAAGCATGAATCTAGTAGCAAAGAAAGCTATCACAATAAATGGCATTTGTGCGGTCGGCAAGAGTACCCTAAGACTCGCGTCTAGGTATATCAACAGCACTGACAATCGGCTGCCGAATGAGATCGCTTATCCAAGGGACAACAATCAGAAACCGGAATTCTTCACGAATCGTAATAATACGGTCTGCAAGGCAGGCAATTGCAAATGCCCGAAAAGCAACGGACAAACTCCATGTCATCCGATCGTTCCCACATTCATTTTTGTCTGCTCGTTAATGTCGTTGTTATTGAGAGGCTTCCAATAATTATATTTCATATTTGCAAAAAAAATCGATGTAGCACTCATATAATGATTCCGAAAGGAACATTTAAATTTTAGGTTTCGAATTGTTTCATATGGATTGCACAATTGCAATGTAATTATTCGATTTTTTAACAATTTGCAGAAAAAATCTGAAAATTTTGAATTCTCGATTAAATTGCTCTTCCTGCATTAAACACCAGTTTAGTTTAAATTTTAAATCTATCGGAAAACTAATAATCAGGATAGATCCCAGAATCAAACTTAGAGACTCTCATCCAATTACTATATATACCTCTCTAAAAAGATTGGGACTTTTCTCATATGAATAAAAAATAAAAATAATTAAATAAAATAAAAATCCAAAAAATCAATAATATATGTTAGGGAATCATTCATAGCACCTTTATATATAAAATATCAAATGAGAAAATCCTTTTAAACAAAATGTCTAATACAATTTTTCAGGTAAAGCGCATAAAACTGTTTTTTACAACAAACAATACTAATATAAAATTCTATTTCTATACTAATGCACAAACATATTTCAAACAATTGTGAGTGCTTTCCTGTATATAAATTACAAATAAATTACAATGTTAGTTACTTTAAATGTTCAAATCCGTGTTCCATCCACTTGCTTCAATCTGTAAATCAATGGCACTTTGATGTAACTCGAGAGCTTGTTTTAGATTGTTGATCTCTTCCAGCATTTGTCTATTGTTTTCTTCCAAGCGACAAATAGTTTGCTTATACGAAGTCAATTCCTTCTCATGATTTGTTTGCATCATTTGTAAAACTTTGTCTTTTGGCACAAAGGTTCCTGTGTAAACAAAACAATTGCAATACACATTTTCTCGAATCATATAACACATATTTATGGTAATCTTCATGTTATCATGAAATGTGCTTTTGTGTACACTCATAGAATAATATAGTTATAGAAAAAAATATATAATATTAATATTCTACAGAAAGTAAGTAAAGTAAAAATTAAAAAGTCAGATATTTAATAATAAAGTACTAATATAAAAACATAAAATGTTTACTAACCAACAGACTTGTGTAACTGCTCCTGCAGTTTCTCGCTGTTCCGCATAATTCTTCTTATTTCATGCTCATGTTGAATATCTTTTGATTGAGTTTGTTTCTTTAGTTTTCGTATCTATGAATCAAATATTTAATTTCAATGTTTGTAAATTATTTAAATTATTAGCTTGTATTCTACATAAAGTCTAGACTTGTGCCACCCTTCACTACATACTACTTCTGTATATTACCTCTTCTCTTTCATGCTTTAAATCACGTGATACATTCTCACATTGAGTCTTAAGTCTTCTTTCTCTCTCCTGTACTTCGCACAATTCTTGTTCCTTCTTTTGCACATCTTCCTTCAACCGCTTTACATGATTCTGTTTTAATACATTTATAATTAGATGTTAAAACTTTTAAACAAAATATACATTATTTTCATGCTTACCAATTACTTTTCTGCAGCATGAAATAATACAATGTATGTTCACTATATATTTATATTTTAAAGGCATAAAACAAACTCACCTTAAGATTGATATTATCGTTAACAGTCCTGTGATTCGATTCGGTTAAATTATCATGTAATCGCATTAGAGATCTATATTTGTGTATCAACTTCCAAGTAGCGTTTATCATTTTTATTAATAACTTCTTGAATGATTCTGAAGCTTGCAGATCATTCTGTTTTGTTAATAATGAAATATCAAATGATTCAAATTCCTATAAAATTAAATATTAAATATAAATATTAATATTTACATATACTTATACACTTTTCAATAAAATTATCAAAAATGTTTTATTACTTCATTTATTATATATAAAGACTGCTCTAAATTATTCTCTGTACAGAATAGATGAATCTCTTCGCCATTAAAATTGCTTTGTTTGGCAAAAATACTTCTCAGATCCCTTTTTGGGCAAGTGCCATTAAAGATTGTACTCATATTTGTCTCTGTGTGAGTCTGTTAAAATAAAAATGGAATTTTTATTAAACATTCTTTTATATGAGATTATATAAATATTATAAAAATGGAATTTTCATTAAACATTCTTTTATATGAGATTATTGATATAATACATCAACATCTTCATTTAAAACATTTATAAAATCTTTTATCTGTATAAATTGTACGATATGTATATTATATCTATGTCCAACATATTTTTCAAATAAATTGTGAAGAAAATAAATTTTAAATGAAAATTAAATTACATAATCCAAATATAATTTAGTGATCTACAACAAAATCTTGACACTGTAAGCTTTGTCCTTTTTCCCTCTACTATGATAGGATTTTATCTCGAATACTGTAATATATTTTTCAGAAAATATTATTCATTCCTGTTTATAGCAATCTTGTTTTATTGTTATCTCCAAAATATACAATGAAAAAAACAGAGGGCAATTTAATCTAAGCACTTTTGGAGGTCATTAAAATTATAAAGAAAATATCAGCCAATCAAACTTCTCTCTGGCCTGGTTACACTTTAAAACGTACCGCATTGGCCAATCATAGCCATTCCTCCAAAGAATGGAACGGCTTTTGGCCAGGCATTTAAATTACTTACGAAAAGACGTGATCGTTCTCATTCTTCTCTAATTATTTCTTCTCATTTACTTCTTATACATAATTAGGCTTATTCTTTATTTTTGGACTGGCTACGCTAATAGTATCAGTTCAGAATTTTCTTTTTCTCTCCACATTTGAAGGAAGAAGATAAACTCTGAGTGCAGCCAGTTCATTTACAAAGAGCAGAGAGCAGACCAATTATCCATGAGCAGATGATGGACTCTTGCAGCCGATCATATATTAAAATAATCCATGCTACATGTATTGGCGCGTTCGTGAAGTTTATGATTATTTATAACCGTTTTGAAAGTGATAACTCGTGATAATAACTTGAGATTGGCTTAAAAAATAGCACGCATGTACGCGTTCTTCGAAGTTTTTGTACATTTAATTTCGTTGGCCGATGATTTTTTCATAAAATGAATTTTGCTGTAGAAAATACTAGGCCTAGCATAATGTATACACCGCGGACACCGCAAATGCGAGAACGACAAAGATTTAATTTAAGTACTAGACTAGATGACGAAGAAATCGATATTTCAGGATTGGAAGGTATATAATTCGTTATATTTTATATTTGAAAAAAAGAAAATTAAAAAATTAAAATTTAATAGCTAATAAAATTGCAATTTAATATCGCAACTTCTTTTTGACAATTAATTTTTAAACTATTTCAATGTGTGGATCAATAATTTTCTGTGCTTGATATATTCTGTCACAAATATTTCCAACATTTAATATATTTTCAACATTTTATGTATTTAAATGTTCTTACAATTTTTTATATTGTTTCAAATGTTATAAATAAATAAAGTTTACAGATTTATTAGGACAAACTTGGAATATTTATGCTGTATCTGCTTTATTTGATCTTCAACAAGATGATATTCATTTTAAACTATATTCAAAAAGACTAAGAGAAGAAATCGCAAGCACTTTATCACATGAAGATGTATCTTACGATGCAAAATTTTCTGTTATGGAAAATATGTGTAGACCAAATCATGAAAATAATCCAGCAATTAAAGTTAATAGAGAAAGATCATCTTACTTAAATATATATATTTTATTTGATGAATAATAAGATTTGATAATTTATTTGAAATTTGGTTTTTAGATTGAAGTTTTAGCCAAAATTAATGAGACCGAAAAAGAGAAATCTCTTTATCAAGGAATATTATTATCCTGGAGAATAACACAGGCTGAATCAAATATAAAAAATCTCATACGATTACCTCTTCTGTTATGCCGTGGTACTAGTACTTGTATAGATGCAGTACATGCTACAATTATTCGTATGTTTGATTGCTTGATAATTGCATTACCAGCCAAAGAGCATGATTTAAATTGGCTCATTCCTATTATAATTATGACTAACAAAGAGGAGCCTGCAGTTTCTGGTGAAGTTCAAATGGTGTATACAGTACCAGAATTACCAATTACAGATACTATTACAGTTAAATTTCAAGCTGCAGATCTAAGGAAGATATTATCAGCGTATGTATACAGTATTAATATGTATGTATACAGTAGTATGTAGTATGTATACAGTATATATTTTATATTATTTTATACATTTATAATTTACAGCATTATTACAAACCAAAACGATGAGATTAATGTATACCTTAACCGTGAACACATAGAAGTATTTTTTGAAGTCTTACATAAGCAAATGTTAATAATTGGAGGTTTGAAATTAGGATTATGTACACTGCATAGAATTAATCTGCCTGGAATAACTATAATGGAGAATAAAGTGAGTTGTGTATATATATATCTTTTTCTCTCTTTTCATATTGCAATTATTTTATTTTTTTGGAATATATTTATTATACTTGATAATTACATAGTCTGTAATATATCCTTTTTGTATTTTTGTTTTTAGATGAAGATAGTGAATCTAGAAATTATGGATAATGTATTATTGTATTTAAATGAAAAAGCTTTTGATATATTTCATACAGTGCATATTGATATTTGAATTTTCTTCTTTTATATTGTTTTATGATACAAATAATATATAATTCAAATGCAATAGTATCATGATTCTTGCATTTACATTTGTTTATAGTTATTTACATTTTGTTTGTAGCTATTGCTTTATTGGTTATTAACTTATTTTTTCTAAACACACGTCCTTTATTTTATTAGAATAAAAAAAAGATTATATATATAAAAATAAGTCATATCTTATTTAATTATAAAAATTAAATTAAATTAAATATTATTCTTATATTTATGTCCTCCCTTAATCATAATCATAATTTTATATTAAGCATCATATTCTATCTCCATCTGTAAAAGTAAAAAAAAAATTATAAAGAAGCAAATAATCAAATTTAATATTCATTATATAACAATATAAAAACTTACAAAATTCTTGACAATTCTCTTTTTATCGTTGCTCTTTTTGGCATTTATATTTTCCATATAATGTTCAAAATTTAAATAATCATTTGGTTTCTCATCGAGTGGTGAAGGTACAAATATTCCAAGTACTTCAGATAACATAAAAGGTTTTAACCATGTCACAAGTGGAGTATATCCAAAATTATAATGTGCATTGCGATGATAAAACAAGAATCCATCTATGCAATTTAAGTCAAGATCGAGTTGTGTCAAAGCAGAACTTAAATCTGAGTTACAATTAATATTTTGTAGAGATAAAATGGGATATTTATTTGTATTAGCTTCAGCTTCTTTGAATTCTTTAATTTCACGGATTTTATTGTTGATCCAGTATAACCTGAATTCAGCCTAAAATTTATTTTATTATTCTTTATAAGGCAGTTGATATAAATTTTTAAAATATATATGTGTACAAAATATTACAAATTATTATATGTGTATATTTATATGTTACCTCACAGTTTGTGAATGGTAATCTACCCCAGTACAATACGTCCAATATATAATAGATTTGTTGATTCTTTACCCATATACAATCTACAATTGCAGAATGATGCATATCTGCATCAGAATTTCCACCTGGAAGTGCTGAAGGAAAGGTATTACATAGCACCCCTGTTCTAGAATATGCCTTTGTTATACCCTAATTTAAATTAAAATCATTATATTATTTCATATTTGAAATATATATAAAGATTTATCTTAAATAAATACAAATAGAGAAAGATCAATACCCGTCCTGAAACCAGTCTAGTTCGTTTCCCTATTGGACATGGAACCATAAACCAACTTTCAGAAAAATCTTGTGGTACATCTATCATCCATTCTGACAACATCATTCGATTTCTCTTTTTATATCTTTGTGGGCATCTAGACTGTGAAGAACATTCTTCCACATCCATAGACTCTTCATCTTTTAATTCAGAGAAATATATCTCTTGAAATATACCTCGTGCAATATTGAATGCTTCATTTCTGTATCTATAAAGAGCATTGCATATTATGTAATAAAAGTAGAAGTCAAACTTAAGTGCAAGGGTATGCAATTAACTATAAAAATTGTTAATATTTGTAAAAAGACTAAAATATTGAACATTTAATTTAATTTAATACTCCTTTCAATGACTAAAAAGATTAAATTGGTTATTAAATTGCATTTTTTTTTTTTTTTTTTTGTAAAATTTTATATAATAAATATTCTACATATAATATAATAAATATATTAATCTGAATAAAATATTAATGGAAATTTAATAAAATAATTGTATAAAAAAAAACTGCAATATATTATACATACTTCTTTTGATATTCTAACAACAGTTTACGTCTTTCTTCTTGATGTGATTTTGCGTCAAGTTCAAGTCTGATATTATCTTTTTTGATCCGATTTTTATAAAACCCTCGACGTATAGTTTCTCTCGTATCACAATCAGTTTTGTTATTTAATATCTCAGTTGCCATTTTCTCACAATCTGTAAAATATATAAAATTTAATGAGAATAACTTCTTATTTTGACAGCACAAATAAAAAATTATTATAAAAGAATTTGTATTTATATTTTCATAAAAGCATTTTAATAATTATTTTATTCCAGAAAATCAATTGGTTAATAGAAACAAAATATTAAATAAATATAGATTATGATGATTTCAAATTATATTATTTTATGATAAATTTAATATCATTTTAGATATTGATTATAAATGAAAATTCGTCAATAACTTACAGTATACAATTAAAAAAAAAATAATATATATTTAATATCTATTCTCCTGCAAAATTATTTTCAAATTCCATATTACATTATTATTTAATCATATACGCAATACTTTTTTATAATTTTTTGTTTCTTATTCATTACACTGTGTGAATAGATCATACATATACGTAAACGTCTTTTTCTTTTTCGGATAGAGCAGCTGCGACGAAATATACATGCGTAAACGTAAATACGACTTACATTTTACATTGTGTGAACCCGACTGAACATGCGATTGGACATGCAAGCTGATCACGAATGTCATTGGTCATTGCGCAGGCGAATGAAGAAGAAGAAAGGGACTATATATTTTTTCTCATTTGTATCCGATAAAACGTTTGCGCATCTATATAATATACATTTTCAATGATTATTTCACATATATTCATTTTCTCATTGATATTTATTATTTGTGATTTTTTTCTGTAATAGAAGAGGAAGAATCAGATTGCTCGATAATTGAAATTATATTATTATTATTGGTTTTTTAATTATTTGAAAATTTTACGTGTGTGAAGAGACAAACATGCCAACATATGAAATGCCGCTTATGATACGTGTCATGAAAAAGGTATTTTATATTATAATATATGCTAGGTTATGCTTTATAAAGCATTGCTCTAATTACATCAATAATCAGATTTATTATCTTCTATATAAACAACATTAGATTTTTCTGTATAACTTCTGCATTAGAAAGTTATTATTATGAATTTGATACATGAATTTTGTAGCCGGAACTGATAGCAACTTTAAAGAGAGCAACCACAACGATATTTAATACTGGGGGTTTTTTAAGAAAAATTGAGAATTGGGGAGTAAAACCATTTCCATGCAAAGTGAGAGCTCATGGACATATTTATAAAGAAGCAAAGTAAGATTATACTTAAAATATTATTAATTAGTTGTGAGTAAAGCATATAACTAATGACATAACTTTGCATCTAAATTGGAACCTACCAAATACAATTGATTATTTTTTATTATTCTGTGTTCAACTGGAAAAATATATACATACTTAATATATAATTATGTATTTTTTTATTTTTTATTTTTAGCCATTTTCTTATTCATTTTGATATACCTCCAAAAGAATTAGAAAAAATTTTAGATGAATATAACAGAGATGTTGATATCGTTAAATTGAGAATATTTAAGAAAAATGAACCAATTAAAAAAAATTGTACGTTCCATGAGGAAATGTTACCACCACCATACAGGTATATACTTGTTTTTTATAATTTACAATATAACTTATATACATACAGATATATCTTAATTAATCTATTTTATTTATGTAGGCCTAGTGTCCAGAAATTAGTGGAGCTGGCAAAGAAGAGGCACGATAATAAATATACATTTAAATATAATAGTGGATTAAACTATTATCCTTTTAATAAATAAGTATAGGTTCTTTTTTTGTTGTACATGTTATTTGTTTCAAATAAAATATATCAAAAAATTGAGAATATATTAAACATTTTATTTGAAAAGAGAATTAGTTGATTTAATTAGGATAGAATAATTAAAAATGCAACATATTGTGTTTCATCATAAGCAACATTTAATATAAAAATCACTTATTGATGCATTGTTTATTAACTCATATCAGCATATTAGAAAAATTATTAATTCTTGTAACCATCAATATATATTTGTACAAAATATATACTTAATATATAATCATTCATCATTATATAATAATTATAATAATTATTATTATCTCACGTGCAACATGAATTTATAAAATAATTTGGTTAGATTGTGAAAAGTGTTTAACCGCAATGATAACACGAGCCAAGTGGCTTTTCTCTCGTTGTAAACTTTATAATATTTTACAAATGTTATAATAATTGTCCAAACTAATGCTAATTACATGATATCTTTGTTCTTTTGTAATGTATAAGAATGTTTATGTATTTTCTATCCTGAGAGCTACACAGTCGCGTTGTAAACGAATGAAATACAATAATTTACATCTGTAGCATATGTATTATACATACATAAACGGTTTCACTTTGTTATATAACCAGGAAAAACGGGATATAAAGTACATACTACTTCTCTCTTGGAGTACTTTGTCACGTATCCGATAATTATGACATATATCGATTCTATATCAACGCGATGCAATCGAAATAAAAGTGATATAACAAAAAAATTAAATAATTTATATTAATGTATTTAAATATGAAATTTGTTTAACATTTAAATAGCAGAAAAATAATTTTAATATATTTATAAACTAATATTGTGTGTGTGTGAATGTTGTTGAAAGTAGCTTAAAAGAAGAAAAAGATATGATTGATGATATTAAAAATATATAAAATTTTGTAAAGTCTAAAAAATCCTACTTGTGCATTCAAAAATTGAATTATTTCTTTTTCTCAAATTACAGTTTATCACTTTTATTTGAAAAATTGTATACCTTCTTATCTGTGTCTTTTCTCTTAATGCGCGCACAAGAAATATCTTGTATCTTTCGGTACATTTTTTTTTGGACCTCGATGAACATGTATTATGCGATATGCTATGTCTAAAGAAATACTTGTGTGTTGCGGGAACACAGTCAAGATAGGGTAAGAAACAAAGTGATTTTGCTTTTCAGGGAAAATACGAAAGTGGTTTACATATGTCTGGTATTTCCGAAATTGATGCCGCTTTGATTAGCACCCTTATTACTACCGTATTGTAGACTTATCACACCTTGTCCGGCCCTGAGCTGTTCCTCCGTGAAATTGCGTACATTCTTGTCTGCTTCTTTAGGACCGATACTTGGTTTACCATAATTACCCGCCTATAAAAATACATCGAATTGTAAACTAAATAATATTTTTTTGCTATATATTAGCACATATTTTTAATTTAAATTTAATTGGCGAAAAGATTTATATTTGTTTACATGTTTATTCAGAAATAACTGATGTTTTAACAATTTTATAAAAAGAGCGACTATGATTGGTAAAGAAATATGCATGGAATTTTCAATCACATTCGGTATATCCATGTTTATGAAATGGTACTGTACCTTTCTTCCAAGAGATTGTAAGCAAATAACAACGGAATTTAAATTTTGTCTTTCCCAAAGATCCACAGTTTGGAAGGTCTCCTGTGGCGGGACACCTAATATCTTCGCAGCCTCCAGAAAAGCATTTATATTTTCCATGCACTTGAAAGCTAACGATGTCTTGTTAATTTTCTTTACCGAACCCTCCTTGATGTCATTCACCAAGCTAACAGAAAACAAAGATCAAATGCAATTAACATATAAGTGTTTTTGCCTCGTCGGCGATCTTTAAATCGATCGGCCTTTTTTCATTAATTATTCGATTCTTTAAATACATGCAAAGTAGGACGCCGTCCTTCAGGGTTTCGTAAAAGTTGTCCATGTCCCCGTTGGTGTTTATATTTTCGCCAGTGATTGTTTTGATCCATTCCAGACATTCCTGCGCCAGTTCCTCGCTGTATTTACTATTGATCTGTAACATAAATAAATTCATGTTATCCTTTTAAGAGTGATACACAATAAAAAATACTGTTATATTTTTGAGTTTTCGGTCGCAGGATATAATGTCGGCTTTGATATTTGTAAAGGGTCGCTTATTTATTATGCGGTATTCTAGTGTGTACCAAGTAATGCATCCTGTAGGGGCTGCAACTTGACTGAGTACGACCGGGGGGAGTCACTGACCTATAACCCGTTCAGTTTATTTCTTTCAATGGGTACAATGTGCGCATCTCTTCTTGTGCAAATACAAATGCTATCTCGTTTTAAGAAATTCATAATTTTTTTCATAATGTTTATATGCTTGTTACTTTTAGATATATAATTTCTAATAGTAAAAAGTTCAATTTTTGTCAAAGATTTCATCATTAAATTATAATCGCTCGTATAAAAGAAATCAACAAATACGCTATTTCTATTCGGACCAACGATTTCTACCTGCCTTTATACGTGATTGCCTAAAAAGGAAAGGTTTCCAAGCATGGACCGTCGGTATTCATCTTCCTATAGCTTGCATATTCCGTTAGATATACGGTGCCTCGGATCGTGATGCATTTCCAGGGACCCATCTATGTAAAGGGTGTCCCATCACATTTCTTTCAACAAGTTCTGAGTTGAATCTGAATTACTCAGAAAACATGTTGTCTTATTTTAATCTTCAGTATCTTAATTATTTACTTACATATCTTGATTATCAAGTTTCATCTTAAATTCTATAAAAAATTCTATAAAAATTCTATTATCTAAAAAAATCCGTTTACAATTAAATAAAAGTTATAATTTTTCTGCATCTGTGTGTATATAAATGTGCGTCTGGTGAATCCGCGTGAAAGCGTTTTTATAGCGGATGCAGTTTCAGATTTTCGGTGCATCGCTATATGATTTGACGCCAGCGCAAAACTATTTCTACGGCGTGTTTTCTCTGAAAACATTATCGTCCATAAAGAGCATAAATGAACACGTATGTAATGCACAGATGTATTGCATATACATCTGCATCGTTACGTATCAAGAAGGTGCATTTCAAACCTTGATAAAGATCATCACTCGAATTGAAAAAAAAAAAAAAATTTTTACAATATAAAGTCATTTACAATATTAAAAGATTATCAGATGTTATTATCAATGTTAATTTCAAAGATTATGGAAAATGAAAAGTTTGATAGAATTTTAAGACCTTAAATTCATTAAAAAATGTAATATGATTTGATTAATATCTGAGCTCGGTCATTTACTTTTGTTCCGCATAGTTGCACATTCCTCGATGATATCAAATCGCATTCTCTTTTAAAGAGTATACTCGATGACAACGTGGTCACCGTCGTGGCCACATCGTCATACAATATAAAAGAACGCGATCACTTCTATATTTAGAGATTAAGTAAGCGCACGATAATTTAATTAACGTGAAAAGAGTGGCAAGTTTTAACATAGACGCGAAAAGACACGTGACATTTTGGACCGCTTTTACCGTACACGTGAAGCACGGTGCAAAGTATGTGACATAAATTTCGAAGACCCAGCCTGATTTTAAATATCTTATTATCGTCAAAAATATTTTATAGCTTTGTTTGTCTTTAAGATAATATTATGAAATAGATTTTTTTAAATAAAATATATAATTGTAATCTTTAATATGATTTTAAACATTTCTTTCAAAAAAAGAAACAATTTTTTTAAATATTAGATAGATTTTTTTGTTACTAAAAATATTAGAGTGACAAGTAATTAAAAATTAAAAATATTGTTGTAACATTATTAATAGCTATAGTAACTATCTAATAATAAATTATATTAGTAAATACATAAAGATAACAATTTATGAGCCAAAATAGAGAAAAGTAGAATTTGAATTGTAATTTCATATATTAATAATTATCTCTATAAGTGTAATATCACCGGATAACTGTCTATCTTATCAATATCAAGATTAAAACTGGTAAGAATAATCAGTATCATGTATAAATATATATTGTATATAAATATATATTGTCAGAGACGAGAGAGTAAGTCAAACCAGGCAATATTTATTCAAATTAAAAAAAAAAAAAAATGTGCAGTGAACTTTTTGAAGTAATTAATCAATAATTACATATTTTATACTATTGATTAGTTTTTTCACTTATAATATATTAAAATTTGGAAAAGAATTATATTTTTAAAGAAGCTTAATACATATACATTCGTGGCTGCATACCGAAAAGATTTTAAATAAAAAGATCCAAATGGAATTTTAAATGTAAACATAAAAATGTTTATACAAGGAAGTTTTTATCTTTAAGGAGTGTTGCGCAAATAATTCTATTTAACAATACGATCAGCAGTAACGGTTATCTCGTATTGAATTCCACGAGACAAGATTGTCGTAGCCCTTATAACACATCACTCAATAAGTCTCCGGTCTAACTAAGAAAAACAAGTTTTTTTTTTAGAAATCACGTGGGTCTGTCAACAATGTTGCCGTATATGTGTCAGACCGGGGACTTATTGAGTGATGTGTTATATAGAGACCGGATGAAAGAAAAGAAGAGAAGTGCAAGAAAAGAGATGTGCACGAAGTTTTTTGACACATTATATGATTTTGAATCTCTTCCTTGTTGGAATTATATGTTAAGATTACATTCTTTGTAAATTGCATAAAGCACTCGCGTTGCACGCAGCTAGATGATGGCAGGCATTAAATTAGTAAGATTCATCAAGATTAATCTTGTAGATTAGAATTATTTTTATATTGGTTGTACACGATTGTGTTTTACACGATGATTCTCACATTGTTTATCATACATAAGAGCGCATGAATTGTTAGAATCTAAGAATCGATAGCTTCGATTTTTTTAAATTTTATCTCAATATTTTTTTTTTTTATCTAACATGTCGTTCGTAATTAAAAATGATGTTATCAAGCTTTCGTATTATCCAGCCATAAAGAAATAATTTAAGTGCATTAAGAATATAAAGGGCGAAGTTTGAAAAAGTTTTTACAAAAGGATTTGTACTTTTAAAAATTAATAAATGAATAACTAAATAATAATAAAATTTAAAAATTACGATGCATTTTTATCATGTGCTTTTAGACGACATTGACTCTTATGTGTAATATTCATACGTTCATGGTCGCAAGAATTAGGTCAGAGGTCTGTTGCTGTCAACGAAGCGCAAGCCAGATTGAACGAATTGCTCGATTATGTCGCGTTGAGCAGAGTCGTTTTGCTTATTGACTAGAGTGATCGTAATCTTGCCGAATGTTTGACGGCTGAACAATCTCGAAACATCTTATAGTTGCGACTAATAAAAATACGTCAGTGTTATAAGTTAATAATCATAGAAAATAATAATAAAAATAATAAAAAAAATAATATATATCCTAATTTATTTACACATACAGATATATATATATATATATATATATATATATATATTAATTTAATTTAATTGCGAAACGCTGAGAATAATTAATATACTATATCGTCAAAAAATATAATGGAATTGCTTGTATAAGCAATTCTCCCGTTATTTAATTTTACAATTTTTTACAATTAATGCGGTGATTCAAGGATGCGCGAATATGCAAGACTTTAAGAACTAGATTGATTTGCATGTTAGTATGGCGTACTTGTTGGTCGACGAGTAGAGGATCTCCTTTCTAAAGGAAGTTTGCAATCGTGCTTGACGACTGTCCTTAAAAGGTGCACGCTCGTTACGAGGATTTAAACTTATCGAATATACAACACGTACATATCGTCAAAATCGTTGACCTACTTTGTAAGAACGATCCATTGCATAATCCCCTTATGTGACTTGTCCGATCATACGCATTTCTCGACGCGTTAAACGCATGTTATGAGCAAAGGTTGCCTGGTTGCTCTTGACCGTATAAGGACCTCTAAACGAGAAGAGAGCGGTGAGCTCGAAAGAATATTAATACCGTACATATTGGAACATAATAAAAAGATTACATGTTATTAAAGGAGCTACAATTCTCTTATTCAATTTTACAAATTGGATATTTCTAGATCTATCTGTAACATTCTCATGTTGTATATTATCTATATATAATATTATCTATATATTCGCAATAATATATGTAATAAGTAAAGCAAAATTTTTTATAATTTAGTGTTAAAAAAATCAACTCGACTTAATCATCTATGTGTTATTGACTCTCACATATATGTATGCGTATACAATGTATGTAACACATCACTCAATAAGTCTCCGGTCTAACTAAGAAAAACAAATTTTTTTTTTTTTAAATCACGTGAATCTGTCAACAATGTTGCCATATATGTGTCAGACCGGGGACTTATTGAGTGATGTGTTATATGTACACAAATTTCCATACTGACCATTTAAAAGCTTGAATACACATTAGAATATTCATCGTGACGGACATAACGTCATCTTTAAATTCACACGAGCCACGAACGTGATCTCTTCGAGGTTTTGCACGTTATAAGAAATTGCATTCACTTCGTATATGAATGAGTGATAAAAAAACCGGCGAATAGTCGTGTAGAAGTATGAAATAAAATAATATATAAATGTATACATATACACGGCGCGTATGTGCTTTATAATTTCAATTTATATTTTAATTATTAACATATTCTTCAACGATATTCATTCTCAAAAAGATAAATATAAATTAATATTTGTTAACTTTTTTAGAAAAATAAAGTATAAATAAAATTTATGAATGGTAGGTTTTTGTGCATGAAGAACTCTGTTCCGACCTCAAGTACAATTCGCAAGAGTCATGGGAATCCATAGCTGCTAATTGAGAAGAATGCAAGGTCAAGGTGTTCTGTCGAGGTCATGGCGAAGTCTTCGAAACTCGCTCATCTTGTGCACTCTATAATTTATTTATGATCATAGTCGATGATATTACGTAGCCAAATTGTTTATATAAACGAGTTTATGTGAAAAGAAAATCTTTGAATAAATTATTAAGAGTGCACTGAAGATTCTCATCTATTGTCAATTTTTGCAAATTCAAAATTTAATATAACAAATTATATAAAAAAATATCGTAATATCGATTATGTAACATTTTTCCTAATGTTATATTGCTACAATTAATTTCATTATCAATTAATCTCTATTAATATATATCTATAATTTTTTTCCTCTCCTTTCCCTTTTTTATATGTCTGTTTTATATGCACAATACGACTTCTATTTTCTGTTTTTAATTCAGTTATCAATAAATATTTTGACAAAAGTTTGAGTTTATATTTAAATTTTTTACAATTTTGACGTGTTTATTAAATAAAATATTATCAATGTTTTTCAGAAAAAATATGTACTACATAAATTAATAATATTTGTGAATTTAATTATTTTTAAATTTTTTTATCATATTTAAAAAAAAAATTGTTTTTCATCGATTTTATCGAGTTTAAAAATTTAACTATTAAATTGCATTTGTTTTTAAAGTTTGTATTTTGCGATCATTGTGCAAATAAAGGCGTTACACATAGGAGTGGCTGGGTAATTAATTTGGAAAGAAAATCTTTATTTAAGCAATAAAGCATATCTGCAAAATATCGATAATTAAAGTCTGTAAACCTTATGTCATCCGACGGGAGTATGACATAAGAAAGAAGCTATGCTGTGGAATGAGTCACAACGTAGAGAAAGTTTTCTGGAAGGACGAACTTCACGATCTGCGTTACGTTTTCTTAACTTTCTGATCTGACAAGTTAAGTAATTAGGCAAGTGCTTCCTGTAACAATATCATTTCGTAAGCACAGGATAAGTAGCTACTTGTATATCCTTCTAGACAAGCTTAGCGCAGAGTGTATGATAATGAAATTCAAATTAAATTGCAAGATGTGAGATATTTATGCATAAATAATCAATAATATTTAAAGTGTTGAAAGTTTTATATTAAATTCGTGAAAGAAGAAAAATTAAAAAAGTAAGCAAAATGAAAATGAATATACGATCATTCTATTCGCCGATTCTGACGTATGTATACATTTCCGGAACGCGATAATGCTTTTATCAGCTGTAATAGCTCACGTAAATGACATGTCGAACGCGATTACGACGTTTCGCGAATTTAGAGTTAGCTGAATTGGTTTTACATTTCGAAAGTGAGCTCTCTCTGATATCTTCTTAAAGTTGGAGTAACTAATATTCCGTTATATATTACATTTTGTTTTATCATTAAAAATTATACAGTTATAATTATATTATGACGTACAAAAGGCCTTAAATACTTGTTAAGCTTCAAAAATTAAATTTTAAAATAAAATTAAAATTTATATTAATATATTTTATCGCGTAATTTCATTCATACGTGACTTGATTTTACTTTTCCATTATTTTAGTAAAATTTCAATTTTAAGCCAATTACAATCTTGATGTAGAGTTACAAGCTTAAAACCAAAAAAATTCAAATTATATATCAAATGATTTATCTGTTGTTCGCATGGAGGCGCGTAAGAATAATAAGGCGCGCGCGCGCAAAGAATCCTTATTCTTCATTATTCGCTCCTAGAACGGAAATCACTTTATTCTACTTCCGGCCGTTAATACAGATATCCTCTTTGGGGATGAAGCATCTCTATTTTTAGAATACGGTTATAATACTACACATTCATCATATGGCATGGTATTCGGAGAAAAGACCGTACTGGCAGTAAGTTACTGCGAAATCATAATTCCGGGGAAAAGATTATTATACAACAAAATAACATAATAGATAAGAGAGAGAAAAGATAAAAGAGAGAGTTACATAAAATATATGTATATATTTAAAAAATAAAAAAGTAATTTATTTGATGTTATAAATAAAATAATGATGAAATAAAGAGAATAAAAAAAAGAAAAAATGAAACGCTTCAAGATAAAAATGTATTACAAAAAATCATATAAATTCTTCTATGTTGTCTATAGATATGTATTTCTGCCTCATCACAGGTACACATATGCTTTCGATGTAAAATTGCAATATGTTGACTTGTTTCTTTCTTTTAACCATGTTAGTAATATCAATTCAAAGTGTGCTGATAGAAGTTGTAACATGCCTTGCAAAAAATAAGTTTGTTTTCAAAATCGTAATGTTTATAATATTCTCTCACCTCAGTAACTAATAATCATACGTATTTATTCCTCCGTTGGCTTGTGTAAACAGACAGGCACATTGAACTCTAGCAATTAAGAGAGATAGTCATGGCTCGCAGGTTTTAATTTATAGCACTGATAGCAATAATTATGTCTTTAACTCTACTTTGGAGTCATGGCGTGTCGCTGCTTTATGAGAATATCATCGTATATTTATGGATATATAGTGATGGCATTTTTAATAAATGATAAAAAATGTGATGAATTTCAAATTTGATGTTAAATTTCTTTTTTCTTTGTTCTTGAGGTTTTTGTGCTGACAATTCACAATATACGTCACACTTAATCTTGATGCATACGCGTCACTACATTTTAAGACAAATGATTTTGTACCGGTGAAATATAACGAGTCTAAGCTAGTCTGAACTGCATTCCACAGACGATAAGCATATCTTACTGTAGTTCATAATGAGTGTGCTTCTCCATAAACTTATTGCGACAAATGTCAATCAGTATTGTGATTCGTAAAATATATATATAGTATTTTCATCTTATCAACTTTCTTAGTCTCTCATTAAAATGCGAGACAATTTTTTACAATCATAATTTTATATTTTTTAAATATATTACAAAATGTAAAAAATTACTATTTTTCTATTAGAAATTAAAAACATATATTTTGCGAAAAATTCAACTGATGTATTGTGATTGTATTATCGAAAAAATTGGAGAATGCAATTTTTTCAAACTCAATAATTTTATCGCGATTTTTCAATGCAACTTTAAAATATATTGTATATAATTTATTTAAAATTTTGTTGTAAATTTTTTATATGTATCTAGAAAGAGATATTCTATAATAGTAAAATAGGAAAAGCAACAAAAATTTAAATTTATGAAATTCACAATGATATTTTGAAAATCGTATAAAGAGAATGAAAAAAAAGACGACTGATAAAAATGACTCACTGCCACGTATGCGGTAACAGGCTCAGTATATTTCCATTCTTAGCGAATATTGATGATGAAGTGCCACTAAAGTTTCTACTCTTCTCGAGACTGATGATGTTATATGTTTCTAAGTGCAGTACTTGAAGTACTCAATGCGGGAATGTTAAATGCTAAAACCCACAACCCAACCACTGAAAAAATTTTACTGATAAAGAAATTTCTCTCAGTATATAAAAGATATATTCTTCTTTTATTCATTAAACAGCATGAATTTTCAAATAAATTTTGTATTTAAAACATTATTAAATAAGCAACGTAAAAATAATACATAATTTTTTTACGAGAAATAAGAGGCAAGCAGATGAGCTTGATCATGCTTCTATGTTTGGAGAAAGATGAAAGATATCGGCCCTCGTTGTAGGATAGCGTAATTTCGAATGTGGCAGCATGAGAGAGAGAGAAAGATATTGAGGAGAATTTTATAGAAGGGGGAGAGTTGTAGCACGAACAGAGTCGAAGAAGTGTACCATGGTCACCGGGTTTCGTGAGGGACGCTCCCTTCTTCGGTAACCGTGTGGATCTCATTTTAATTCCCCCTTGAAAGAGACGACTGCCTAGCAGCTGTTGCTGCTTACGGAACGAAATGCAATGCTGAATTCCGCAAAATACCTGAGATGAAGAAAAGGAATCAATATCGCAAAACAACCAATCTTTTATAAGGGTGCATAAATATTAACTTTTTTCTTTGTTGATCACACACCCGAATTGGTGAAGTTCATTAATTTTTACTTATGATTATCTTTATAAAATGTACAGAATATCGTAAAACCTTCTTGAAACGTAATTAATTTTGGATTTTATTTTTCCTTAGTAGAAATATGTAAAAAAATGCAATTTACAAGTAAAATTAAATTTTTAATATGTGCAATTTTCATTATTTTTCATTATTCCTAGTGTTGATTATCATCGGATCTTGATTTATTATAAAATTGCATCCAATTGTTTATTGTCATTGTTTACTTTGAACGCATAATTTAAAAGTTACATGATTATTAAACAATTTATGTCAATAATTTTTGCATTCTGAACATTCAAGAACGCGCATAAAATAGCCAATATATAATTTCCATTTATTTCTTAGTTATTTCTTGATTAGCAAGTTAAAGTAATAATGTTTTCGTGTTTTTTTTTTGTATTTCGCGCGTCTGAAATAATCTTATTAAATGAAAAATACGCGATACATGTCTTATTTTTTTTATTTTACGATAATAAATATAAAAGGAAAACAAAATATTTTCAGCTCTTTTATCATGCCTCAAAAATTTGTGAAAGATATCTCTTATCGTTTATCATATCGGTCAGATTAATTTATGACCGTGCAATAAACTCTCAGAATCGTATCAAGTTGTTTTATACACAATGAATTAATTTTTTAAGATTTTTCTCTTAAAAAGGGTATTTCATCATCATTTATATTTCCACAAATTTTACCTCAGGTCATATGTATGTACTTGAATAAATACCATACGATTAAGGTAATTGGAAAAGTTTGTGTTACAAAGTGACTTACGGCTGGCAGGAATCGTATCGTCTCAAAGTTGTGAAAGCGGGCAAATGTATAGCACACATTTAAACACAGCTGCGAGATAAACGACACGCTTGTATGGCTTGGAACTTAATGCAAAGATTTGCCAAGCTGGATAATATATTGCGAATTTTTTTTAATCGTTGCCTGCATTTCCTTTCTCGGTGCAACGATATTTCTTGTAAAATCATAATGCATTTCGAAATAGCTGTACAATTGAAATTATATTAGTAAAATAAGAATTTCTAAAATTGCAACAAATGAGAATATATGAGAATATATGAAAAAAGATAATTGTTTAAAATCTAAAATAATTTATATCACTTTCCACTTATTCTGTTGTTTATACGAATTTCTCTTGATGCTCCCACAAGTTTATCTCTACATGGTAGAGATAAGGTAAACACGAGCTACGTGAACGAGTGCGAGGATGCGAGTAGCGAAAGCCTGCCTCATTATTTACTTTGTGTGCCATATTCGCATATTATTTGGTACGCAAACTCTTCGTCATTTTTTTTTTTTTTTGTAATAATATATTTGACAGACAAATTGTGATCACGTGCAATTCTCTCGAAATAGAGTTGTGTAGCAAAAGATTATATTTATCAGACAATTTCTTATACAAACAGTTATATAAAATAAAAAATAATATTAAATATATTAAAAAAAAAAATGATGAAATGTAATATTTAAATAAAGAAATTTAAAAATATCTTCAAGTAATTCTGTTTTGACATAAAAAATATAGATATTTAATTACTTAAATTGTAACAATATTGGTTGCCATAAAATATTTCAAAAACTAGAATAATTATTATTCTATGATTAAAAATCGTAGAATAATAATAATCATTCCACTTTAAGATATTATTTATATATTTGACATATTAACTTATTACATTAATGACACTTAATAATGTCTTGACAGTATTTCAAATTTTCAGAATTTCTATTATTTATTCGTTTTTATATCAGTCTAAACTCTCATCCCATCTTAAAGCCACATCGCAAAATATATAGATAAAAAAATCAATATAAAATAAATCGTAATCCTTTTTCCTTATTTTTTTTATTATTTAATTAATTTAATTATTCAATTAACGATACCTATTAAAAATGTGATTATCACTTCTAAAAATGTCACAATGATAATTAACGCTTCATCGAAAAATATTTCAATGTGCTTTGGTCTAAATCAGCTTTGGTCCTGTCAGCTGGGGCGAATACCACAGCCCTACAAACGCGCAATTACGAATTTACGACGTACAGGGTTGCGCGTCTGCGCCCTGCGGAAATGCACCCTCAGTAGGTCGAGTAGGTCCACGTATCCTGGCGTTAAGGCGGGGTGGGGAGGGGGAGGGGGGTAAAGTGGCTTGACTAGGTCAGGGTGGCAGGAATGCCAATGAACGCGCATGAGAAGTATCCTTTTTGCGCGGTCTCTCCTCACCTTTCTCTGCGCCTCGGCGGCAAATCCGGACTTGGCAGCTCTATTACAGGCCATCTCTTTTTTTTTTTTTCGCCTTCGCTTGCGGAGGATCGTCGAACGTGCGCACAGAGCGTTTTGTAACTTACAGGGCTTAGTCGAGTATTCGCGGGTTTCAAATCTCGATCGCGCGAACACGACACTCACACTTCGGCGGTCGCGGCTCGACTGACGGAGAGAACCGGCGGCGGGTCCGGCGACGAGACGGCGCGACACAACACGCTCCGCGTCGGAGTTTCTTCGACGCACCCATTGGCCCGCCCGCGTCTAAGTATCGAGCTCTCGTTCCGGCCGCGCGTTCGCGACACGTGACCTCCGTTCTCCAGACCTCTCCGGAGATGACGTCAGATGATAGACGGAGATTCCTGGAGACGAGGAGGTAAGAAGGTCTCTCTCTTGCGCGACATTTCCATTAAATTGGCCGGCGGTGAATATATACATATCCGTTTCTTGTAGATGCATTTTTTGCCTACTTTTTTTTTTGCTTCTTCAAAACATTGGGTATACATTCTTGTTGTAAAGTTAGTTTTAAAGATAGTTTTAGAAGTTTAAAGATAGAAAACGTAAAAAAATGCAATCCAAAATTAACGCATTTTTAAACGGTGATAAAAACTTATAGCTAGGATTAAAAAAAAAGAAAATGTTTAGAATATCCGAATATACGTAATACCTTATTTCTTTGAATTTCTTTATTGAATGAGTAATTTGTGTTTGATAAGGGTGATGCGCTGTGAGATATAAAATCCAAGCTTTTTTTTTATAATTACATAAAGTTGTAATTGTAAAATATAATTATAGAAAAAAATTAAATAAACGTTATCCTTTTTTTTAAAAAATTTTAAATAAATATTTTAATACATACTTATTACTTTTATATACTACACATATATATAGTACAAAAGAAGCAGCATTTAATGCAGCGCAAAAATTTCGCTACAATAGCCCACCTAATGAGAATTTAGATCATCTCTCACCTGTTCTTTCTTCTTTAACTAATTGTAAGCTGGAGGTGACGTCAGGCTCAGAATTCCGAGAACTAGCCTGGTACCGTCTGAGAATTCAAAAACTCCTTATTCAGGTCTCGCGACTCTATATTAGTTTTTATGTCGTTATTTTTTTTCTAGATATTATATTTTGTTCAAGAAAATTGATAAAAAAATTCAAACAAATTCAAATATTTAACCAATATATTAAGCAAAATCTTTTTGCATAAAGAAAGTTTAATTTTCTTTTATCTTTTGATATTTTTTCTTTTAATTTTTTTTTTACATTTTATTATTCTCTCTTGCAGAAAATATATATTTTAAAATTTAATTTTAATTGATCTCTCTTTCTTTCTTTCTAAGTTTCAATTTAACAATAAGAAATATAATTAAAAGATTTAGTTATATGTTTTTTGTTTGAATTTTAGGGACTCCGTGATTTTGTTGAAATTTTTCGCATATGTCTCCTTCGATTATGATCGTCCAAGAACGAGCGACCTTCTTCGAGGTCTTTAGGCTTCCTACATGAAGCAAAAAAGTGCCCGATGGGTCATGGAACCTTCGATAGGATATATGTAGGTCCGAATGCCTTTGCCCGACTGGTCTTGATCGTTGCTGCTCCTCGACCGCACGATGGGAATTTATTCTGGACACAAAACTGATGTCACGCTGGCCATTTATATATATAATATGTATATGAATTGTATGTTTAAGTTATAATATTTTAATAATATTTTAACTGTACAGAAAGAAGTTTATTTATTTAAAAATATTATGTAATTTTGCGAACTCTTATTATATATTATTTTTAATATATTTTCGACAAATTTTTATCATTGAAATATTAATATAAGAATTGTGAATAAAAGTTATACGTTAATATAACATTAAGTAACATTATTTTTGACGGCAATACAAAAAGAAAAGCATAAAACGCGTTATTATCTCATTTGAGATATTGATTATATGAATATAACTACAATGTAATGTGTTTAGCTCGATATTAAATAAATGTCTGCTGCATTTAAAATCAATTACGATCGACCTTGGTAGCATGCACTAAATTTCTGTTTATGCACATTGATACACATGTCACGTATCGATGACTCAATCGCCTGTATTGGAACTTCTACGGATATATATATATATGTCTCTTAAGATGCGACTGTGACAGAATGTTAACGCTGTTTTTTACAACCGAGAGGATAAAATATATATTTCTTGTTCGCGAAATAATTTTTGCAATGATTGCAATGATTACGTCAAATTATGTTTTAATAAATATACGATTTTAATATTTTAAATTCGCGAACACATACGTTGCGTATATAAAATATAATCCGACGTAATCATATGTAATCATATATATATATATATAAAATATTAAAAGTTTTAAGTTACAAAATATCTTTTAAAATATTAAGTATTAACTTAAATTTGTGTGTATTTAAATTGTGCTATACTAAGCTATTAAATTTTCAGGCTTCTTTCATGA
>JBCAUJ010000075.1:5374758-5390202 GCA_038406275.1 Cataglyphis albicans | reverse complement strand
TATATTAAAATATTAAAAGTTTTAAGTTACAAAATATTTTTAAAAATATTAAGTATTAACTTAAGTTTGTGTGTATTTAAATGTATTGCGCTATACTAAGCTTAAATTTTCAGGCTTCTTTCATGATTTTCGTGTCAAACATGAACGAAATTGCAGCATGAACGAAATTTGAGTTAATGCGTTTTTAAGATATGCTAGAATTCTCCTTGCTATATTTCTGGAAAATTACATGCTGCTCATGCCTGAAAATATTTACTGTCAAATAACTTTTGTTTTTTGTTAAAATTAGATTATTTCATTTCTCTTTGAATAATCTGTATAACAATTCTTATTATATATATATAAGAAAATAATATTTCTCTTTATATTATTCATTGTCACCATATTAGTATCAATATCAATCTCTTCGTATTTTTAAAATAAAATAATATATTTGCAGAATAATCTTTTTTTTTAAAGAAAATTACATAAAATTTTCCATAGAATATATAATTACATAAAATAATATGTTGCATAAAAATTGTGACTTATTTTACAAAAGCAATGAGAGTAATAAGAATAAATGGAGTAGTTTTTGTATTAAATAATTCCATGAATAAAATTGTTATGTTTGTATATTTAAAACACACACTAAGTCAAGTCCGTGTTCGTTGTTCACTTTTTGCTTACTGGTTCACTTACGATTTCTTCCGAAGGATGGTTAAAACCGGATCAAATGAATACCAGTTCAGGCAACGTCCTTCTAGAAATGTTCTGATCGAGAATTCACTTTTTATGTCGATGCATATTCACATAATCTTTTTGTATTAAAATAAACTTTTAATTTTACACATTAATATATTTAATTTTAATTTTATTAATATTAATTTCATTATTCAATATTTTATTGAAATTGTTTTATTAGATCTCATGGTGTAAACAAAATTATATTAATATAATTGAATGTTTCTAAATATTTATATTTTTTGGATTTTCTAAATCAACATCTGCTATTTCTTTAATCATAACATCTGGCAATATATAGTTTTCTGAAATATTATGGCGCCATATTAATCCTTATTCTAAACAAAAAGAAGGCACGTGCCAAGGCTGCTTGAAAAATACAGATGGTAACATTTTAAACTTGACTTTTTCAGATGTACCAAATGTACAGAATATGACTAAAAGAAAAGAAACAAATAAATCATAACCAACTACAGACTGGCAAATAGGATATCTATTATAAAATGATCAGGATTTTTTTTCCATATTTTTGGCGCCGTCTTCTCTTACTACGCCATTGTTTAAAGTCAAAGATATTTCAAACTTTGACTTTAACATAAAATTAAATAACAAAGAAAAATTATGTAAATGTAACTAATGAAAACGTTATTAACGTATTAAATATTTATTTATTTTTTTTTTTTATACAAGGTATTTGTAAAGTCACACTCATCACGTTTTACATTTTAGAGTCTGACATGCCGCTGCTGCTGTCGCAACTTCCATCATCGCTTCTTTATTCTCGCAAGTAAGATACAGTCTACATTTAGTTTTTAAATATATAATATACGTTGTGTTCCAGAATTAATAGTAGAAAAAAAGAGGTATTCTACAAGTCAAACTAAGGTAAAATTGTCCTATAATCATATGTCCAGAAACACACCCTCTTAGACAGTTACAGACTCTAAAGTTTTTCCCAAAAAAATTCAAGTTTAAACAATAAGCAGAATATATTTCTGTAAATGTATATATTAAATAAATATATTTCTTCAAGAAAGCAAATATATCAAGGAAAACTCATCTTAGAAGTTTGGGGCATTGTGCAAATGAATAAGGTGTAGTGAATAAGGAATTTCAAAAAAGATTGGACAATATAGAAGACTTTGATAATAAGAACTCAACCAGTTTAATAAAATAATAAAAATTTCGCACGCATGATAAAAAAAAGTAAGGAAATATATAATTTAAATAATGAAATAATTGTAATGTTAAAAAAAAAGATTTATGATTATAAATAATTAATTTTTTTAAATTTTAGATTGACGTAAATAAACAAGCCTTCGAAAGAACCAACTTAAATGAACAAATCTATAATGGATGCATCACAATTGTGTAATGCAGTGAATAAGGAATTTTAAAAAAGATTGGACTACATAGAAGATTCCGATGACGAGAACTCAACTAATTTCAATAATAAAGTGATTGTAATATGTTAAAAAAGTTTTATAATTATATAAATAATTAATTTTTTAAATTCCAGATCGACAATGCCATGAATAGACGAGCATTCGACAAGAATCAATAAAGAAATCTATAATTTCAATAAATACGTGCCACGAGATTACATTGTATTGGTTGGATTACATGGTGTCGTAATGTTAGTGATGATAGAGGCTGCAAATAGGTAACTACGTAATTCTGACAATATTGTCAGATCAATACTTAATGTAACGGACAGACGTAAAGAAAAAAATATGTAAGATTTTTTTATATCCATTATTATTTTTATTTAAGCATTTTGTCCCATATCATTTCAGTTATATTATAATATATTACAAGTAACGTAGTTACCTGTTTGATGTATGCAGTATATAATAACTCCATTTTTATATATGACTAATCCTCTAAAATTTTTTAATGTGTTATATTAATGTATGAAATCGCAAAATCAACAATCTTTCAACAGATTACAGACAGATGGAGCTTGAAAAAACATATTCGATCATTTTACACTCTATAAAGTGAAATCAATTTGTTTATGATCTAACGGCAAATATCAATACATTTGTTACGTATTATTCGTCGACATTTGTTCGCAATGTTTATCGAATTGGTAAAATATGATATTCTTTTTCGAAGATATGTATTTTACATTTTGCAAGCAGCGTTTCCTCGTAATATAATAGTAATATAATAGTATTATTAACATATGGCATCTATGATATGCGTAAAAAAACGTGCTGCGCGCGTTTAATTTTGCTCAAAATATAAAAATTATCCGCCAGGAAGCAGATCGCAGACTGATCACTTAATAATAGAACCACGATAAGAGCTCACATTTTAATAATATCGCGATGAATATTTTCTAGACAACTTTATTACATATTAGAGAATACAGCCTACAGTTTATTAATTAGGTACTTATCAATATACTCTTAGATATATAATAACATTCGGCAGGCTTAAATAATAGACATTGCCGTTTAAATTTATTTAAAAAATATGAAAAATCATGTAACTGGATAAAAAATAAACTTGAAAGTTGTAATGCGCATCGCTCTCTGTTTTATTATAAAAGATTCTTTTTCTTTCATGTAATTATATATGTAAAATTCAAGAGCGTTGAGTACAGGAGGTCAGATATATGAATTCTGTCTATTTCCCATTATGTGTCGTCTAGAATCGCAACATGTACATTGTGTAAGTTACGTCGAGGAAGAGCCCGTGGCAGTGAACAGAATGGGTATGTAAATATAAACTACGATCTATAATAGATTATGTGATTTGATACATTGCTTTTGCATGCATTGTTAATGATATTTCTTTCCATATATTCTCCTTTATTCTCATTATATCTCTTAATTGTTTGTATAGTTTAGCTAGCAAGCATAACAATTGATTTCTCATTACAATTAGTTTTATGATATGACATGTCAATATGTAGTAAAGTTACTCTCAGGGGACAGCGCCAAAAATCAAATCATAATCGTCTTATTGATATAATCCAGCTATAGAATGACGTATATCAAAACTTATAAAATACCCGAAACCACCACACCACGAGACGAGTCCCCTGACCCTGCATTTGCGCGGCAGATATACCATGTACTTGTCTCTGATATGCGTATTAGAGCCAGACTTGTGTGTTATTGGTCAATGATTACGATTATTAAACGTTTACAATCGTGGATATCAAATGGATAGCGCGTAGATTTAGTCGACTTTTAACATCATCTTGTATCAGCATTCTTTGATGAAATTTATATCCCGGTTACAATTGTTATTTGAATGCCGGTGGTGGTGCTCGTTGTCCGTTCGTTTTCGATGTGTCTTCTGTCATGACTGTTACCAATTCACCTACAGCTTTTCCTAAGTCCCCTAAAATAAAAAGAAAAGATTCTTTATTATCTACCTACATTTTCTCATTATTGTTTCTAAGAGTTTCAGAGTTTGTATGCTGTTAAATTCATAATTTAAATTTAGACAATCAATGCATGCACACATATTTAGAGATATACCAGAAAAATAAAGAGATAAGCGTGAAAGGAACTGAGTCAAAAAGAATTCAAGCATATACAGGTATATAGAATACATGATTAATATTAAAGATTTATTATATGCATTAATTTAATTAATGCATAAGATTGTTCTTATTGCATTATCCATAATTATGAACATATGTGTTTTATTTTTCATATCTTTTATTAATATAACGAAACAAATTTTAAGCCTCTATAGGGAGAAGCATAGTGATCTCACCTTACATCCATTCTGTAGCGTGAAAACAGGAAAGCAACATTATTTAGGTTATATCAAGCAGAAGTGACACATGCATTATAGAAACTGAACATATAAGTCGATTATACTACATAATTGGCACACGATCACATTTTCATATAAACTGAACGAACCTGCCATGTGCAATAGATTGCCCACATTATGAGCAACACTGTGAGAATGCGGCGGCGGCGGTGGCCTCTCTAAACTGCTCACTCTGCCCTCGTTCGAGTTTCCACCACCTATGTCCATATACCCAATAGCAATAAGCTTATCTAATTTTCAGTGTTTAATTAAATGTAATATCTAACAAGGCGTACAATAGGGACTTTTCTCATAATTAATATAAATAATGCTAGAAAGTTACATACATTATTCTAATTTTGCATTGCATTTTCAGTCAGTTTTATTACATTTGTAACATTAGTTAATAATGAAACCTTCTCAGCAAGCCTTATTAATTTATTAAATTTTATTAATTTTATAGAAATAGGATTTTGGGACACATCAGAAAACAATTTGTTTCAAATCATATAAGCAAGATTTGCTATTCATTTATTATGTCACAGATAAATCTGATTTAAATTATTGAATCCCTATTGTATCAATATGCAGTTAGTGTAATACCAATAAAAAGATGTTAATATCGTCGGTTGTTGCATATCAGTTGTAGTAAATATGTATGACAATCTGATCGTGTGATTGAATGCATTAATAGCGATCCCCAATTAAAAAGCTTTGATATAATTTGCTGCTCGTATTATCATTTGTCCAAAAATTGTCTTGAGCTGGAATGAAATTGAGGTGCATGATACCTGGAGAATCATGATAATGGCCATTCATCTTTGCTGGAGAATCAGTCGCTAATTGTGATGCCGTTACACTTCGAGTTTGTAAAGTTCCGGTCTTCGATGGTGAAGAGGCGTTCGGCTAAACAAATTTAGATATAAAAATTGATTCATGTTTTCTAATATTTTTGTTTTAAATAATTAGAAAAATTAATGCTAAAGAAAAATATTTCAAATGCAACATTTTTGTGATATACCTCATCTAGAAGCTGTCTAAGTCTCTGTAGCTGCGCCTCCAATTGGCGATTATGGTCCTCAAGTAATTGCATGCGCGCTTCTAATCTTCCTTTGTGCTGCCTCAACAACTTAGCTTCCGCAATCATATCGCAATCGGGTTGCCTAGTACTGTGACCATCTTCTGGTGTCGAACCCGGGGTTTGCTTCGAGCGCAATCTTTCATATTCCGCTTGCAGCGTTGCATTCTCCTCTTCCAATTCCCGTATCATAGCTTCGAGCTCTTCCCTCTGCTCGGCATCAATCGCGGCCATGACTTGAACCGGACTTCTTGGTACGTTAATATTGTCGCCACCATTTAGACTTTGACAGTAGTGCGCTATTAGCTGATGCTCGTCGTCACTGTCCGGTGTGGAATTACTTCTTGTACGCGAAAGTTCGACCTCGGCAAGTCGAGAAGCATACATCTCCAGACGAGAATGCATGTCTTGGCTGAGAGAGCTGTGTTGGGGCGAAGGTGCTGGGCTTTCCAGCGCGTCTCCTTCTAATACAGTCTGCACAGGCAAATAGCCAACTCTAGGATGTTTCTTGAAATATCGTTTGGATTTAAATTTGTTACGCAACGCACGTGTGAAGTCACGTACATCTTCACCAGACGTCGTCTGTAAAGAGACAAATACCGTTCAATATTCACGAACCATTTTTTTTGATAAAATTTAAATGATATAAAGATAAACATCTTACCGCAGTACAGTATTCTTGCATCGGATGTGTTAGTTTATGATTTTTTGCTTTGCGTCCTGAGAAGAAACAATTCTGACACATGTCGAAGTTGAAGCATTTCAAGCAACGGTATCTAAAATTCAAATATAATAAAATTTTTTATGTCAATATGTTTTGACAATTTTACATTATCAACTTTTTCCAATAAACAAATTTTAAAATTATCTTACCTGAATCCTATGATAGGATACTCCTTGCATATATTGCATTTAGCTTGATGTTTGGCCGTTTCTGCCGCGGATAATCTATGCAGCACTGGTAGCCAGACCATGCTTTGCGGTTCTTGCTGCAACCAGCTTAAAAAGTGTACTGCCTCTATCTCGTTCTTATCTTTTCCTGCCTTTTCGAAGCAGCTGCGAACACTGGGTTCGATGTTTGAACCTCCGAATGCCGCGACTTCACCCAATTGTCTCGGCACTTGTATGCAGTCATGCAACAAAAGCCCCAATTTTCGTTGATCTACCAGTCTATTAGGATCCGCGATCAAGCGGAATAGGTCTGTAAAGAATACAAAAGCGTTTTTAGATACACATTAAATATATTTATGGATTATTATTAGAGAGAATCTTGATATATCACTCACATCTGTACTTTTCCTCCAAATGTCCCTTGCACAATAAAACCAGACCGACTTTGAATGAAAGCACTCGAATCTGACCAGTGCGTTGGCTAAAAATTATAACACAAAATTTTATAATTATTGTATTTTATAAAAAAACTAGGGATGATGTCTTGAAGATCACTAACATATCTAAAAAATTGAAGAAAATCTAAAGGATATTAAATTTAAAAAATGCATACATATGAGAACAAGACATAAGTCTGATTTGAATAATAAAAATTAGTATATATCGATAGTTTAATACTAATTATAAAATATGTTCTTCCGTAGAATGTACCTATCATATACATTGAGCAACCAGTTGATGGCCAAGTCAATGCATAACGGTACGGACACCTGCGCCGGATTGTCTGCTGCGATTACTTCGTACAGTGATGTTAGTACTGTTACCATATCGGGGATGTCGATCAGTTTGTCATTCTGTGCCCGAAGCCCGTGTGAATCAAACTGTTCCAACGCGGTGGAAAGGCTCAACATGTCCACTGAAATGACAAAAATAAAACACAAATATAACATTCGTCTATTTTATAAGTTTTTTTATTTTTATTTTATTTAATTTTTATTTTAGATATTAATATTATGAGACAGCAAAAAATAAAAATTATCAAAGAATTTTTATAGTCGTTTTTATATCGGTCAATTTGGTAAACGTGCATTGAATGTGTTGAAAGAAATAAGATCTAATATCATTGCGCAACAATACGTCACTACGGACACGTAGAATGTGATTGATCGAGAAAATTACGATAGTATTAAACACACGGTGCTAACCAAGCAGTAATAAAGGAATGATTAATTATTAAGAGATTGTGCAAATACTCACGGCACAGTCGTTTCTGAACGGTACGCAGTTTCATGGCGGTTCGATATGCAGAAAAGCGAACTTCGTTTAAGTCCGCAAGAGAAGACATCAGCTCTATCATTTTCGGATGATCCCAATGCGTAGTTTCCAATTGATGGCTATAATAAATAGATTTCGTTTAAATACTTAGATCTAATTATATGCACAAATATAAATACAATACATAAATGTAAAAATCTCAATAATTTTCTAAATCAGTTTTTTTTCTATATCACTCAATAAGTCCCCGGTCTGACACATATATGGCAACATTGTTGACAGATCCACGTGATTTCTAAAAAAAAAATTTGTTTTTCTTAGTTAGACCGGCGACTTATTGAGTGATGTGTTAAGTTTTAAATTTAAAAAAGTTTAATGTAACACTGTTATGTTTCTCTATAAGTTAAATTAAAAAATTATGAGATATAATAAATATTGATAAATATTAAATACATTTGAATGTTTCTTAAAAAATACAAGAGTCAATTGTGTTATAGAGAGTAAAAGCTGTTGATTGTGTCAGGAATAACCGTGTCGCACAGTTTGGGAAACTCAAGGCGACTATACGAGACGCAAGGAAGATCGATTACTTGATATAGTAAGGCACTTTGGCGGGTGTGAGGGCTCTCTCCCATGGTGGTTCTACGCTGCTCGCGAGGAAAGCCTGACTACCCGGAGTGCTGCCATCCTTCCCGAATCCGCTTAGCAACTTGTAACGTTCGTCAACCGCGACTTGCAGCACCTTCCACCTGCGAAAATACACGAAAAAGTTAACATCGCGAATTCATTCTGAATTCAAAACAAAGAACGTCGTCAAGATAAATTCCACACATAACGCCAATCTAATTTTAAATACTCGTCTTGATATCAATGATATTTGTGTGCAGAGAATGATGAAAAAAAAATCTTAAAATCCTCACATGTTTGTAAAAAGGATATCGAATACTTCTGCAGCATCCATATGTTGTAAAAGTAAGATTTGAAAAATTGATTCCAAATTGCTCAAAAAAATCTGTCATTAAAATGCTCTGCTAGAAAACCGCGAAATAAATTTTTGTGCGATTTTCAAAGCCATACCTGGTGTTCAGATCTTCGAGTTTCGCCAATAAAGCGTGAGAAACGATGACGCTGCTTGACGCGAAGACGCTCGCCTGATCGTTCGCATCCTCGATGTTCCTTTGAATAGGTACCAATCGTTCGCCAAATTTCTGCAACTGCTCGAGCAATTCCGTCGCCTCGTTGGCGTCATTTGGATTTTGCCAGCCGCTCTGGATCGCCTCGGCCGCGGCCATCCGCGAAGAGAGATCCTCGAGAGACTTTTGGAAGACACATATTTTCTGAAATTAGAAAAAAAGCATTGTTATATTAAGATTCTATATTTATTATTTAAATCTGCAAATAATCAAGGAAACAACATTGTTTCGTACATATTTAATTAATTTTTAATTAACAGATATTTTCCATCTAATGTTTGAATATTTTACTGTCGCATCAATATAGAAACTCGTTTGCGATTGTTAATATTCAATGGAGTAAAATAACGAACGCAAGCGATTAATTAAGATATTCACTTTTACGCGATGCAAATTCGAATTATGCATTCAGAGCAATAGTATCCGATGCAATGTACAGTGTGCAGGTGCATAAAACGTCTGGGCTGTTTTTGTTGTCGTACGGCCAAAAGTGATATTCCTAGTGTAAGAGAAAAAGTTTCAATCGTGAACGGCTGTTTGCGAGTAGACAGAAAAGTTGGAAGTAAACTATATGTTACAATCGTTCAAGTTATACTTATCGCATTATCACGCGCATACTTCAGAAGCTCGCTGTTATAATTGGATAAAGCGTAATCGAATTATAATCATTTTAATTTTATCTTTTGATTTATAGTTGATGCGCCTTGTTTACCAATGAGACAAAATCCAATTTAGTTTCTAATTAAGATAAACACGGCAGAATATTTAAAAAAAGAAATCTTTTCTTTTTTTATAAGCGCTTTTTTAAATTGAACTTCTGACACCTTAAGCGAGAGCGTACAAATAGAAAGGTAGGGAACAATCGCTAAGTACAAATGGCTTGCTCTTTCGATCTTTTAAATTTTCATCCTCGGACAAGGCGCGGTAACTGGCGATAAAATTCTCCGAACATTTATCAGTCGGCGATATATGACACGAGAGAGCAGAAAGAGCGGAAAAACGGAGGACGGTCTCACGATGGCATTTGCATTCCAAATAAAAGCCGACGAACGCTAAATCGCTCTAATTAGTCGTCTCCCTATGGAAGTGCTTTAAGCATCCCTTGTTCCGAGAAAACGGGATAAAGAAAAAGGCGGACGCATAAAAGCGGAGCGCGAATGTAAAGGAAAGAGAAAGAGAGAGAAATGTCGGAGTCTTACTTGCATCTGTGACGAAGAAAAGTGGAACGATCGGACCGAAAATGCCGCGTCCGGAAAAAGCTGAATTGTGCCTTTGTGCTCAATAATTTAGAGAGGAAAATATTATAAATGTAAGAAATTATCGATGATAAAAAATGTACAATTTTAAAAGGCGAAAGTTCAAGCTGAATCGCTTCAAATTAAAGCTCCTAGCATTTTACAATATTGTGTTCTGTGCTCCTAAAAACATTGAATAACTCATAACAAGTGTGTTAATATTAATTTTTAAATAAACGATATATATATATATATATATATATATATATATATATGTAACACATCACTCAATAAGTCCCCAGTCTGACACATATATGGCATTGTTGACAGACCCACGTGATTTCTAAAAAAAAATTTGTTTTTCTTAGAGTTAGACCGGAGACTTATTGAGTGATGTGTTATGTATAACTATCGAGTAATTATTATTCCGAGATAAAATGTATAATTCACGTATTTAATTTATTATATATATCTATATGTTATATGATAAATGTGACATTATAAATATTGCATTACCCATGATGCGAATTGTATCCGACATAAAGCACCTCTAATAACATTCATGGCAAATGCCAATGAAGAATTATTGTGTTCAATGAAACTATAATTATATTTAGAACGCTAAAACGCGCTGTGTTTTTCTCGTATCGTTCTCACGTACATCTGAAATTCTGTGAAAAAAAAATTAGTATAATGAGCGAGAATCTTGTTGACGAGATTTATTTTAGCGCGCGCCGCACGCACGCACTTCACATTCCAATTACGTAAAAAGAGTACGAGATTAAGATAGTCATTTAATTGTACTGTAATTAAATCTCTACATGCATGTTCTCACGCAAGGTCAGAATAACGCACTTAATATGTCTAAAGATGTCAGCAAGCGTGGCACTCGTTAAGTGTAATATCTCGAATATTTTGCAAAAAAGCAAATTTTAGCAGAAAGAAAATCATAAAATAATATTTCAAATATTTTACAATTATATATTTTTATAACATTAATGATCTTTATGTGAAATTTGGGAAATAGAATTTTAAGGTTCTATTGATATAGAAAAAAAAAGATAATATTTTAATTAGTTAAATTATAATTTCTATAGTAATTCAAATTATATAATAATTTAAATTTCAATCATATATAAAGTGCTTAGTTTTTCTTTGCTTAAATGTAAAACGCGAAAAGAGTTTTAAGCTTGATAAATCTTGGTACATCTTTATCTCAAAATCGTTAAATTAATATTGGTATTCAATTCTTTTATAAAAGTTAAATAATAAAACGTTTATAAGCTATTGATAAAACGTTTAAGCTATTGATAAAAAAATATCTTTCTGGAGAGACTATTCGATATTTTATTGCTCAATCCTTAAAATAACATAAAGATAATTGAAGAGCATTTATATGTTATAAAAGCGTAGGAAAAAGTCAATCTTTGTATATAATGAGTTTTTTTAATCGGCTACAATAATTCCGTTGGATAAAGTACCACAGGAAATGCGCACAGACACATGAGATAGTGACGCAGACATGGCTTCACTTTGTCATAAAGAAAATTATAGCAAATAAAGAAAATATAAAAATCAAGAAAGAAGAGCAAATATTAGAAATGGCCGGAAATGAAACATTCGAAAGTTTAAATCCTAGACACTCTAATAAAAATCACGAAATAATCTCTCGATTCTATTTCGCTTCGTATTTCAGCAGAACAGGATTGCTAACACATCACTCAATAAGTCCCCGGTCTGACACATATATGGCAACATTGTTGACAGACGCACGTGATTTCTAAAAAAAAAATTTGTTTTTCTTAGTTAGACCGGAGACTTATTGAGTGATGTGTTATATAAGCAAAATTGTAATAATTCTGTAAAAGAAACCGAGCAATGTAAAACGACGTAGAATGTAAAAATTGCGGTAAAACAATTCCGCGCGAAAAATTAGTTTAATTTTAATTTTGGAATACGCACAAGACAGCGTGGATTTTTTCACGTATTTATTGTCTTTCTCGGTATAAGTGACGTAACTGTTTTATTTAATACCAGAGACATAGAAAGAAATAGGAATTTATTGGCTTCAAACTTTTGCCCCTGCAACGTTGTTTTCGCTGAAACGTGGCACCGAGCAACTTTGTTTAAACGTCACTCTTCGCGACTCTCATTAAAGGTTCTCCACTTGATTTTCGCGATAAATCGCGTCGAAAGAGTTCTCCCGACTTTTCTAAAGTGACGCGGACGAGTGACGGATCGTGCACCTGGATGTAAATTAATCAATAGGTCCGTCGATAGTGGGATCCTTCACGCATAAAATCATCGGGACGAAAAAAAAAAAAAGAGCCGAGGTCGAAATAATTTCTCGCCACGGCGTCTGCAGTGTCATTTATTATATAGCCAACCGGGCAATTAAAGTTAACTCGACCGTTCCAGTGTTGTTCCTGCTCTCTGTCCCTCCTCGCGACTCCTCGTGTCCTGGCAAAGAGAACTTCGTGGAATTTACTAAGTTAATTGTCTGGCGCCATCCGATATTCTCCTGACTATATGCACAATTCGTGCACCATTCGGCAATTAGCTGTTTGATTTACAAGATCTTTCGCGAGATCTCTTGCCGTCTCTCTTTCGCTCTTTGTTCCTTCTATTTTCTTCTTTTTAATTATTTATGTTCTATATTAATGATTATATGATAATTAGTAAATAATTTTAATAATAACTTGCGTTTGACATATATTATGCACATAATTTATTAAATATCTTATACCTTTACAATTAGTTCATGTCAAACAATATTAATCCTGTTTTAGTTCAATTTTCGTTTCTTAATTATATTAGGATCACAATCTATAAATAACCAACATGTAGATTCAGAATTAATTAATTTAGATGCAAGTTGATTATAACATGATGAATAAAACAGTATGATGATTTAAGATTAATAAAAATTAATGTCAAAAATTAATGTATTTTTAATGTACATAATTAAAGAAAAAAAAATATAATAAACAAATAATAGATAAAAAAATAATTTATGTATTTTTTTATTGAGTACTTTAATTGAATTTATTTGTAAAATGAAATATTGATATGAAAATATTGTTGATGACAAATCGGAAGAAAAAAAATTCACAAAGGATTAGTATTGTATGTGTGATCAGTATCTTCATAAATTATTTTATAAAACTTAAAATAGATATTCGAAATTGTTAGCAAACAAGATTATTTCTGTTTACTTCCATTTAAATTAACATCTTTGCATTTTACTTTTTTTTTTTACTTTTAAAATAACGTTGTTTAAACGTGAGCATTATTTGGAAAGGAAGGACTGACAGTAATATGTAAGACTTATATAGAAGTTTCCTTGAGCTAAGATAGTTACAGACTACACTAAGAGACTTAACTGTTGGGATACTGGAACACCGTATACGGCGTATACAGTGAATCTTGGTAAGCAGCTTACATGTTGGTTATATCACAGCTTAACATGTAACTTTCCGTGTTTATGTCCAGCCTATCAAAGATTAAAACAATGCAAACAATCGCATTTTAAAGATATGATATATTAAACAGAATTTTATATCGATAAAATTGATAACATTTATTGCGATTACATCATTGGCTAATATAGTATTTTCAAAAAGGAATAGAGCAGTTTATGAAAATTATATGTGGATGTAAAAAATATGTTATATAAATTGCCGAATGTAATTATATTTATCCTCGTAATAACAGAAAATTATATTAACAATAAATGAACGTTAAATTATCTTTCCTTGCTCTTAACTCGAGTTGAAAAATTGCACGAGATAGGCGGAGACCGAGCTCTAGAAATTAATGCTTAGCAAAGGATTAATCTAGAAAATAATGTACAGTGTCTCCTCACACGTGTGTGCTTTGAATGAGAAAGGGCAGCTATAAGTGCGAAATATCGCACGACGGGTTACCGAATTTTCTCATAATATTGAGATTTCTCGCAGTGATTTCTGTTATTTTATCGCAGGCCATCGTCCAGAGAGACGCGCGCCAGAACGGCGGACAAAGAGGAGTCTGGCCTTAAGTAAGACTAAGTAGCAATATTGTGGCGCCTTGGCAATACGCCATATTCATCTATTATAAGTCTCGGATTCACGCGCACGTAGACTGTACCTAGACCTTAACCTCGGATTTAGCCGAGATCTTCAGTGTTAGTTATCGACGCCTTTATCTAGGGTACACGGTGCATGTAACCGATTAGCATCATCGCGATTAGAATTTTTCAATTACATTTCCTTTTGTAGGTGCTCATTTATTAATCAATAATTTTGTAATTTCTGTCTTTTAGTAATTTATCACAGTGCTTTTCTAATGTCTTTTGTTTGCAATATATACAAAGAAAGTTTAATTTTTTTTAGTCTTTAAAAGTCTAGAAAATCTTTTGTTTCAAACAAGGAGAAGTTTCTAATGTGTTTCCATTGCTGAAACGATAAAACTATATGTGCGATCTGAAACAGATGGAATTCGAGTGCTCTTTAAACGCGCGTGACTGTCGTGAACATTTGACACGTATACGAATCTTAAGGTTACTACGGATAAACATTACTTTCAAAGATCTTAAAGATGGAATTAGTAGGCGGACTAACATATGCCTGCCAGAAATATGCGAGACACGTGTCTCTTAAGCGATGCGTGTGTCTCTACGCGATTTAAAAATGTGCCAATGCTTGCTAAAAATATCTCGACAAAAAAAACATGAAATTAACTTACAAAATCACACCACAAGTAAATAATTTTAAAGATTAATTATTCTAAAAATTCTTGCAAATTTCATAATTTATATTTATTCGGATTTTTATCAGAATTATTTATTTTTAATAATTAAAAATTTCTTTTATTACACATTTTTAAATAATATAAAAATAGGCATAATTTTGAAAATATAAATTCCATTGAAAATTCCATGGGACAAATATTGCTAAAGAAATATTTGTCGTCTGTAGTCTTCAATTAAACAGAATTAAACATGTTGCAAAAAGTTAAGAAAATTACTAAATCAAAAGTTGAGTAATCAGAGTAAATTCATGTATGTGTGATTAAAGGAATGAAGAAGAGAGAGAGAGAGAGAGAGAGAATGTTCGTATGAGAGTTCTCTAATAAGTAGACTATATATATAACACATCACTCAATAAGTCCCCGGTCTGACACATTATGGCAATATTGTTGACAGATGACTTCACGTGATTTCTAAAAAAAAATTTGTTTTTCTTAGTTAGACCGGAGACTTATTGAGTGATGTGTTATTATATATATA
>JBCAUJ010000075.1:5328872-5374658 GCA_038406275.1 Cataglyphis albicans | reverse complement strand
ATATATATATAAATATATTTTATTATATATTTTATTTTATATATATAAATATATAATATATATATAATTTTATATATATATAAAATAAAGAAATAACATCTTGCATGACGACGGAAATTAGATACTCTGCGGAGAAACGCTATTATGTGGGTAAACTTAAAAAGACCGATCCCCCCCTCCCCCCTCGAGTATCCAGCGAGACAAGATTTTGTTCTACGAACGATAATGTTCCATACTGAAAGGTTTCGGCATAATATTGATCCGCTATGATTGGCGCTTATTGTATGTAAAAGTTTTAATACACCGCAAGAGAGAGAGGGAGAGGGAAGGTAATTTTCTATATAAAGTTCTGTCATCTCGGAATACAAGATTATGAGTAGCAGACAATGCTGCATTTTCGTTGCATTTTGCTAATAATGATGCAGCGGAATTTGTCGAATTTAATCGAGACAAAAGAAAATGCACAAATTTTCATATTATGTGATAAAAGAATATTTGAAGAAAGAATTTGCGTAGAATATATTTTGCAGGAATATATCTCGTGTGTGACACAACGATATTTCATGCGAGAATGCGCAAGGATATTTGGTTCTGGCGACAAAGGTGTTCCTTGAAAACCGAGATGCATTTCTGAGATGCAAAATATTTTATTGATAGGCATGACAAGAACGATTTCAGCAAGCGTGAATTCGCGTTCGCATTCAATTCCGTGAAATATGCCGATAATGACTACTTTCGATATTTTCTTTTAAGTGCCACAATAATAGAAACAGATAAAAAATAAAATATATTATCAAAATTATAATAAATTATTAAAATAATCACAAGTTTATACGCTTCCTTTTGCGATGTTTCCTAGCTTTGAAATTGCAATAATTAATAAAATATCACTAAATATAATAAAATCTTAATATTTATTTTTATTAAAAAATGTTAAATATTATGCTTCATATAATTCTTTTTATTTCCTCTTCGGATTTATATCGTTTTTTTTTGTAAAGTCTGAAAAAACTATAAAATTTCTTGCAGTAATTTATAGTTGAGATCGACAATTCTTCGCCATTTACAGAACAAGATCGATTCGTTCGATACAAAATTCTCTCGTGTGATGTCTGTGATTTTTACGAGACAATAGTTTCAAGACGAACCGAAGCTCGTCGTACTCTTTCATTCTAAGTCGGTCATCAGCTTCTTATCTAGAATCAGTCTAACTCTTGGTTACAGGGCCGCACCGCACTTACAAATGGCAGGAAGAGGACACCAAGGAAGCTCACGTTGCACGGAGATTGAATTAACAGCCGGAGAAACGGTAAGAGCAATTTCCGCGATAGTATCTATACACGAGGAAGAGCATGGAGAGGACGCTGATACGCCACGCGGGAGGGCAACTGATAACGATATGCTCAATGTGAGGGTTGACGCGAATGCGCATAGGCCTAATCCACCAGCGACGCCAACTGACAGTAACGTCCCCTAATTTGCATCCTAATATCCGACGATTATTCTTTAAGACCGTATCGAGTTATCGTTGCATTATCATAATCTCGCAGACAGCATCGCGCGACAATTTCGCAAATAAATCAGCACGATGTCAGTTATGTGGCGCCTCGAAGCCTGGCCTTGATTTAAACAAGTTCCATAGCAGCATAGAATGATATCTGAGCGCGGAATCGGATTAATAGCCGGGAAATGGTAATAGAAATTTCGATATGTATCTGTACATATGCTGTGGGGCGTGATATAACAATGCGTCTCGTTTCAAATAATGGATGCCGATGTATATATGTATATACGTACGCGTAGAGCCTACCAAGCTCGTTTGTGACTTCCTTGAGGCAATTGTCGTTGCAAGAGTGTATAGAGCCCCCTTTGTCTTTGCTCACTGCTTCATCTGCATTGCAGTATAATAATTTTCCTTGTCTTACGCAATTAATTATATGAATGCTGAGAATGTCATACCCCACAAGAATGTTATTATCGCTCTTTATTACATATAATGATAAAGAAATTATTAAATATATGTTAAATATAAATATATATATACTAATTTAAAATCGCGAAAAATTTGAAAATTTACAATAGAATTTTTTAATGTTTATGAAAAAGATTATAATGTGAAAATCGCAGAAGAAATTAGAAAAATCCGTATTGCGTTATAAAAGATATGTTGATTTTACCTTCACTATTAAACTTCATTCGACTCGTTCGCTTTTTATTCAATTATCTGTTTCGCAGACTTTGCCTAACATCTTATCGAATGTCAGTCATTTACTCATAGTATGATTATACAGCGGCCTATACAATACCCGTCTATAGGTAGTATACAGCATGAAAATTGAATCAGTTGCTGCCGGAACGGTGAGAGCAATTTCCCCGATAGCATCTATACATGATACTTAGGTCAAAGGAAAATGATAAATTCTGAAATTGATTGTGCAACAATGAAACTGCATCGATATTTAATATGTGGAGTGTTATTGATATGCATTTTGAAGCTACATTAAATTCTAATATTTTTTTTAGAGCAGAAATATAATAGCAATCATGCAAAAAATAATGTATAAAATAAAGGAACTATTAAAAAAATAAATAAATAAATTGTTAAACAAAAGATATCATTATCTAGAGAGCATAAGTTTGCGGATTCCTCAACATTGTTCAATGACGCAAATTTTTCAATCTTTTGATCAATTGTTTGTTAGATAATTTTTCTCTTCTGGAAATATATTTTTTGCGATATCTCCTCTCTTAAAAAGAATCAATTTTTTATAATTGATAAGCAGTGATTTCGATTTATAAATATAGTACTGGAAATAATAAAAATTTTATTAAGAAGAACTAATTGATAATATGATAGCGGCTAATTTTTTAATAAAATTTTACTGCTATAATCAAAGTATATTTTCACTAAAAATCAAAAATGCTCATTGATCTCCAGCAAAATCATGTCATTGCTTGAATCAGAGACATTTTCCCAGATTCACTTTAAGAGAGTTTTCTTCTTAAAATAAAATTTAATGCGACGATCTAGAGCAGAATGTACGAGAATCCTCATGTAATTTAAGATAAAAAAGAATTTGGAAAAATCGTGGATCGACGGTAAGAGAAAAATCGCGAGTACAGTAAACGAAAACAAACGTTTAGACATACGCTGTCATTAGACGTCTATCTCGCGCTTTATCTAAAACCAGCTGCCGGGCTCAACTATAGGACAATGAGAGCTCGCGAGCTACACGGGAATTGGATTAGCAGACGGAGAAACGATAAGAGCAATTTCCGCGATAGTATCTGTACACGAGAGAGACAGAATGGGCGCGGGACACTGATACGCTCCTCCGTAGTAAGTTGTCCCCCGCAACAAGCGAGGCGACCTGGTGTTAATTACGTGCAATTGTCTACGAGATCAGTGGCTTCAGCCAAGTGGAGCCAGTGGAGTCAGCTAACTAAACGTCCCTACTATATGTACTCCATGGTTTATAACAAGATATGCTGCTATACCGCAACAATCATTATCACGCTCGTGTTAACGCGCCATGATTACGGAATGGCAATATGCATTTAATCTCTAAACTCATTCACGCACGCTGTTTGCTTCAACGGATCGCGTTGCATTGATGCCCGATGGTGGATTGGACTGCTGATCGTTCGAGAAAAATAAATCTTTATTTATTATCGAATTATTATTAATATATATATATATATATATGTTTGTAGCAAAGTTTGACAGTTTAATAATAATTCGATAATAAATAAAGATTTCTTTTATATATATAACATATCACTCAATAAGTCCCCGGTCTGACACATAATGGCAACATTGTTGACAGACCCACTTGATTTCTAAAAAAAAAAAAATTTCTTTTTCTTAGACCGGAGACTTATTGAGTGATGTGTTATATATATATATATATATATACATATATGTATATCATATGGTTGGTTACGTCGTTGCTAACTGACTTATGCACGCACGAGTACACACTGCGTACAGAACGCACTATACGGGGATGTGCTTGATGATGACAGCTTGACTAGCGCATGAGCGAGGACAAAAGATTTAGATAATTGTAGCGTTAGTTAACACGTTATTATATGTAGTATGCGTGATTACGGAATAGCAGATTGCGCTTGGTTCCACTGACGTCATCACGACTATGTGTATGGGTAAAGTTATCTGATCAAGTATCACTATATACGGTATACATAATTTTATGTATACAATATGTACTTTTCAATCTGCGATGTTTCGGATAAATTTAAATTCGCAATTTGTATTAATTTAATTATTATAATATATATGTTTTTGTGTCTGAATATATTATATTATTATATTATATTAAATATAAACTTAATTACAAATATAATTAAAACATAGTACCTGCTTATATATACATTTCGCAAGCAAAATACTACATGCCTCTCTTGTCATTGCAAAATATAAATATGTTTTAGAACGCGCAATAATAAAAGGATAAAATAATTCATACGTAAACAAACCTTTTGTACACACTGTTGCGTGTGTTTAAACATAATATTTTCAGTCGTTTGTTCAATCTTAATTGTATGTATACGAATATATACATACGCGCAAGTGTCATGTATAACGAGAGGAAAAATATTCCGCTTTACAATTAATGATTTAGACAAGATTTATTCATCAGTGCGCGAGAAAAACAATTCTCTCTAAAAGAAATATTTTGCATAATGTATATATATGTACGATATTTAATTATTCACAGACATGAAAATAGAAGAAAGTTTAATTATTCGAGAATTCAAAAGATAGGCGCGAGCATCGTTATTCCAATATGTCGTGTCCCCTTTAAATAATCTTTCTCTTAGAGTCACGCTAATTAAACTTCAACAGTATGTATAATAGAGGAAGGTTAAAGAGGTTGTTATCTTTATTTAGACGAGCATTTTGATTGAATAAAAAAATACGTAGTAGATATATCTCTTCTCTTACGTCATTGATAGAGCAAAATATATATATTTCAAGATTATCTAGAATTCAATAAAACTTGACGTGTTTTTCTATCTTATCAGAAATTGACGATATTAACACGATATACGTTGCAGAATTTTCTTCCCACAATGACTATTGCGAATATTAAACATATCTCGCATTCAATCAACATCCGATGGCGATACAATCTACTTTCGATTTCAGGGACATCTAAAATGATCTCCTTATTCACAGTACAAAGATAGCGACTGATTGCGAACGCTGATTCGTGAGATATAAAATATATTTATGATGGCTCTGGAAGATATTCAGTGTTCTATTTAAGAGACAATAATCGTATTACACACGCCGTACTGTAGCCGCGCCTGTGACAATCGACCATATTGTGATGCGATGCGTTTAATTAAAGATTCGGTGCAAATGAGTTTCACAGGCGCATCGTAATTCGTCTCTTAACCGGGTTACGTAAACTCGCACAAGTACACGTATCCCGTGCTGATTATGGCTTGGCAGAGTAGAAATATAGCGGCGCATGGTTAAGAACAAAATACTTTTGCAGCAACGCGAAACGCATGCTTAACGGCTTTGAAAGAACTCACGTAGAAAGCTATACTTATGCGAAAATAATGAGAAGGAACTCGTCTTTGTAGCTTGGAAGAGTGTTTAAATGCAACGAGAAAAAAGTGAAAAAATACATTAAAATGAAGTGTTTAAAGTAAATTAAAATCAAATAGAATTAGATTTTAATAGAATTGAAGAAAAATACCATTCTGATTTATAAATAATATATGAATAGTAAGTAAATTAATACAATTTTCTATATAATATTTATAGAAAGTGACTTTTTATATTATATATATACATATATTATTAATAAAGATTTATATAAATATACACAAGTGAGAAATAAAATTTAAAACGTAGAAAAATATGTAGAAGTTTTAAAATCTTTTCAAAAATATTACAACACAAGCCTTTCCTAATACATGATAAAATGCACATAGTACTATTCTTCCGTACTGAACGGGAAAAGCAAAGGGGTGACGGATATTATGCAAAAGCATGCAATTGCAGCGTAAGAAGATTGGCAGGCAAGATATTATGAGGCATTTCATTAAAGATCTCGTGCGAGCGCATTTCGCATGCCTGTCGGAACTTTGTGACCGCCGGTCATTTCGCTGCATCGTATCGCAATGCGTTTACGCATAATGCGTACGCATAAATTCGCGGATGTATGAAAGCGCATCTAACTGGAAAATGGATGGCGCGTGTTATAGCGTAAATTAAACTCGCATGTGCCCGTTGCTAAAATGCCGAAAAGAGCTAGAGAAGAAATAAAGAGCGCGCGAAACAAACAAAAATAGCTAATATTCTGATATTAATAAATTAATTTCTACGAGTATGCGACACAAATAAATCTAACTCGTATATTAATATTTCTGTACACAAATATATTAAAGAATATAATGTTGTTAAATTCTGACGACTGCCTGATTTGTGCCGAGTAAATTCACGTCATGTATTTTAATTTTGTCGTAAATATTCATTTTTTGTAAATATATTTATTATAATGATAGGATGTGATATAAAACTGTCGTCGTAATTGGAAGCATCTCGTTTATTATATTTTTGCAAAAGTGTTAAAGCATGCATCAAATGTCCTTAACTGGAATGTTTAAATAGCAATGCAGAATTTTTAACTATATTTTTTTATAATTCCATAATCTTGCCTCTTTCATACCTTTACAATCTTATTTATTTATAATTAAATTAAAATTTGGATATTAAAATAGCGAAAAATGTATATTAACATAGAACAAAAATGTTTGATAATTATTTTATGTGTTTATCTTTTTTCATTATACATTCCTAGAAAATTCCTTGAATTCCTAATAAATGTAAGAAATATACCGATAATTAAATAACATTATATAATAAATCGTATCAAAAATCCACTGTGATTCCGAGTAAATCCAAAGCAAAAGCAGCAAAATATAAGACGAATAAAATTTCTCACGTGTTCTCAGATTGTCACATTCCTTTCGAAACACGAGAGCCTATGAGTGGCGTTTGTCTACACAAGAGGATTTTAAATAATAATATATTGTATAAGATGCTGAGATAATATTTTAAGAAATAATCGAGAGATATTTACGACAATATGATTTCGTCTCGCAAAGTTGCGTGTATCGCTAAATTATGCGTAAATAAGCGTCACGCGTCTCCTCGTTCGCAAAAAGCATAGAAATGCGTGTACGAGGATAGTGCGTGTCCCCGGTGTATGCGTGACACGCATTAATGCAACACGACTCGGACGTCCTCGGCACTCTAAAGGCTCTGCCTCTCGTAAAATGCGCCAGTCTAGTGTAGGGCGAGATTGTGCCGCACTTAATGGGCCTTTAACCTCTGCGCGCTTTAGCGGCCCGTTCTACGGCGCGGAGACTTCCGGTACAATTTTCCCATTGAAGACAACCCCGCTGCCCCATTAAATTCCTCCCCTTCCCCCCCGTTTCCTCTCCCATCCCATGCTGCCCCTCTTGGGCACGACGAAGCGAACACCTTTCGTTCTTCATACAGAGAGCTGCCTTAACAATTGAACTAAATGGAGCTATAACTGTCGAATCGGTTTTTTTAATTTTTATCGTTTTTTTTTTGCATTTTTTTAATAATTATAAAATTAAAAAAAAAAATATACAAATTAGGCAAGATGTATTTATATTTATTTGCATATAAAATTTAACAATTCTATCATTAAAGTGTTGATGCACATTCTATCAATATTTTGACATTTTTCGTGATTAGAAAAGTGCCCGAGATATTCGAATATTAATTTAATAACTTGGCTTGAGTTTATCAATGAATTTCTAAATAATTACATTGTCGGATTATGTTTATTTTTAATTAACCGCGACTTTGACGTAAAACATTTTAATTGGACCAGAGTAAACGACAACCTCTCTCTCCCTTTCCCTCTCTTTCTCTAACCCTTCGTCATCGCGCGCCACATCATATATCTTCCCAGTTCCCTGCAGCCATAAGGTCGAGGTATGATGAATGGGACACTGAAGGATCGACGAACCTAAATCGAGCAGCGAAATTTTGCGTCGTTGATGTGCGACGCTTCTCCCGCCCCCTTTCCAGGACGCGACGGAAATTAAGGGGGCCGTAATTAATCCCCACCCTTCTGAAACCTTGGTGCCCGCTTTGAAGCGTGTCTCCTCACGTTACCGGGAGAATGCTGTTGCCCAGAGTTACGTGACTGTACTACCGACTACTTTTACATTCATGACTATGCCGGGATGTCGGTGTCTATTTATGGTAATTCGGTCGCTTCATGGTCGAGTGAAAGAGATTTGTAGCCGTTTCCATAGGTATAGTTGGAAAATATTCGGTGTTTCTCCAAACATAAAAGTGTCAAAGTAGTATAATCGTGTTTGAAAATATTTATACATACGACATAATATATTTCATCATAAAAATGCTTTTATTAACACAGAAGGAATATTTGTCTCTTAAATTTCGATTTACTCAGATTGAAATATGTAAAATCATTTTATATGAAAATATTAATTTTCGTATTATTTATTTCGGAAGAAGCTAGATAATGGAATTATTCTCTATTTTGACAGAAGTATGACAGAAAATCAAGAGTATTTTATCATATTTAATCAATGATTAATTTCACAGAGATTTAAATGATTCCCACTTTAATCTTTGTCTATCATTATAATTTTATTTTTTCATATTACTAAAGCCTTATTTTCTACTTGTTTATCATTTCAATATCAGAGAGAATGCGTCCGTTTAATAAATTAATTGAGTACTCGAGAAAAACAATCGTAAACCTTTCAAGGGCTTGGATCGGACAAACATTTAAGCTGCCTAGAAGAGGAAAACTTTTCCAGCTGTCAAAAGTACTCTGTGCGCGTCTCGTTCTTTCATTTTATCGCAATTCGACGAACATGACGAATGAGGACGAAGAATCTACGAGTGGTCCAAATAAAGTAGCAAAATTTGCTACGTTGATACTGCTCGCATTTAAAGTATTACGCTCGAGCAATGATGATGTAGCGGAAATTGAGCGCATGAGAGGTATAATTAACTCCTTTGGCTTCTATCCAGAATACTCACATTTTCATCATACTCTCTTAATGCCTTTTCACGATTTACTTCTATCTTTATTTTTTGAATAATTATGTCGACGAAGAGAAAAATTCGTTTCAGTGAAAATTTTAGTAGTTTTTAAAATCAAAAAATATCTTCTTTTTGACGCATGCTAATATTTATCTCATTATCGTAAAGATATTTTTAAAATATTTTATTCTTCACTTTACGAGTTTCTTATTTCACTTCATTTGAAATAATTCAAAAAAAAAAAATTATATAAGAATATATATACATTTAAAAGTATATTTAACTGTGAAAAATAATATTTGCAGTTTTTATATTCAAATCATTTTCTAATTTTTCCAAATATAATAGAAAGCAAATTAATGCTAAAATGGAAGAGAAAAAAATTAGATTTGTTTTGAGTGCAATACAAAGTAAACAAATTCAATGTATAACAAATAAAAATTGCGTCACAACTATTCCACTTTGAATTACTTTTAAAATCGATTGCGTTCGATCTTAACAGAGGATAGTAACTACTACTACTATAGTAACAAGTTTCGAGCACAACTTGAGAACTTTAACGTTCCCTTTTGCTCCCGATAGTTTTGATTATAATTTCCTTCGAGCATCGCAGGGACCTTTAAGTTTGACGTTCCTTAGCCGCCGTCAAAGAGATACAGACGATTTTGATTCTCTCATCCGGCCGGAAATTTCTGGGATCGCCGATTATCACCCTTGTTCTTGTTTTGCAACCGTATATATATATATTTTTTTTTATTATTTAAGGCGCGAAAGATACTACATGGCGTGGAAAAAATATTTGCATTTGCTTCGCAATCTCGTCTGACAATCTAGAATAACACATCACTCAATAAGTCCCCGGTCTGACACATATATGGCAACATTGTTGACAGACCCACGTGATTTCTAAAAAAAAATTTGTTTTTCTTAGACCGAAGACTTATTGAGTGATGTGTTATTTATCGTAAAAGGAACTCATTAGAGAAAACTTTACTTTCAATTGATTAAACACCGTTTGCAACTGTATAATTAAATTAAAAGTTAAAATACAGATAAAATACAAAAAGATATAGAAGGTACACACTCTTTTCTTTACTTGCATCGCGAAAATTGTAATTTCGTATTATTAATGGCGTCGATTATATTTTCTGCCGATTGTCATTCACCGAATTTTCTTTATTCTCCAGTTTGTGAATGTTGTGGCTTAAAAATTTCGGAGTAGACATGCCCGATAAATCTGATGGTCAATTACATACGATACAAAGGGTCTGTGTTAAAGCAAATATCGTACGATGGCACATTCGTCCGAGCCGAGTAGAACCGGCGGTCGAACTACCGAGACCCGCGTGTAACGCGAGTTGAAAGGCCATTTGAAATCTGAGATTCTTAGCACAGCTGTGTCTCTCTGAATAATCTCCATACCTAAGCTAGTTCTCCGTTCTGTTATGTGTCGTTGCCTCACCATTTACGCACGCCGAATGAAGAAGGAAGCTACGCCCTTGTATGTTCCAGCGTTAATTAAACGGCTACGCGCGATTCGATAAGGAAAACACATTGCCATCCGGTATATCGCTGGGCCGCTAATTAGGCGGGAAAAAATGAGGCGGTGTGTTGTTTCTGCCGTTTCTGCGTTTCAGGGGAATTAGCAGAAATTAAATTAGCGTATATATACATTGCTGAGATTTTTATTATTTTGTAAAACGACCGTTTTTCTTTTTATCATTAAATATATGCAAAATTACATTATCATTTTATTATCGCATAATCTATATTTTGTCGACAAACGTTTATCGATTATATACTCATGTTATAATTGTATATATGGTACGTTGTTATAGTACTTTTACATAAATTTCTACAAATTCATTATATCATAACAAGTCTTATACTTATGCAAACAAAAAAAAAAAAAAATATTACAGTAAACATGTAGTACCTTCGTGATTTCGTCGCGATCGGAAACGAACATTGCGCCTTCGAGCCGAAAATCTCGAACACATCGTCTATCATTAGGTATCGCACAAATCCGATAAACCTGCTCGTCAGGATTACGACCGATCCTATATATATATATATATATATGCCGAGGCGATCGCCATTCCGAAGCTTCTCGTCCCGGTGTGACGGTCGTAACTGCGAGGAAAAACTGCGGGAGATCGCAAATCCGCGGCATCGACGCGGCAGAAAAATTTTTCACACAGTCGAAAAGAACGATTTGACACGCGCGTGAATTAAACGTGCTAGTTTAGCGCACGACGACGATTGTCGACACACCCGCGCGCGAATAGAATGGTTGTCCTAACAGGTTTTCAACCACGTTCCACATTCGCCAAAGGGTCAATGCACCGTGCGCGATATCAGACGCGATGACAATGTCGATATTTCGTCGCGCGAGAGCACGCGCGCTTAAAGCGTTCGCGATATTTCAGGGCAAAGCAAAACGCCGTGAAAGAGAGAGAGAGAGAGAGAGAGAGAGAGAGAGAAAAACCGCGCTGCGATATTTCCTCCCGTGGATATTGAAACGCTCTCCGTTTCGCCGCCATTCAGGCGCCGTGATCTCGAGCGAATACGACGATAAAGACGAACGACGGTCGCTTCTGCGAACCCAAGGGAGAAGAATCTCCTCTGCCGCGAAAAATTCGATCGACGTACGTCTCGGAGCGTTTGACCGTACGCGTCGTCATCGCTAATAAATAACGATAATTTCGTCGTCGGCTTATTCCCCCTCGTCTGGTACCCGATGACACCGAGCGTTATCACTTTGCGCAAAATTGCGTCGATAATTCAGCCGGCGCGAAATAATAAACAGCCCCTCGTCGCTTGCCGATCGCGGCTTATAACGGCGCCGACATAGTTCGGCAACTTTATCACTTTGCATAATACGGACTTTGCGTGACGCAATGTCGTTGCATCCCGTCGTCCGGATGTGCATACTATCGCCGCGCCAGCGCACCGGTTTCAAGATTGCAGGAATTCACGGTTAGCTTGGTGAACATGCGTTAATGTTCAAACGAATTGCGGCAAATTAGTTAGATAATCACGTTGGAGATATGTTGCTAAACGCGTCGTGATTAGATGTTTTCCGTTTCAAATTAGTCTCATATAATTTTTCTTTTTCCCAGTTAAACATCTTTTTGATAATATTCGTAATTGAATTATTCTTAGCAAAATTGTTATAAATATAGTCGAGACAAATAATGATTATGTAACATTAAAATTTTTTAATTAATTTAAATATATGAAGCTTCTCAGAAGAGAAAAATGTGTGTATAAAGTTCCTGTAGCTAACAAATCTTTATATAAGGTGCTACACAAAAATTATCTTTAAGACATCATTTTTATGATTCATAGAAAAAATAGAACTGTTAGTTTTATAAGTTATACGAATCAAGCATGTTGTTACAACTAATTACGACTAATTAATAATTTTTCCTCAAAATAATATAAAGATAATTAATCTTCTAATTGCGTAATATGTATTAAAAAGTTGACTCATCTTTCACGATTTTAACTTTAAAAAGCTGTTTCTAACTTTAAGTTTTTCTCCATGAGCTATTAAAATGCGCTTGGAAGACTGAAAATTACTAAAAGACGATTAATAATTTAATAATGATTATTTTTACGAAAAAATAGCGTAATAAGACTTTTTTTTAAGATTTGCACCAATCGCATATTCTCTAATCAATTCTTTTTTATATTTCCTCATATTTTTATCATTATGTAATCTTTGAGTAATTCAAACTGAATTCTTCGTCCTAAGCTAAATACATCGAAATCTTGTCATCTAAATAAGCTCATCAATTTCTATTTTTGCAAAATACATAAAATTTTTTTTCACAGCTGATTCAAATTTTTTTTAAACATCTTGTATACGAGAAACGGATACGCGAATCTCAGGGGATCGAGAGAAAGATCGTCGAATGTGAAGAAACTTTAGAAGAAATTTGTTCTCGCATTACTTTCCCACCGTATTTCGACTCTTATCTCTCGTGGTTTTTCTTTATCGCGCTGTGCGAGTGCAACGAGAACGTCTTATCGGCGCGCTGTAAAAGCACAAATTGCACTGAATCGCCGAGAAGACTCGCGGGACACCGACTTGCTCCGGCCAGGCTTTCTCCACAACACCTTGTCAGCCTCCGCCGCTCCATCTCGCATCGCTCCCTTTAAAATCCGAATTAATTACGACGTGGTGATAAAGGGGATGCATACTTTTATATCCAAGCCACGGAACAGGGCGATCAACGCCAGGCTCTTAAAGTTTATAGGGTCGCCTGTCGCATCGTTTCTTCTCCCTCTTCGCCACTCCTCGTTCTCTTCCCCATCCTTAGTCTTCTTAATCTCATTTTTTTTTTTCTGCTAAGCAACATATTTCCCGCCGGTCATATCGGCATAATGCGTAAAACGTGCTTGCAATCACTTCTCGTCCTCGCTCTTAGTTAAAAAAATGATTTATTCAGTTATAAATTAAGTTATTTATATGAAAACGTTATTAAAAAAATTCCAAATAATGCGTATAATTTAGCTTGTTATTATTAGAAATTATTACATTAAAAAAAAAAAAATATTTATATATTTTTGAAAATGCGATTGTCCATCTCTGGATTTATTGTAATATTTCTATAATCAACACTGGTATCGAAAATTATCATAGCAATTCTCATAAAAATAAAAATTTATAAATTCATGTAGCCACGGACAATGTTATAATCGTATATTATAACATTTATATATAAATGTTATACGCAGTTCTGTAACATCCATTTGTTCGCGAGCGGACTTGAACACGGCCAGTAACGTGTAGAAAAATTAGTTCCGGGTGATTTATGGACGAGTTCTTCGGTGAAAATCGATTAAACCGAGTAAATTCTTCCTTCTCTTCAAACGACACTTGGGCGATGCTTCCATTTCTCATTGGACGAGTGTTTGGCAATTTAAGAGTACATTCGTCTCTCGCGACGGGTGATTACCCTTGCAGATTTGCAAGTCTGTCTTCGAGCTCACGATCCAGTGCTCGATCCTCGAGAGAAGCTCCCTCGATCGCATCCATATAATTAGAGACGATGTTCTTCGTTTCCGCATTATTCATAGAACGATCGATCTTCGGCACTACTGTCGTTACTCCATTTATCGAATATATTAAGAATATTTCATTCGCGCGCGCTTAATTTTAAATGGCGAATTTACGTTGTATTAAAGTAATATTAAAGACATTCAGCAACTCCGTGATTTTATAAATATATATTTAGCATATTTTATAAATGCCTAACAAATGTATAAATTTTAATGTATCTTGACTCTCGTCGTAGTTGCGAATAATTTATTTCTTTACGTATTTATGCCTCAACTGAAAATAGAAGTTGCCAGCCGTCAACTCTGAACAATTCGCTTCGGTGCCCGTATAATTTAATCGATCCCAAGAGAAACGTAGTATCGTTCTATTCTCGTGTCATTCGCGACAACAAAGTCTCGCAATCATCATTCCTGTCTCAGTTTTAACGACGGAAGTGAGAATTCACGGCATTTTCCTTTCTTACTTCCTCTGTAGTTGTATTTCTTATCCTCCCCAACGTCCGTCTCTTCCGCTTGACCCGTTCGTAAACAATGAATAATTTATTCGTCTGAGCGACGGTCGACGTTCTTCTGTTTTAATACCTGTCATCTTACTGAAGAGATAAGAAAGAGAGAGAGAGAGAGAGAGAGAGAGAGAAATTGAGAAAAAGAAAACAGTAGCTGAGAGAGAAAGACGCATCAATGAAATGCACATCAAGCTGTTTGAAATCACGCATTCGCTGCAGTTAAATAATTCGATATTGTCAAGAAAAAAGAGAGTCTGATTGCTCGTTATATTCTGTACATCCGCAATCGTAGAGAAAAGAAGAAGGCGCGTTTGACAGATACCTTTCGGATCCTACAAAATATCTGTCTTGGAAAGATCGGTTATATACATTTGTTTTTATTCATGAATCTAACACGCCTGTCAACACGTGAATAATCTGATGTTATGAACGATTTCATATGTGAAAAATTTTTTTAAATACATCAAATATCTTTATAAAATCTTTGTACATATTGCTCGTATGTAAACCAGATGTAACGTTACGTTTATAAGTAAATATAAACAAAAGTCAAAGAATAAATAAATTGAAGGTGTTCTTTTTTACAAACAGAACACCACTCTTTTCCAGTTATGAGATTGAAATATTTTTAGTTTGTGATATATAATTTCATAATTAAAAAATATAATACACAATCGTAAGATCTTGAATGTAAGGAAAAAATATGGCATTTCTTTCCATAAAATTAGCACCTATAATTTCAACATACGCGCTGATTTGTAAAAGAAACTCGTTGCATTCATCTTGTGTGACTTTTGTCATGTAATCATTGGTGAAAGATACCCTTGCGATCATATGGATAACTGTCTCCGCCCTTTTCTCCTGTCCTTTTCGGTTTGATGGGTGCGCCTTGACACATAAATCGTCTTTGTATGCGCTGAGCAAAAGAGAGAGCGCTATATTTATCGAAGGCGATGATAGATCGATTGCACATTCCTGGCCTACCAACACGTCCCACTGTCAAACGCTTCATACGGTACTGCATATCTTAACCCATTGTGAGAGAATCAACAAGTGCTTTAAACACGGAAATCTATTAAATATTCTTCGCTTATCCCAAAGATATTATCGTACCTCATCCTAATTACAGAAAATCCAAAAAATGCAAACTATTCTAAATTTTTATCACGTATCTGTGTTATGTAATCATCTAGATATTTTAAACGGATTAATTAAAAATTTGTTTTCATCGAAATATCTCTTTGTTTTGCAAAAGTTTTATATACAAAAAAATATTGATTTAAAATGTTAATCGGCAAAATGCGACATCGCGACGTTCAAGTACTCTCTTCTTTTACTTTCAATCCTGAGGAAGGAGTTTTGCCGAGTAAGCGCATTCCATACCAAGCAACATCGCGAGGAGTTTCTCCAATCATGGCGCGTCGCGTTAAATCATGATGCTAATTATGCAAAAATATGCGTCCAACCGACAAGATAGAAAGCGTCGCGGTATCGGTATTTTGATAGAATGACGAACGATCCCGCACCTCCCCAGTTCGGGTTCATTTTTGTCGCTTTACGATAGAAAACACCCGTGAGGAATCCTCGGCTCGCTCGCGACACCGCGTTCCACGCCAGGTAGACATCATTGCGAACATTCTATGCTCGCTCTCGCGAAAATGAAAAGAGGGTCGTTTAAATTTTGCAGAGAGCGCTAATTCAAAAGACATTATCTGAACAGATAAATTGTTTGATAAATCGCAGTTTAAATTCAACAGCATATTTGCTAAAAAAATTGCAATCATTCATATAATTTAAAATATCCAGCTATTAATCATCATAAAAATAAAACGTTAAGATTATTAGCAAAAATAACTATTCAGAAATACTTGTGTAGCAGCGATAATCAAATAAAGTTAAAAATTGATAAGATTAGAGTAACGAGTTTCAGAGCAAGTATACTAAATTGACGGAAGCGAATTTAATTTTTCGCAATCAGAAAAGTTAGCAGAATAAGTGGAAGAAGAAGTGAGGCAATAAGTCATTTTTTAAATTTAAAATCTGAATCACGCTTTATTCCCTCTGTCGTTATTTTATCTCGCAATAATCGCGACTGATTAAATGACGTTAAGATGAGAAGAAGGGGGATATTCGGCGACACGAGAAAACGATAAATTATTTAATGAGCCGAACGAACGAGTATGGTTTACAGTCGCGGTCGGTTATCCTCGGACGTTTCGCCATTGACAATTTACTGGACGTACCGCGCTTACATTTTAAGACGACGATGATCCTCGCGGCGCGCGTTACGACTAGCATTATTTATTATGTTGTTTTATCAGGGCAACTGGTTCGCCTTGGGATCTAGGTTGCTTTATCCTTAGAGCGATTTGTGAATCGCGCAAATGCGTAGGCCGAACAACGTCGCCGGATATAGGCTCCGATCGAGGAGTAGTGACTTGCGGAATTGCAGGTGTACGAAAGAAAGAATTTTGATTGCTAATCGCTAAGTCGCTATCGTTGCGTGTTTCAGTCAAAGAGCAGCGTTTATCTTGAGACGAGTAATTTTCTTTTCTCGAAATCGATACATTCTTTCCGTAAGAATTTGCGCATGAAATTTTATAAACGTTTCAGAAAGAGATTATCAATAAAAAAAAAAAAAAAAAAAAAAAAAAAAAAAAATTAAATTTGTGTCATAATATTAAAGAAAGATGAAGCTAAATATTCATCAGATGGTTGGCGTGATATGACAATACGACGCGTTGTGAAAATAGTATCTCCGAGAAATATGAGAATAATTTTCAATTAAAAGGCAATTATCGCGGTGACGCAGCGATTTCGAGTTATTTCACAGCCGAGACAGTCTGGGCGCATACAAATATGCATAAAGTACCAACTCGAGCTAAAATAAACGGCGTTTTGTAACGTTGCCAAAACCCGCCGGTAGCGTCTGAGCTTATCACGGTTGTACGCCATAAGGAGAGGCATTGCACTCGTAAACTATTAAAACGTCGACGGGAACGAGAGAAAAGATTAAAGCTATGCAATTTGCTTCTGGCACACGTGCACCTGACGTCGCGACGTCATTGATCGCGGTCAATGACAAATTGAGTGGGTGGGAGGTACCGAAGCACGTGTGCTGTCGTTTTATTCATTCATTCTAGAACTCGTTATTTTTCGTACGTAGAGTAGATATTTTAATATTTTAAAAATTCTAAATGTGTCATAATTTATTTAGAAAAATACCTTATATAATTATTCATTATGTTTTACCATTATTATTATACTCTACATAATTAACAATTTTAAATTCTTTTGTCTTTATCTTTAATAATTATTTTATAAATATTTACTTTTTTTTTTTTCTATTTTCAGTTGTCATTTTTAAAATCATAATCAATGAGATATGGATATAAAAATATGGAAATATACGGAAATATATACAACCGTTCGAAAAATGCAAATGTTGCTACTTTAAATTAAGGTAAAGAAAATTAAAAAATCATATAAATTTCTCTCGGCCTTCCAGATCCCATTTTACTTTTTAGAAATAATTCGTTTGTTTCCCGTCGATCGAATGATCGGAATCGTGGTTGAAATCGAGAGATCGGCGAACGTAAAGTATAATGAATTAATAGAGGTGTGACGGATTATCTCTATATACCTCCTCCTGCTCGAACGACGAGATAACCTCGTAGTAGAATTGCTCCGCCATCGAGAGGTCGATCTTGAGGGACGTCCGATCGCTCTCGTCGCACCGCTTCTCGTCCTCGTCGCCGTTCTCGACACTGTAATCCTTTATCGCCACACTTCGACGAGACAGCATCTCGATAGTGCCGCTTTTCACTAGCTCCATTTTCGTCCGAATTATTCGCCCTTTCTCGCTCCACCTAACTTCGTCGAATTTTCACTGCTTGCACTTTGGCTCGAAGAAATACGGATACGTTTCTTTTTTCGTCGAAGATCGAAATTATTTTTTCACTCAACGACAACTTTTCTTATATACCTTGATACTCTTTTCTCTTTTTTTTTTCTTCTTGTTCGTTTCTTAAACAACTTTCACGCAAATGCCTTCGTATTAAATAAATGTATACATATATATGTGTTACACGTGTATTATCGTTGTTGTTATTCGGTATATTATATAATATATATAATTCGATTATATATCTTATCACAGCTGATTTACTTTTGGTTAACTTTCACTATCATGGCGATATACGGCCAGTCAGGTTTTCTCTGCCTTAACGTACACGTAGCGCAACCTCGGCTGAGAGTCTAATTATAACTTATAGTCGAACCGTGTAAGGATGAACGACTCGCTTGATTGATGGTCGTATTCCACGTCGTAGCTTATCAGCCGCGACTGCACGTGTTGTTTCGAGCGTTGCGGAAACTTTGGGAAGAATGCAATTCGGAGCGATGCGAGAACCGGCACCATTCGGATTTCTCGCCAGCACCTTCTCGCCGTGACTTTTGACGCTTTTTATTATATCGCGACGGATAAGAGAGAATATCGATATTTCATCGCGTACAGACGTATTCCTCGCGCTCATAAATTGCATCCTGCAACATCGCCTTTCTTCGCCTTCCCCTCCATATCTCCCGCCGACGTTGCTTTCAATCAACGTAAATCCAATCAAATGGAAATATGAATGGAAATCATTAATCAAAATCGATTCCCACATGTAACAACACACACATATATATATATATATATATATATATATATATACACTTCACATCAAACGTATCGCGTTTTCTTCGCTCGCTTTGTATCCTACGCAAACGAAGACGTCAGCGAGAGCACTTCTCATTCACGTTATCACTTCGCATCCTTTACGTTTATCGCTTCGAAATAGCAAACAGTCCCTCGAGATCCCACGGAGTTTTCCCGTAGCAAGAGCGATTCCGTCGAAATCCGCTCTTCACATTTTCGCAGAACGGCTGCAATCGGTCGTCCCTTAGATCGGTTTAGCTGCTCCGCTTCGTCGGAGAGGAAAATGTCAGGGAGGCATGGCGCGGTGAGCACGGCACGCCGAGGAGAAGCCTACGCGCACGCTGGCAAGGCGCGAGCCAACTGACTGAGCCGTAGTAACGAAAGAGCACGTATAACGCGGCCGTGCAGCGATACTAACGCAGTGTCAACCAACACCGACTCTAGATAAGCCCTGCCGCACGAGACGGCAACGGAATCGAGACCGGCACACAGTCTGCAGGATAAAAGTATGTGTACGGGGAGCGTCTTTGCGTTGATGTGAAAAAATGTGATCGATAAAAGTGAAGATCGTTGAAATTTCTTCAATTACTCCATACAAATTGCTTAATATTTTTAATCGGAGAAGCAGAGAGTGAGAGCAGACATCCTTCAATTATTCCTTCTACTATATTATATTATTGTTAGTTATAAGGATAGTTATGTATTTAATTGTAATTAATATTAATTATTACTTCGAGTAGATTACGTTTGGGCTTGGCTTTTAAATTGCGATAGACAATTGCTCGGCGTTGGTCGAATGTAGGCACATAGCAATTTCGTGAAACGTTTGTAAATTTCTACGTGAATATTCCGAGAGGAAAGGAGGAATATTATGGCATTTCAAATGCGCATAGAAATTACAGAATTTCCGATAGGTAGATAGATATTGCAAAGGACGAAGAATCTGCTGAAATCAGAGGATATTAATAGAATCTACGACGAAACGTTGGCAGGGCACTGTACTAAGAACGGAGGAAATGACTAATCAACTGCAACGGGAAATAGTAGATTTCATTTCTGTATATAAGACTGGCAACATTGTGAAAGTTAGTTTTTTTAATTGTAAAACATGTGATTGTATTTAAAATGCGGAGATTGTACAAAAAGTATCGTGCGATAAAATAGATTTTTATAAATTACACGTCTGAAAATATTTCCCTGAAACTTCTAAAAATTAAAATTAATTCACTCGATATGAATGGAAAAACGGTTTTGAATATAATGATTTTAAGTATAAAATTTGTATAATTAAAGTGTATTGGTGCAAAAAATAACTTGTTTTACTTCCTAGAAGAACTTGGGAAAAATTAATCTCAAAGTTGGGAAAAAGTCCAATTTATATTAATTTTCTTAAGTTTTTAAAAAAGTTTCTAAACCGCTATTACACTGGAGATCTCTAGTTAAAGAATTTTTAGTGATTTATAACTTTTTATTTTCGATATTGCCTCGAATGATTAATATATATATATATATATATATATATATATATATATATATATATTTTTTTTTTTTTTCGAGTGTAAAAAGTAAAATAAATTATTTAAAAAATATGCATTTATAAGCATCACAATGTGACAATTGTAAATAAATGTTTAAAAATTGTTTTGTATGAAGCACATAGTTTTAAAATTTTCTCTTAAAATTTTAAAGGTGAATTTCCTGAAAAATTCTCGCATCGAAACTGGAGCCGTGCGTGACTTTATGCGCAGCGAATATGAGCGCGAGACGATAAAACGCCCAACATTGCATCGTGCAAGCGGTGCACCTTGCATCGCGATAAAAATGCTTTTGACTAAGAGTGCGCGGAGAACACCGTATACAGCGGTCAAAAGTGCAAAGTACCGAAAATAAAATTCGTGCGAATAAACTTGAAGAGTTGGCAGTTTAATGTAATAAATTAAATTTTATTTAATATGCACGAGTTTTGTGATGATAGTGACAACTTTTTTCGATTTTGCTATTTGTAAAGCCGCCAATATGCAAATCACATTATTGATTAAAGAATCCATAAATGTGAACGGAAGTGTTAGAAACTTGAGAAGATATCTCGTATGTTCTCTCTCACGATGTTTTAAAAATAATATTATTTCAGACATTTTTGTATCTAGAACAGAAAAAATTTAAAATCTTTTTCTCGAGATTTCTCATTCAAGTTATAGAATTCATTTCTGTAAAATTTATTTTTAATTGAGCACATTAAACTGAAAGATAACTCAAGAAAGTGCATACAAAAATATACATACTGACGTGTAGCATTTCGTTTAATGCGTAAGAAACTGACAGTGGCAAAGTGGCAAAAAATGTGTATACAATATTGAACAGATAGTGGATAAGTGCCCTGCCATCGATCACGATTAATCATGTCTCAATTAGAACCGGTTAATTGCACAGCATAAGTCTTCATCGACGTACGCTGTCAGTTTGAAAGGCAATTGTGTTAGCGATGACTCAGAATTGAGATTAGCAGAAGAGCCACTTATAGACGTAAACGAGTATAAAACGAGACACTTTAATCCGGTAGAACTTAATCTAATCGTTTTTGAATGATCTATTGACATTGAATGGCGATAAATTATGATTGCCCGACGATGGAATGTACAAGCTTGTAGAGCAATAATTATAAAAAAAAAAAAAAATCACATGAGACAATGCATAATTTAAACGTTATACTTATATTAAAACAATTCCTTTAATTGGGAAACTCATCATGCTTCGTTACATTTGATAATCGTTTCGTGCCGGTTTTATTTATCTTGTTAGACGAAAATTCTATCAAGCCTTTTGCAAATTTTGAAGTTGCATTATGTCTCTACGTTGCGCGCATCTCATTAATTAAATGGGTACAATATAATTGTGTGACGTAGTCGTCGCAAAGGTGATAACGCAGTATGGAATTATGTGACGATATTATACAAGTTTCACATTAAATTATGACATTTTATGATTTAATAAGTCGCAAATAATTTTCCACAGTGTCAGACTGCCTACTCACATGCATTCATTTATTCTAAAGACAGTATAACGTAAATTTTCAAAGTCTCTTTTAAAATATATTGCATTATTTTACACTCTTTATTTAAGTTTATTATATATCTTAAAAATATTAATTTATCTTTCTCTCTCTTATTGTATTGTGCGTATATAAAAAGGCTGATTTTGCAAATGACAACCGATTCAATTTCCTAAAGTTGTGTCAAGATTGACATTTCATTTGTATTCTGTTTTAATGCAGCACGCAAATGCGGATATGCGTATCCCAAAATTTGATTTATATCATTTTCGGAAAATTTGATTTTTATCATTTTCGGCTCATGTTTAGCCGTACAAGAATACAGAAAAATAGATATTAACGAGTGATATTAACAAAGCTCCTTTAAATGACATCTCCAGATAATACGGAGTATTTTATCAAAAGACTAGAATGTTAATGAAAAAATCCGTAGGTCATACCATGTCATCCTACAACGATGAAGGTAGTAATGTTCGTTGAGAGGGAATAAAGGGCGTGGGAAGGTATCTTAATCACATCTACGAGAAAAAAGCACGAGAAGTGAGAATTATCGCTGCATCTATGGTGGGATGCAAGCGACTACAAGCGGATCCGCGATACGGGTTTATCTTCCGGGAAACAGACAAGAGAGGACCCCATTTGACTCTTCATCCAATCCCATTTAAATCCCCGACATTCCGCAAACCGTTATCCTGGATTTGGTTTGAAGGTCCGTACGTATATGTATTACACACACACACACACACACACACACACACATATATATATATATATCAACGCATATATTTGTAAACGACCATCGACAAAAACGCACAAGATGCGAAGTTTCAACGGAAATCGCTAGCGTTCATGAGAAAAAATAAAATTATTCACTTAGGTAACATGGCTCCGCAATAACGATGACATATGTGTTATATGCCATCGAAATTTAATCGATTTATTTAATTTTTAACGTATATGTGAATGGAATGGAAAAATAATTAAAATATATAACTACATATCTCGCGAGAAAAATAAATATTGGTGTACAGTTTATATTAATCCATATTTTCAGATGCTATTCTTTGCTTAATCATCTATTTTTTCGTCTAATCTTCAATTATTTTTATTTGTTTTATATATACGAAATTCTATTGTCAAATAAAATTCTTAGACAAAGAATGGCATTATGTTGCATAAACATATTATGATCCAATTAGATATTATCAATGTAATTAAAAAAAAAAATTTAATACAGATATCCTTTGTTTTTATTTATTGTTGAGTCACGTTCGCATTTTGAGACGCGATTTGTACGTGCATCAATAGAAACGAGAAGATTTAAAACCCTTTTTAACGACAAGCGAAGTTTAATCGGATATCGGAATAGAAACGTCTCGAAGGATTGCGACGTATACACGTTGTCGCATCGACGAGGAAACCCTCGTTTGATGGGGCTTCGCTCGGAAAAGGAGAACGTAATCCGGGCAGCCTGCAACACACACCTTTCAGTAAAATTCAGACAAAGGCGGATCGTATTCGTCGCATTGTGCCGCAGAGAAACGGATATTTGCCAATCTCTTGCTGAGGAATTGAAGAGGATGTTGGTGGGCAATCTATAGTTGACAATTGATGTCAAACGAATGTGGAAATAATAAACTTTCGCTTCGCATCACGATGCAACAAAAAACACATCTACATTTTCGTGTTATATTCGGCGCGATTTCTTCGTTGCTTTTCGAACGGGATCATAATTCCTTTCCTAAAGGAGAGAATCCACCTTTTTACTTCAAAGATTGAATTTAAAATATTTTGATCGCACTCTCGCGCGAATAATCGATTGACACGTCGCGACTAGACAGACGCGACAATGACGGCGCGGCATCAGCTGCCATGAATGGACTGTAACGTAATTAAGATTCCAATGATGCCGAGGTTAGTATGCGAGCCTTCGTGGAATACCCGAATAAGAAGAAGAGAACGACGGGTGGGATGAAACGAAGAGAGAAGGAGAGAAGTGTCGGGGTCCGACAGCCAAGTCCTTTGTCTTTCTCGACTGGTATGCGCGAAAGAGGATCAGCCTTTCTATGCACATACAAGCCACATTTTGATAACTCATGCGTATAACATGATTTAAGTAGATGATTTAAGCGATTTCGCTGCCGACGAAGGGTTTCTAATGAGATATCACACAAGGCGTTTGAATATAATTATTTTACCCAGCTTATTTCTTGGAGATTCTCTCTCTAATAATAAATATATTATATAAATATACAGAAAATTTTAAAAACATATCTACGTGGCTTCGACTTTCTTTTTGAACTGAATCGTCTGACTGAAACAACTTCCGTTCTACGTTATCATATTTTAACATATTATTAAAACAAATTCCGGAATAATCTCGAAAATGTGCGACCAAAGTACTACAAAAAGTTTATAAAAAGTTGCCGGAAAAATACATCGTTATGTGAGAATCAACTTGTACATGGATATGTAAATATGTGAAACACACGCGGTAAGCGAAAGGGAGGCAGAGAAAGAGGGAGAAAGAAAGAGAAAGAATGAAGCTAAAAATAGCATTGGCTTACACCGTAAGAGGAAAGAAAAAAGACGAGAGAGAGAGAGACGAAATCTCGTCGACTTTTCCCCTCTTTCGTTTCTATCTTATTCTCTCGCGAGTTTCTCGTCTGATTCACTCCTTCTTCCCTTCTCCATCTGTCTCTCTCTCTCTCTCTCTCTCTCTCTCTCTCTCTCTCTCTCTCTCTCTCACTCTCCTTCTCTCTATTTCGCTTCTGAATACAGCGGATCGGGTTGAACAGCGGCATAAATGACTCGACAAAACACATTTATAATGACATGAGTTACAATTCATGCGACGTGTCTGAGGTGTGGTTGCAGCACCTACGCAATCCGAATAATTAGTCGACAAGAATGATATTTATCGATCCTTCGATATAACTAACTTCAATTTTTATATATATATATATATATATATATATATATATATATATATATGTGCCATATATAAAAAAATTTTTTATATTAATCTGAGAGTAATCAGATGTGATGAAGACGAGAGGAGCTGCTGAGGGAGAAGGATTTCGGAAATTTTATTCGCATCTCTAAGATCGAGAGATCTGATTTTGAGCACGAACACTAGTTAGGTGGCGACAAACATTTTAGTTTCACGAATCTCATAAATATCGATCGATTGTACCTTGGCACATCCTAAGATTCTATATATTAGCGGACGATCACCTGCGCTGAAAGATCATCTATTTTTGTAGTCTAAGCGAACGAGTGCCCAACTGTGAGAAGCGGTAGAAGAACTTTACGACGACGTAAACTTTAAATTTAGTTCTTTCCTCCTAAAGTTGAAGTGGCGAATGATCGAAGGAGCCGATAAGAGATTCTCTAGGGTAAGCACTTGTCGAAGTGAAAATGATGAATTATGCGTTTCAATGTTTCCTAAGAAAGAGAAAGAGAGATGCGCAGAGAGAGAGAGAGAGAGAGAGAGAAAGAGATGCGCAGAGAGAGAGAGAGAGAGAGAAGAGGTACCGAGAAAGCAACAAGCGCGATGTGTCTGCCATTACTCATGGGATTATTTGCGGAGTTACGTAACGTCGTGTGAGCCGGTAGGTAGGTAGATAGGACGGTAGAGGTATACGCGCAAATATTAACACCGTCGCCCGTTATACGACGGGGGTTGTACGGGGATTTCTCGACCCCCGTGTGTAATGGAGAATCCTCGTTGCCTCGCGGCAACGTGTTAAACTCGCCTAAACACGCGGACGAATGCGAGAGCACAGAATCACGCTTATGTGCTCACTGGTAACGCTATACAATCCAACGTAATCTAATCTGAGGCAGGTTAGAGGTGTCAAGAAATACAACCTTCTACCCCTTTAGCTTCAAACGAACGCGAAAGTGAACGAGCGATGCAGATCTTGATAAATGATTATTATTTAACGGTGATATGCGCTTTGTGCTGTGTATGCGGCGTAAAAACCTCGAGTTAAGATTAATTCTTTTAATAAATTTCGGACGCGTTTTTAATTAATCACCAAGTGTTGCGAGCATCTCGACAACTATTATAATGAGAATTTAAGATTTTATATACACGAATTCTTCATTCTTAATGTGAATTGAAAAATAATAAGATGTTAGAAAATAATTAAATCTTTATACATTGTTTTATTTGATTCTGCAATCTTAATGTGAAAGACGCTTTAATTAAAGATGTTAATCGATACATAAAAGCTTTTAGAATGTTTGAGCGTTATGTTTTAATATTACCAAGTACTTTAAAAATTTGCATAAACATGGTGGTCTCCTCCTCTCGTATATCCTTTGATCTTTTCTACATTAACTAAAAGTGCTTTTGATCTCTTCTACATTACAACTAAACTCTATACTTCTATACTAACTAACGTAAACTCTTCCACATTTAATCTCTCTATAATCATTTTCCATTCAATGCTAGGTTAAACATGCACAAAATCAATCTCATCCCATCACTATAAATATAGTACCAAGTTTAAACAATGAGAGAGCGAGAGAGAGAGAAAGAGAGCAAGAAAGAAGCTAATAGCTAAATAAAAAATATAAAGTTTAAATTCTCTCGAGAGTTTATATGTGTCTAAAAAACGACCATCAAAATCTCACCGCATCGTTCTTCAGAATGATCACAGTTAATAGAAAATATATTTAAAATTTTTGTTTTGGAATTTAGCAAAAAGAAATTCCTGTTCTTTCACGTTGAAAGACTACAAAGAAATATCTTAAGAAAGTGCATACGTTCTCGAAGAATCCCTAGCGCGTACATAAGTCAGTTTAAGAGCTCTCGATCGGAAAATGGAAGCAAGTGTGTTTGTGTCCAGCTGATTTCTGGTACCATAAGTAGAAATATGTTGGAGCAATACGAGGCGTATAAGAGACCGTTATACTAAAGATGCATTGCGAAACCACGCGAGAAAAAAATAGGTCAAACGAATCAGTTGTCAAGCTCCCGCGGCTCTCTCGTGGTGAACGCACAAGGAGATGCGGGGGGGAAATAGTCATGTTGAATACATTCTGAAGAGGAATTGAATACATGCTTGACCAACAGCTTAAGCTTGAGTGCTTCCAAAGACTAGAACACTACAAGAAAAATAAATTATATGTGACAAATTTTGAGTCTTTTTTCGTGACATGGCACACATGTTGCTATTTAATTTAAAAAAATTTGAAATTTTTATAATAACTCGCCCTTTATATGAGTATTATTTCGAATTTATATTACTTTATTAATATATATATATATATATATATTGTTTAGAAATATATAATTAATTAAAATTGCAAAATTAAATTAAAAGTTTTAATAATATTGAGATTGATATTCTCGTGTCTTGTTATATATAATAATGTTATATATAAAATGTAAAAGATGTAAACGCTTTTATTATTCGTAGCAAAAGATATACAGAACGCTTTTACTCCGTGAATAATAAAAAAATGTTATGCTTTAGTTAAGAGACTAACGTCATCTTTTTAGCCGCTTATTTTTTCACGCTTCATCCGGCACACTCATAGCAATTCTGTTTATTCTTTCATGCCGGGAAGAATATACTGAGAATCACATGTTCAGTAACTCGAATTTAACGGCAACTTTACATATGTTATGTTCCGAAAAGAAGATACCGGTTGTGCGAATCTAAGATTTATTTTACTTTTAATTTTTAATAATATGAAGAGAAATATTCGCGATGTTTCACGCGCGGAAGTTGCGTATTTTTTTCAACAAAAAATCTTATCCGAGAGATCCTCTCACGGACGAATTCGGCCAAGTTCTGAACTTGTCATTTGCCTATCAGAAGGATGAAATGATAAATGAGATTAAATAAGCAGAAATGAGCCAGGACGTTGTAATAGCAGCAAAAGAATTGCCATTTATGCGAGAAAAGGAGCAGGTAACGCAACACGACGCACGCATGTGCAGCGAGAGTTTATTGCGAAAACTGGATTTCTCGCGACTGCATGCGGAGACATCAGCCATACGCGACAGAAAACTGTCCTGTCCATGGACCGGGGAGGGGGTGGGAGAGAGGGGAGGGGGGGGCCTCGGTATGATGCGCGATTAAATTACGTATGCATTAAAATCCTCCCGGGGATACGATGCCCTATTTATCGCAAAGTCCGCGTGGCTCAAAATTGTTTTGCATATCATGATTTGTATGTTGCATCGTAAGATAAATATCGTTATACCGTGTGTAGTTTGAGAATTTCATTGACAATGACAAGATTTAGAAACATTTGCGAAGATATAATTAATGTAATCGTGATTATAAAATAAATAAAATACCCTTCATCTGATTGCTTTTTGTTCGAATACAAAATTTCCTGCTTACTGTTAAAAAATTAATAAAAAATATTGATCAATAAATAATAATCGATGAAAGTTCAAACGTATAAAATTATCCTGACGACATGAGCGTCAATTGGAGATATTGACGACATCGGATCGTTAAGATTTCAAGAGAGATGGTCATTCTTCCATTAAAGAGGAATTCAAGTATTATGGGCAAACTTGGGGAAAGAATGGCGACCACGGCGACGTATACGACCTGTAAAGAGATCCATTTCGTCAAGTGCATTCGAACGTTCGACAAATATCTCAAAGAAGGTGGTACCTTTGGGGGAAGGAGGAAACTCTTAAGTGCTCGAAGCCTTCAAACTTTTGATCCTCAAGCGCAGCTTTAAACGCCAAGTACCCGTAAATTACGATCTATAAATTGCTACTTCTATGTATCACTGAAGTATATATAGTTCTATACATATATAGTGTGTTCGGTAAGAAACGCCATTGATAATAAATTGATATTGCAATGTTTTTCTCTGCGATTTTTGAAATATTGATATTAAACATCGTGATAAGAAAGGTTCTCTATTAGTTATACAAATGGTTAATTCATCGAAACATCTATCTTAATCCCACGTACTTCAATCACTTCCGACAAAGCAGTCTTTCTTTTGGCGCGCAATAAAAAATGAAGCACGCCAAAGGGACCCTTTGATTCGTGATGCAGGATGTAAATTGAAAGAAGAGGGAAGCGCGAGAGAGATGGTAAAAACCGGAGGACCCTCGTGGCCAAACCAGTCGTTTCCTCGGCCAATTTCATCTGCTTGTTCATCGTGCGTTCGTGCGCAGCAGAGCAGCATTCTTTTTATCATCATTATAATTAGTGCAAGTTTCACACGTGCAAAAACAATATATATCGAATATTACTTTTTTTTTTTTTTTTTTTTAAACCTAATACTATTGTATATTTTTTGATATTCATACTTTTATTCTAATATTATTTCTAATGTTTAATTTCTTAATAAATTTAATTTATCTATCTTTGCGAAAAAGAATATTAATACGGGCCTAGCTATAAAAAGAACAAATATCAAAATATCGTCACTGTTTTCGATGACTAAATAAAAAATTGGATTTAGAGTTTTTTTTTTTGTTATTACAACTCCATTACTTTGCTCCGTTATCATTAAAAGATTCTTTTGTATAAAAATTTTTGTTATAAAAATTCTTTTTGTCCTTTTACAATGTGCCAATTGGAAGTAAACTATAATGTAAGATATACCATCAATTCAATCCATTGTCAAATTGATCGTATTGTGCACTCTCAGCTTCTTACAAATTTCACTAAATATTCGATGCGACACGACCCCGCCAGCGTGCGCGTCTCTCGTCGTTTCCTGCGGAAATAGAATCGAATAGACGATTACTACTAAGTAACGATCCCTCGATTTCCCCGCAGAATAATCTCAGCAGAACGCTGCGATCCGACTGCGTCGCAGTCGTCTCGTACGACTCTCTATTTCTGTCATATCTCGAATCACCGACCGCGGCACTTTCCCCCAACCCCCCCCCCCCCTCCCACCCACCCAGCGCGCCCTTTTCCCTTTCGCCGCCGGCCGCCCACACACGGCGCGAAAATCGCGATGAATCTCCAGGAGCAGCGCGAATCACATCCTTACTCCGCCATCCCGCGGCCCTTTATCCGCGCTCACGCGTGCATGAATATGTGCGTGAGTGCGCGCGCACTCGCACCTCGCGCGAAACGCCGACTGTTGACTGAACGCGCGTCGCATCGGTGGGTCCGTGTATAGGGCCGGCTGCTACCAAATCGTAGGGACGTAACGAACGCCGGGAGGGGAAAAGAAGAGAAAGAAGGGGAAGGGTGGGAATAATGGAACGTGTAGCGGAAAAGACAGAGAGAGAGAGAGAGAGAGAGAAAGGGAGAAAGGTCTCTTCTCTCCCTCTCTTTCTCGCGCCGGTCAAAAGGGAAGCTGAAGCTGAAGGCCCTTCGTGCAGGTTTGCAACGAAATCGTTGGATCGATCGCGGACAGACGCCGATATACCGGGTTGGTCGGTAAGCATGAATCTGTGATTATCCAAAGTCGGTCCCAGTATTTTCCCTTCTTCGTCAGGCGGTTCGCTTTGAAACTGTATGAATTTTTTTAATTGACGAATCGTTATTTTCAACGAACAAAAAAAAAAAAAAAAAAAATTAAACATTATATTTGTTTACAAATCTTTTAATTATTATATTAAATTATTAATATTATAAATTTACGCATGTTACGCGTGTAAAAGCTATATAGTCGCACGTCTACTGACTAATTGATGAATAATTAAATGATTTATCGTGACTTTGATCAGGCGCAATGAAGCCATGTCTCAGGTAACATGGTTTCAATTACCTGCTAATTGACTTATTCCAGGCGAATCGATTAACGCTATGTTAAACACGAGCATCACAATCGTTCGGTGAGGAATTATTTTCGCTGATATCTTGTCCTTATTTATTTTTTTTTTTCACATCAAAATTATTCGCTATTCATCCGCGCGTTATCACGAGAGCTATTATAACGAGTACGCAGGAATATACACGTGTGTATGCAAGGATAAAACAAACGGGGATGAGTAACGGCCAGACTCGTCAATTATAAATATGATTCAGCGATCGCGTGGTAAAGTTTAATATTAACCGACTGTTCATTTATCACACGCAATTTATTTTATATACATCGGTGTGGGGTGTACCGGGACGTAACGCTCTATCTATCGCTAAAACTAATCCGTTATTTATTTATTACATTCATTTTATCATACGTACGTGTACGTATAGGTTCGTATAAGCTTTAATGAAGAAGCGTTTGCCGCCATCATTTTCCGCATTTTAGCCTCACGGATTGGAGCGATAAATACGCATGATCGTTTAAGAGGATTAATTTATTTGATCGACTATTAATGCGTTATTGTCCGCTAAGTAGCTCAAATGATAGTGACATTCGCGCGTAATTACAAATCGATACTCGCGAGTACAAATTGCGGCTGCATGTCGAACACGAGATTATTCTACCATGATAGAACGTAGGGGATGAAAGCAAGCAGGAGAGAAACGTGATGTGGCTCGAGTTTGAAGTATTACACGTGTCCTGAGTAAACTTGTACATCCTGACTCATCTTTAAATCAGATATAGTCATTTGGATAAATGCAACTTGAATATGCGCAAGAAGCGTACAATTTGCATTTTTCCTATGCGTTAAATTGTGATAAGAAGAATCATTATCGATTCAATTTATTTTAGTTTTTATCACTAATTATTGATCGATAATTACTTTTTGAAGAAGACCAACCACGTGAAGCTTCTGTTTATAAAAACCTTTAATTCATATTTATGACGCGAAAATGGCGAGAGGAAATCGCTTTAAGCGTGCTTTTTATAAAACATTAAATAATAAATAAGATTGTAATAAATTCAATTATAGAGCTTTATTTATTAAGCGCATTACGTTCTTTTCCTCTCCTCTGCAATTCTTAAACTACGACATTAATACTCAAGTAGGATGTCCCACTGTGTATCTTAATGTATTTGTCTGAACTGTGATGAGTTATGATTCTTTTATACTTGCAAAATTGCTTTTACAAAATGTCCTTCTCGTGAACTTTTAACTTTGCAAACAAGTCGTGGTGTATATAACACATCGCTCAATAAGTCTCCGGTCTAAGAAAAACAATTTTTTTTTAGAAATCACGTGGGTCTGTCAACAATGTTGCCATATATGTGTCAGACCGGGGACTTATTGAGTGATGTGTTACATCGTTGTATACAATAGCGATTTGTAAAAATTTCTTTTGTATGCTTCAAATGCTTTTATTTTGTCTCGATAGATGCTTTTAGATATTATAATGAGGCGGAAATACATGAGATAAATGTTTTTTTTTTTCGATATTTGTTAATATATTTAATCATTTAATATTTATCATATTTAATCGTGAAAATTTTAAAATCAAAATTTGTCTTCCAGCAGATATAGCGAAACAACGTTACAACAATTAAATTATGCGCATGAAAAACCGATGTATGTCCGATTCGCAATTTATTAGAAAACACGATACATCTCGCGCTTAAAAGATAAATATTAAATTTGTCAATTCAAAAATGGTCAGAGAAATCGCGGTCACATTTTTTTTTAAGCGACCATGTTATTGATATAAGCAAAACAATGCCGCATTTAGCTTCTCCGATATCCATCAACCTCGTAATTCGATCTTCGTTGTTATGGCCGTAATTTGATTTTTGTCATGAAGCGTTCATGGTTGCGCGCAATATTTTCGATAAAATTGTTTAACGGCGACGATGACGACGACGTCGTCGACGACGACGACGACGACGACGAGGCCTTGTTTTCGAGTCTCATGGGGCCTAGTCGCGCAGCCGCGTAGCCGCCGCTCTCGCATGTCAACTCTGACACGTCCTGTTCAATTACTAGCCACATAAACATAATGTAAATTTAGCCCAGCTCTATGTACACAGCACACAATACCAATATATATAGCTCATGTTTAATGCAGGAGAGCCGGAGAGCGCGTAACGTTACAATGCGATATTGCAGCATCTACGGAGCACCGTGTTGCCGCAGTTTCCGCCCAGATTTTCGCGATCGACCCATCGTTCATTTTCCGCCCTCCTATATACTCCTCATCTCTATATCTTGTGATAGACTTTTATATTAACTTGTGAAATCTTCGCCAATATCTGTGAAACTTTTATTGCTAAGTTAAAGTATATTAAAGTATATATATTGATATGATTTTTTTATTATTTTATTATCGATATTCGCGTTTAAATTTTTCATAACGTTTGATGAGTATTGTGTGCAGTGCATTGTTTTATAAAATTTTCTTGAAATGTTTATGGGAATAAATTCAAAAATTTAAATTTCCTTATCACAGCTTTTATTTATTAAAATGATGAAAATAAATGGTGGAAATAAAAGCGCCAAATGGAATAACGATTAATGATTTTAATTAATGAGTTTTTCAAAATAATTAATTTTTCCTCTATATAACGCAGATAGATACAGAAATTTAATTTCTATTATATAAATAATAATAATTATTCCTTCTAGCAGTATCGATTTTATCTATGATTCAAATATATCGTGCAAATCAAAGACGAATTTCTAATTATAGGATTTAAATTAAAAAATTTATTAAATTTCTCGTAAGCTTATTTTTTGTGCACCCAACCATTTTTCAGAATACGTGACATTGCGTTTCATTAATAATGGTGAAAATTTTTAATAAATATGTAGAACTCGCTTTATCCAATTATAAGGGAATGAGTGTGACGCTCTTATTATGTCTACTATATAGTGTTTGCACGGAATTATACAGAAAGATGCGTGAGCGTCGCGACGCACGGGTGCGTTGAACTTGAAACGCGAGTCGCGTAAATTTGGACGTAGCGTCGCGAGTTGGATTTAATGCGTCGTTGAACTTGAGGACGAAACGGGTCCAGACAAACAGCAGCTTCCGGTCGTATTTTTAATTCAAATTACTTTGGCCTTTTCCACAGTTCGGGATAGTAGACGCGACCTTATAATAAGCCAACCATCAGATATATTAAATTCACCTGATCTCTTTTACGATGTTATAAGCATGTCGCGTTAATCGAAACCGATGAGTGATAAAATCGACGAATGCTAAGTGGATAGAACAAGTTGTACTTGAGGCTAAGTTCTGAAGTATTCTGATCTTAATTTGTATAAGACTTTTTTAAATAAATTCTTAATTATTTTCTATCATTCTTATGTCAATCAATATTAAATTTTATTGCTAAATTTTGATGGGGCAGCATAAAATTTTAATTCTAGTTTTTTAATTTTTAAAATTTTAATTTTTCAATTAAAAAGAAATAAAGAAAAATACTCAGTCAATACTCATACAAGCGTGAAAATTTGTCGATACTCATGATCAACAAATTTGCATAGATCTTTTATCATTATTTCTTAACGATTTCTACCATTCTGTTTATGCTGTCAGAGATACACATGATACATATTACCTTAACAATAAAACTAGCAGCAATTCATAAATTATACTGAGTACAGGACGCTCATGAATTATCAAGATATTAAGATATTTAACGGAAATTATTTTTTTCCAAACTTGCTTTCGTCGCAAATAAGGAAGAGATTGTCGAGAGATTATCAGCTGACGCAATTTCGAAATCATTAATAAATCGACGTCCGAGCAAAGTTGTTGAACAACTGTGTCTTAGATGACATGCATAATAACTGAGAATATCTATATCCGGTTTTAAGGATAGCAGGCATATCGTCGATCTATCATTCTACTTATAAATATATATACAGACACTTCTACAGTATTATATTTCGCTGATTACAAATTTGCTTTGTAATTAACTAATTAGTGAACTGCCGCTAACTGACTGATTAAGTACTCTAGTCGTTAAATGGATTGATAGCCCGATGCAAATGGCAACGAGCGTATTAACATCGCCGGAAATGCTATCGTTTCGCTGCGGAAAATGTATATTTAACATACATCTATATATATCTATTTGCTTACAAGTTTCTACATAACATGGTTGATCAATTATTAACCAGCTTAAAACAAGTTTTTGCCATTATTGCAGTAATTGCGACGGAGATTCTATCTTGGTCTCTCGACAGTCACATGTACAGAGACATTAAATTTCTATAAAGATGTTCCTGAACGTACAAACCCGTGCAACCGGAGCATTTATTAAAAGCCAAAAGGGCAATATATTTTCGCTGCAATTAATGTACGCACATTTCATTCTTGAACTATAAAACTAAATAAAATATATATTTTATTTAAAACATATTATACTATACTCCTATTATTTCTCTATGTAGAAAAATTTTACATTTTTTTTTTTTTTTTTCATTAAATAAAGATTTGATAAGAATTATCATTCATTTTTCATTCCAATATAAACTGTAAGCAATCCGACAAGCATTTCTTTTATGAAGAGACATAAGTACAGTCTAATCTAATCTAACACTCATTCCAACACTCGAGAATAATCTCGACATTGCACAATCGATCTCAGACTCTCTAGTTCGACGAAGAGAGATGAGTGTGAGCTCGCACGCGACGCTGAGTATGTACTTTCGAACGAAACGCAGATTGCCGTGTCCTTTGTCAACGCTATCCGGAATAATTCCGAAGATAATCCGATAACGCGGCTATATCATTCGAAAGATGGTGTTTGAATTCTCGCAGCTGGCCCGGCACACGTGTGTGCATTCATTCATCCATTCATTCATTCATTCATTCATTCATTCATTCATTCATTCATTCGTTCGACCCACCTAAGTGCGTTTTATGCCTATGGACGCGATGTTACGCTTGCACGCCGTGCATGTATACGTCAGTTCGTAACGCCACGTGCACGCAATCATCGTCGGCTATATTCCCTGATTGGGCCTTGGCCAGGCTTCCTCTTGCCTTGCTTCCTCCTTTGCATACCTAACTTATGGAGGAGAATTCCTCGGTACGGCTCGAATTGCTCGATTCGATTTAATTTCGAGCTTAAATCGGGATATCTCGCGATTGCAACCATCCGCCGGCCCGCTCTCCTCTTACAGAGAGTGCACTCCACTCTACTTCACTCTTCGCCCTGACTAGTTAACACGCGAAAACGAGAGATTTATTGCTTTATTTATTTTTCACGAGCAATTTTCTAGCGAGAAACGATTAAATATATAAAGTTTGCTTTTCACACGCTGTTGGTAAATACTGTTCGAAATTTTTTTTCTTCATGATAGATGAAAGTTTGTCGCAAATTATTTACATGAAATAATATCCAACAGGTTTTATGGTTTGAAAGAATATTTTTTGCTTCACTTTATTCGGCGAATAAAATTTCTCTGCTCGTCATAAATGATGCGTGTCCATCAATCCTAAGGAAAGACTTTTTAATACATGTCAATATTTGTTTTATTGTTGATAGTTGTTGAAGAATTATAGTGGCAAGTCATAATTTATTTATCTATATCAAAGAACTTTCGAATAACGTACACGACAAAGGTTCGTAAAAAAATATGCGAGAAACATTTTGTTTGCATTGTGAAGGATAATTTTGGACGAGGCATCCTGCGATAGGGAGTCAAATTAATATATAAAGGCCTGGGCAAATCCCGATATTAGCGAGCAAAAGGAAGGAAGGTGTCGTCCGTAATTACTAGATAGCCGATAATTAAAGCGCGACGAAGGGCAGATCAGATGGGGGAAAGGGGGAGAGGGAATTGCGGCGAGAAAACGTGGAATTTAAAAGTTAAATTGTGTTTCGCTCATGAATTATGCATTCGTGATACAGACTCTTTTGATTGCGCGGAAACTTTGATCTTCCGGGTATATCGTATCGGTCACACAACCGTTAACTTGATGCACTTTTAATTGACAGATACTACCGCAAATATTTCTCTATTTATTCAAAACGTCTGACGCTTTCGGCGCGGCCGACTGATCCGTTTAATTTCGAGCGACAACCGTATATCGGTTATTAATATCATTCGCTGGCATTGCGGGAACATCTTAAACAACAACAATGATCAAAAAGAACGATGTCGCCGCGTCATTGCCAAACGTCTTTGAAGTGTTTATTTACTTAAACGTGAGGATTTTATCGACGCGGCACGCGCGCAGATCGAATAGGAAATTAAGAAACTTGCTTGTTACTCCAATTCGTAACAAGAATAAATAAATGGATTGATGAATATGCATTTTGCAATTAAGCTTCGTCGGGCATTGAAAGTGATCGGAGAATCTCTGGACAGCCGCGTTCAGGTATAATTTGCAACGAAATGAATTCTTTAAGACTTATAGCCATTAAATTAAAGTTTTAGGTAAACAACGGCTCAATAACGAAGAAATTAAGATGTAATATATATATATATATATATATATATATATATATATATAAATGTTTTATTTTATTAGACAAATAGATCTAAAAGTCAATAAATTTCAATCCTATAAAAGAAATGGTTATGATAAATTTATTGATGCTTAAGCAGTGCATTCGAGTCAAATAAAATTACATAAAAATGATAATTTTTTTTATTAAAGACTCTTCGCTAATATTGTCGTAAATTATAAAAACAGATATTTTACAAAAAGTTGTGATAAGTTGATAAACTATAGATGTATTATTAAATATCGGAATGTAAACCAGAGATAAGCTGAATTAACTATCCACTCCAAAGAGCGCAAGCTGTTCCCGCTTATAATCAATGGACCACTCAAATTATATTAAAATGGATACCTGGCGGGTCGATATTATATTAGAGCTCGTTAAAAAGAAATTATTATCTTCTTCATCGAACTCGTTAAATCTCAGCTAAAAATACGGTCAACTATACAAAAAAAAGTATGGAAAAGTATGCAATTTTATTGTATGATACATATTTCGCGAGGTAGAATTTTTTAAATCAATTTCACAATTGTTTTTTTAATTGTACTATAAAAATTAATATTTTAATTAATTTAATGTATCTAAATGTTTTTTGATGCATATATAGAAATTTTCATTGGCGAATTTAGGCAACCTTCAATTATATCTTGTATTATTTTTAAACTACATTTAATATTTTAACGATTAAGTCTTGACAGGGTGTATAATTTTCTAAAATAAAATTTATTTTTAAGATAGATAAAAAAAACTTATTATAACAAAAATTTAATTATTAATACTAATAGTCAAAAAAAAAAAAAAAAAAAAAAAAAAAAAAAAAAAAAACACCCCAAACCTTTTTGGCACATATTCAGAGCATATGAAAGATATTCCCTGGTAACGTAATTGACTAATAAATTGACATTAACTATTATTAATGTCGCATAAAGTCAATTAATACGCCACAATTTGTATTAGCAACTCATCACGTCGTTTAGTAGTCTATTACGATTTAATTACATCACACTCGACGTGTATCTCGTGTATCCGATAAAATTTTTTAATTAGCGTACCTTCCGCGCGCTTCCATCCAAATCAAGATTATCAATTATCCGTTGTTATCGTTTTATTGCGAATCGGATGGTACTTCCCGCGAATACGATAATCAGCTCTCATTCGCCAATAATAACCGATCAAACGAGGATCGACCGGCATCATCGTCTCGTCGAATTATTCTCTATTATCGATGTACGCGAACTACCATGCGATCGGTGTGCTACGTCGTGATGCAGACGATATTGCGTGCACGTATCGTGAATTCCGTTTGATTGGCACGCGTATGCGTCGCGCACCAAATCACACTATCGGTGGCATCTCGCCTCCTTCGAGGATATTTCGTATGTCGACGTTTACAATGTAGATTGTTTTTTTAAGAGGAAAACAACTCAAAAAATCGATGTTACTGTCGATGAAATGTCATAATAGAGTAACAACATCCAAATCGAGTGATATAGATTCAATTTTAATTAAAAAAAAATTAAACTTAAATTTAATTGAACTGGATAATTTTCTGAATAAAATCATGATCAGTTTTTTTTTCATAAAATCTGTATGTAAAATATCTTTATATAGTTTTAAGCACATATGTTAATTTCGCAGAAGCAAAAATACAATCAAGGTAAAATTAAAACTTTTTTTTTTTTATAATTATTTTCCGTAAAAAAATTCCGGAAATAAAAATTCCGCGACTATTTTGAAAAAGCTAAGCTTCATCTTCGCATGAGCGCAGCCGTGGAATATTCAACCGCGTTCAAGTATCGTTCTTTCACGCGAACGAGATGCAAAACGTAAAACCGCTTATGAGACCGAAGGGTGTGATGTCGCGCGAAAAAGAAGAAAAGCAAGTGCGACGAAGGGTGACGCGGGGGGATGGTGCGGGGAAGTCAACGCGATTCCATCCACGAAAGGATGCATTAAACCTCGACAACGACGTGAATACAAGCGTGGAGAGGCGCGAGCGTCCTGAAAGCGCGGTTTATGCTTGTCGCGGATAGGCCGATCGATGCCTGCACCTAAGCACCTGAGAGCGATGAATCGAATACGATTATTGATGCATCGCGAATGCATACCGTCGCACTGTCGCCTGATAATAAATTCTCGACCTTCTCCCTCGGATGAGGAACATCGGATCCCCCTCACTTCTTCGCTCCGCGATGCTTATAAACGGTCTTCCTACGGAAGAAGGCCGTTCCGGTGCGAAGCTCTTTTCGCTCAAGCACGTATACACGAGATGGTGCTTTTGCCAAGGTTTGCATTAAACTTGAGGAGCGCATTCTTTGATGAAGTCGGTCGACGAATTTTCCTCGCTGAATATTTAATCGTGTCACTTCGCGCAACTCTAGAATCTTCGATGTTAAATAGCGCTTTAATCCTTTCACTGTTCTTTTTGTCTCTTGTAAGACATATGTGTCTTCTTTTAATATGTAGGAGGATTAATATTCATTGTTACGTGATATCTTGGTACACTTTTAAAATTAAAAGTCTAAAGAAATAAAATCTACTGAGAGAGAGATTTTCAGAATATAAACAATATGATTCTCTCTTACATTTAATTAGAAGCCATGCTCAGAAAAGTCTACTTTCAATTATAATTAAAAATTTATCGCTACTCCGATATTCGACTCGAAATTAAATTGAGATTTTTGAGAAATCCATGCGCTTGTATACGCATATATGTCTATATAGGCGTTCTTTTGTAAAAATGATAGTATCTCTGCATTTCTCTTAATAACGGAAGATGTATCTCTCTAATTTTATAGGATGATTATATTATGTTCCTTATCAGGCACAAGTGACAGGCGATACAAAGTAGAGCCCCGATTAAATGAGCGTTCAGGAAATGGGAACTATTTCCGATATCGAAAAAGACGTGAGCTGGAGATTTCGGTGGCATTAGACGCGACACGAGCGTCGATTGGCCAGAGAGCATCTAAGGATCGCCTTTGCTACGAAGCAGCTCGTTTCCGAACGTCTTTTCTCGGTACTCGCCAATAAATGGTCCGGTTGCTCTCCCTTTAAAGAGCAAAGTCGTTCCGACAAATGGGACCTCTCATAGAGAAGAAGATTGCAATGGCAATCATAAAGCGATACGATGGAAAAATTGAGTCCCGGAACGATGTCGTCACTAGCCTCTTGTAAAATTCTTGTTAAGACCAAATACTTTGTATTTCTCGCGGTCATCATACATGGTCCGTCGTCAGACATTATCGATACATCTCGACACAAGAGTAGATATCTTTCATTTTATATAGAATTTAATTACAACTATCTAAAACCGTTTGTGTGGATATATATATATATATAACACATCACTCAATAAGTCCTCGGTCTGACATTACTGACAGACAACATTGTTGACAGACCCACGTGATTTCTAAAAAAAAATTTGTTTTTCTTAGTTAGACCGGAGACTTATTGAGTGATGTGTTATATATATATGTGTGTGTATATTTGATCCAAAGTGACGAAATAAATTGGTCTAACTTCTTTTTGTTTCGATTGTCATTAAAAAATCGATATTCAAGAAATATGAAAAATTTGTATCATTTACTACTTTATCGCATTTTCTGTAAATATATATATAAATTATTTGAACTTTTTCTTATAAAAGAGAAAATATATTCGCATAAAATAAACATAAAAAGAACTCTTATTTAAGTTTCTTTTGCATAAAAGTTGATTTTAAACTTACTTTCGATAGCACTTAATATTATATGGACTTATCTCGATCTATCATCATAATATCGCGGCACAGGGGAAGAATATAAATCAAAGTTTTCGCATTTGCTTGCAGCCGCGAGGAAACTTCAAGTTTCGCGCTTCATTTAAGTTTGCACATTATGCCCAACAACAAAATATATCAATTAATTCTTGCAAAACTCTTCCTAATCCGCAAACATTATCGCTCTTATCTGCTCATCGAGATATATCATATGTGTTAATTAATATACTAATAATAAATTTCATCTTTCACAATCATTCGCTACACGTTCAATTAATGAAAATTGTGTAGCAAAGTCCATCGATAAATCTTCGTTCACAATCAACCATTTATATTTTCTTTAAATCGCAATGTACGCATATAAACCTATGTCATCGGTAATCGCGGCTTTACTTATATGATTCTAAAATCGATATTCGTGCAATATATTTCTCAACTTCGATAATTCTAAATGCCAATGTAGAATTATTCGCGTAATTTTGCAATTTATACAGTTCTGTCTCCACACACTCGAGGGAAGAAATAATTTCTCGCGTGTCGAAAGGTCCGGATCGTTCCCTCAAAATAGCTTTTTCATCTGAATATACCCGATGTCAGGGGCCAATTCGCGCGGGATTTATTTTTGCAAAGGATAAAAAAAAAAAAAATTGGTATCCATATCAGGGAATACCATTTCGAACATAAGCGATTTTCTATGTAAGTAAGAATGGAGTAAGGTACTCACGTTAGAGGTGTCGTCGAGTTTCCGCTTCCACGCATCGCTACGTTCGATTAAAGCGTTCCACTGCTCCGAAAGTTTATTCACTTCGCGGCGAATGCTCCGTGTCAATTCGCGCGCCTGCTCCTCGGCGCTCCTGTATCCTCGGGAATCGCCATCCAATTCTCTGCCTGCTATGGAAAAAGCAAATAGAGAATAAACCGTTAAACACCGTTTTCTAGCAAATCTACACAATTCTAGTTTTCATTTAGTTATCTATGCTTTTGTTATCTCGCAAATATAGAAAAATATTGAGGCTTCTATGTATTTTGTACAATATTTCTTATAAAAATATTGAAGACCTCTTAAAATATTGTTTTATTATTATTTTAATATATTTAATATATTCTATTACTTTAATGTATCCCCAGATTATTTAAAAAAATAATATTTATTTAAAAAAATATTTTCTATATTTAAAAAAATATTTATTAATGAAATAATAAGTAATGAATATAATAAGATTAACTAGAGACGATTCTGTGCTTTGTTAGCGCGTATTCGTGAAAAAAAAAAAAAAAAAAAAAAAATAATCTGAACCGATAGAAATCGCGCAAAAATACAAATATCTCCTTGCTAATTCCTCAGCGCTTCCTATCGCCCGATAAATTCGACGTGTGGTTGGACGATTAAACGCGGATGCGCGGGATGAATCGTAGCGAAGACCAGCTGGGTAACATCGCGAACATAAATCAACATAACACGCGGTAGATAGGAAGCCAACGAGCAGGCGCGTAGGTACGCGGCGTCGGCGTTATCAATGCTAAACATGCACATAAAAACTGTCCGCTGCATGATACGATGCGTGATTCATAGGACAATTAATTCCTGGCGATAGGCTCGGATAGCTAACCCGGAGTTCCGACCATCTCTCTCACGCTTCGTTACGCGCGTTTCCCAGTTTGGCGAAAAATAAAGAAGACTTCTTGCGACTCGGTGGGCGCCCATCTCGGCATTTTTACGAGTTTCCACGGAGATATGTTCGGCAGTAAATCCCGCGATAAAGGCTCACCGATGATATTAAAAGATGGGGGAAAACGATTTGCTCGGGACAGGACATCAGGCATGGCCGCGATTATCTTCCGGGTCACGTGAGATTGAACGATCAATCTAGGTAATGGCTAATGGGCAACAACTCGCGGAAAAGCTCGGCGCATGTTTGCCGTGCGCGGAAAATGAGAGTAGTTTGTTGCGATGATTATGTGTGTATTTTGCACTTACAAGCTTACGACCGTGTAACTTCCGCGCGCATTTATAATAATTAGCAGTTATTATTTTACGTACGATACGAAGTACGAACGCATTGTAAGCAAGAAAAATATATGTATTTTATATAAACTTCTTATACATTCTAAAAAAACTATAAAATCTTTCTAATTTTAATTTTTAATCGTGCTTCATAATTTCTCTCGTCGATCTTTTTTCGATAAATTTTCTGATTCAAGTAAAGTGAAAAATATTATAAAATATATAAAATATATATAATATATAAAAAATATTATATAATAGCTTCTTAGAAGTGATACTGTCTTTTAAAACAAAAAATAGAAAAATGTCCTGCAAAAATAAAAAAAAAAATACTTTTTATTACACAGCTCTATGATTTGAGATATTCGCGATAAGAAATGCGCGCAACCTATAATTTCCTCATGCTTTCGTCGTATTGATCTCCCTTGTAGAACGCGACAGATAGAATGAAGTCGCAGCTTCCATTCTCTAAAGGAGGAGTGCGAAAAAATGGAGCGCGGTCACAGGAATCAACAAGGTGAATCAAACAAAAAAAAAAAAAAAACAAAAAAAAAGAAAACAGTTTCAGAAAATAGTCGTAGGACGAATTGATTTAAGAGACCGTGATCTTCATTACTAAGCTATCTATTCAACAGTTGAAGCTCTACTTTCCGAACACGTACGCCACTAGTTTATCTAGTTCCTGTTCGCTGACTTCGTCTTTCTCGACCTCATTTTAATCCACATCCCCGGAGTCAAGCTAATTCTCTCTTCCTTCGCCATCGCGTCCAGATTTAAGTATGGGAAGTGGGTGGATGAAAATATCGACTCTTTAAAGAGTGGAATATAAATCCTACGGCTGTTATCGAGTAACGTGAGTGTGAAATTTTATATTTAAAAAAATGCAAAATTTTCATCTCATTTTTCAAATTTATTATAATTATAATCCGTAATAGTACAACTAATTTATTTGATTTATTCAGTGCCAAAATTTATTTTCTGTAAGTATTTCTGTTAATGTTTGAATTAAAAAGCGATTAAAAAATTGACTTTTGCTGCGTGGATATAAAGTATTAAAGAGATATTATTAATAAAGTATTAATTTTTCTTTTGCAATATTCTTGATCTATTTTTTTCATTATTTTTTCATTATTTTAGTACAATTGAAGATTCTTTTTGACACAAATTCTGATAATAATAGAAAATTTCACCGCATATATTCTTAGCTACGACAATTGCAATTAAGAAGAAACAAAACTATTCTAGGTCAATTATTTCCGTTTGATCGATGATTCTAAGAAGAAGAAGTTCTGAGAGGATGTACGGTCGATTTCAATTCGCGGACATAACAGTGGATGTAATAATGCGCTCGTAAAATATAGAACCCCAAATATATAGGAAATTTATCAAACGTTTTACATTTTTCTAAAACAAAAAGGATTTTCATTGATTTTGATAAGAAATATGTCGAAGAAATGTATACATCAATCTCAATTAATAGTAATTTAATTATTAGATATATAAGCACGACAATTTAATTGCTTCATTACATTTCGAGAGACTTATTACATTTAATAGAGATATAAAATAATAAAATCGATCCATCTTTGATGCTGATAAGAATTCCACCAATAAGAATCCAAAGTTCGAGTTCCGCTTCGATCGCGAGCAAAGTTCCGAATAATTCGCGCCGACGAATTCAACGACGGAATTATATAATCCAGCCTTAACGGCGCGATGTTATTCTACCAGAAATTTATCGACGTTGCGCGGCGCGGCCGGGCAGCAGATGCAGGGCACGTTTCGCGAAACGTGACTTCCTATGGAATGAGCGAAACCGCGCGCGGCCGCTGTCCGGAGTTGCTCGTTCGCAGGAGCCGCCGCCGCCGCATCCACGTTATTGGGATCAAATCCGTTCTCTACGCAGAGCGAAGCTCCATCGGTTGCGGTTACACCGTGGGATCTTACGTCGGATATTACAAGAGGTACGGTGAATGACAATCACCGCGGCCCTAAAAACCGCGACATCGAACGCAGCCTTCGCGTAGATGAAGCGATACATCGAGATGACTCGTCTGAATAACGATTCGAGGCGATAAGCAAATTGCATTTTATATATTGTAGATATAGTTAAATAATAACTTCTAATAACAAATGAATAATAACAAAATGACAAAACTTCTTTCTGAGCTATCATTTGAATTCATTCAAGTCTTTTCACACGGAATATTTTGCACGGATTAAAAATCTACATATATATAGCACATCACTCAATAAGTCCCCGGTCTGACACATATATGGCAACATTGTTGACAGATCCACGTGATTTCTAAAAAAAA
>JBCAUJ010000075.1:5297972-5316935 GCA_038406275.1 Cataglyphis albicans | reverse complement strand
AAAATTTGTTTTTCTTAGTTAGACCGGAGACTTATTGAGTGATGTGTTATATATATATATATATATATATATATATAATACCCACATATTTTGTTAATAGTAAATAAATACCACTGGACGAGAGAGTGCCCGAAGGGCGTGAAATAAAATGAAAGACCGGTGGGAAATCACTGAAAGGCGTGGGAGCGCGAAAAGCTGAATATATATACGAAGGAAATGGTCTCAAGAAGAATGAGTACTCGTGATATGTACCGTTGGGAGAAAGAAACTGAAGCAAAAGGGGTTAGAGCAACGAATAAGACAGATATGGAGGATAAGTCAAAAGAGAAAAATTAGGAGACGATCTCGTATCCCAGACAATGGTCTCGCGGGTCTATGTACATATAAATCTTACAATGTATATAATATAACAAGAATATAACACTGGCAAAAAATTATAACAGGAATGTCGACAAATCCTCATTTTATTGTAATACTAAAAAAAAAAAAAAATTGAGAGATGACTGATTTGATCTTTGTAATTCTTTTATTACGCGTGATTCCATTATTACGTAAATGACATCGGGCAAAAAAAAGTAATATTAATTATAAATATAATAAAGTTATAATTTGTTCTCCTCTTAATAAAAAATTTATAAAAGTATATTTAATCTCGTAAAATCTTTATAAATGTGTAGAAATATAGAAATGCCTTTTATATAGAGAATGTAGAAAAAAAAGTAACATTCGCGATATATTCCCTCTTACTTTATTTCCTGTTTAACTCGTCCATTATCTTGTTGGAAGGACTTGTACGCGGGTAAAATCCAAAGTGGTCCGAGGAATAAAGAAGCCCCTGCGTAAGGCGAATTAAAAGCGGAAGACAGAGGTACAGTATGAGAACGGTATAAAGGGGTAGGAAGCGCGAAAGAGAGACCAGGGGGTTTTGAATAGCGGGAGAGAAATTCTCGGGCGAGGATAAAGACCAGGCACACCGACTACCGGGAAAGCATGGTCGCCGGTAGGAGGTTCGCGGGAATAGACGAAAAAGGAAGATAAAGGTGTCGTAGAGATACGCGGGTGAAAGGAGAGCAGGAAGGATGGCGGTTGGGATTTAGATTTATATTTCGCCATTGTTGCACCCACCACCGGTGAGGGCACCCACTTACTAGGTCGCATCCAACAATTCCTCCCCCGTAACTTTTCTCCTCTCGGAGAGATCCCGGCGTCGTCGTTCTCGTCGTATCGCAAAGAAACAGCTCCGCGTTCGGATATATTGCGGTTATTGTAACGTCGATGAGAGCTTCGCGAAATTCCGCGTACTTTTGCGATTCGAGCGCGCGTACAGGCACATTGTACGTGTACGTATACAGGCGCACACATACACACACACACTCACGTCGAATGGTATTGCACCTCTCTCCCAGGGAGATAAGGGGGTAAGGATATTTCGCGCGATGGATGGTGGTACCGGGGTTACCGAAAGAAATCGTCCTCATCGCTCCGACGAATCGCGGGAATAAACTTCTCTCACTCTGAGTGTAGCGAACTGATGTTTGCTCGAGAAATTTATTCGCTCGACGCAGTCACGTGAAGAAAATTAATTTGCGGAATAGTGACTTATGCTTTTCGAAGATATTGGCTTTTATATTCGGATTTAATAGAACGGAGATATCTCTATAAAATAAATTAGTTTTTAGAATTGCAACTTTAATTAGAATTAAGATGAGATATTATTTTAATAAAAATATTAATAAAAATATTACATGTTTATACGATGATATGGGACGAAAGAGTTTCAATTTTGTATTCTTCCTTTTTTTCTTTTATTTTTTTTTTCAACGAATAATAAAAAGGAAAGCATTTTATCGCAAGTAGAATCTTGAATAAATTTGATATAGAAAATTAAATTAATCAAGATTGTGATAAATAATATTTAGAGAAAAGGAAAAAGAGCAAAATTAAATGCAAAATTTTATATTAAATTAAGCAATTTAAATATTATTTCATTTCTTTACGCGTTTTATGCATATTTTTTTATCGTAATAATATTTTTTTTCTCACAAAAAAAATTTTTTTATTTCATCGCAAACTCATCAAGATTCATCATTATATCCGCGCGTCTGGAAATTTTAATTAATCACTGCTCATATATATAGATACCGGCGATTTATCGTCGTGTAATTGAGAAAAAGCGAGGTCCATGTAATTAATAGGATGTATGTCGGTATGTCGGACCTATGTCAGTAATGGAATCTCACGGTCACGAAAGCGAATTTGGCGGAAGATTTATTTTCGCTCGTCGTCCGGCTGCCAGAAACAGGGGGGGAGCCTCTACTCGCGAGAAAAAAGAGATATACTTCTCGTTCGTGCGATCGCATTTCAATTGAATGTTCAGTAAGTGGTGCTACTCCGTCGCCCTGTTCGCGAACGAACATTGCCCTGCAAGCGAGCGATCTTTACGACGTGCCAGACCGATGTAAAATAAATCACCAAGAAATTTCTTGGGCGGCTATAAAAATTTGCCGAAGAAATGTCACGTATCTCGCACTCACTCGATAAAGTCCCGTCGTAGCCTCAAGTAAATAAATCATGAACAATGTTCCAACATTAAGATTTTATTGATAAAGTTACGCGTGACGATAATGCAATTGTTTGCCGAGTAATAAAAGTCCTTTAGTACGATAGTTACTCTCTGTATATGACTACGTACTCGAGACGAAAAGTGAATGTTTCCTTTCTCCCTAAAGGAGCAAAATAATGGAATGGAGATAATTTGATTTACGCAAAAATATTTCGTATTGAGAAAACGCGTAATCAAAGATGTATTGATCAATTTTAATATAATTATATAAATGAATAAGTATCAATTATTTAATAAAATATTTTCAACAAAAACCTTTTCTCTTCCTCGTGAAAATCGCAACAATACGATTTTTGTAAAAAAAAATATATCATGATAACGAAATTCTATAATAATAGGAAATCAATATTGCAACAAAGAGATATAAGGGCGGTATGTTTTTTTTTTTTTTTTTTTTTTTTTTTCATTCGCATAACGAGAGACGTACTACAATAATGCGTTCACCAAAGTTTTCTGAAAATTTGATTGCGCGAATGTAAGAGCGCGATATAATAATTCGAGTTCGTCGTTATTACGAAGTAAATTCAAAAAGGAACAAAACATATACAAAATTAGATCGCAAGCGTTGCGAGATATAAAACGCCGGCAAAACTTTTGATTAAGCGAGATTGCCCGATTTAGCGTGCACAGCCAGAGATTAAGGATAATTGAAACGGTGAGATACGCATACGCGTCGGAAATGTAGAAACAATTGCAATTGTGGCATTGATGACTCAAGCATTTGGGATAAGTCAGAGAGTCGTAAGAAAACGACCGGACAAAAATCACTAGATTTTTTGAGCTTTACGTGAGATTTGGCTATAAATGTGGATTATTTAACAAATAATAGAAATGAGGAATTCGAAACGATTCGTTATCGAAAAAAGATTTGAAATGAAAATAAAGCAAGCATATAAAAGGATTGTTTGAAAATTATTTTTCTGCCAATTATAATAGCCTTTATATCGGAAATATAGAAAAAAAAGGATAATATAGAGATTTTTATATAAAGAGATAATATACTAATTGCAAAATAAAAATAAACATTAAGCATAATAATGAGAATTTATGAGAAAATATTATTCCATATTCTGTTATATTTTACTATCGAAATCACTGAAATTCATTGAGAGACAGATTTTCATGAATACTAGTAGTCTCCATGGAAATCTACAATACAGTTTCAATTTTATTCTGCATTTATGCGACAGAAGACTGTAAGTTTCTGCAAAACGTATAAGGGCGTATGAATTTATGAATACATAATAATATATACATTTCACGTGTGACGATCCATTTGATAAAAAGATGTAACGTTTACGCTGCTGAATCAAAACTATTCAGATTTACGAAAGTTTACTTTTATTAGATCACGACATATTTTCAAAATTCCGCGAGTTTTTTTTTTATAGAATGTCATTCTAAATTCTAAATTTATAATTCAAAAGAATCTTATCACGGTTTCTATTGTAAATGATATTTCTACCAGACATTATTTAAGAATAATCTATTTTCAATCGTTTCTATAAATCAATAACTAATACAAGTTATATTATGTAATAATAAAAATGTAATAATAAAGAATTAAAAAATTATGTAGTGATATTATTAACGCGACGTTGATTAAGTATAGAAGTTTCCAAATATATGATGATTTCTATTTGCTTCATATATTTTCGCTTTTCCATTCTATTCTAACAAGCGTGAAATGTATTAAATCCTGATAGTCAATGTGATTCCGTAGGGAGCTATCAAAATTCATTGTGGCCATCAATCTCTCGATAACATCGGCAGTCCGCCATGTGGTTCGCGTTGAATTAGTCGACGTCACAAATAAATTTCGCCTCTAGATAAAATTACTATTGAAATAGCGACGAATGCGAGATTCGTCCATAAATATTTCGCGTAGCAATGTAGTAAAAAACATCTTTCACGAGAACAATATTAAATATAAGTTAATCGATACAAATGTGCTTACGAACGTAATGATATGGATATGGATGGATATCAATGTCCCTTATTACATTTCATTCCTCTTTGAATAAATTCTTCTCATTGTCCGTTAAATTAAACGTTCCGAGTTATATTCGTGATATTTGAAAATATTACACTCAAGTTACATATCAATAAAATCAAAATAAATTTATATTCTGCTTATAATTCATTCAATTGGCTAAGATCTTATCTCGTTAGCATATAACACATCACTCGATAAGTCCCCGGTCTGACACATTATGGCAACATCGTTGACAGACCCACGTGATTTCTAAAAAAAAAATTTGTTTTTCTCAGTTAGACCGGAGACTTATTGAGTGATGTGTTATATGCTAATAAAGCTTCCTTAAATCTTATTTTTATTATATATTTTCTTATCAGTTTATTCTTCAATAAATAATGAGTATTAGTTTTCCAACCTTGTCCTTATTTAGGAAAACTCTGTCACTGTAAAAACACAATTGTGAAAACTACAATACTGATCCATCGCAGAGCGCATTCGTTATTCGCGACACGTCGCCCTTACAAAACGAAATGTTAACCGTCTTTCAGCCTCTTATCCTTTTTTTTTACACGCCGATAAACATCCTCGCTGCATTCCGAGGACCAACGAGATTCTGACCGAACATCGCAAAAATTCATTCGTACTCATCGCGCTGTTTCACGATAGACCCCAGTATAGTTGTTATCGACAAACCACATTATAGTAAACGAAGATATTCATTCGATAAAACCCTTTGATCTATTGTGCCGGCGGCGGATCGCTTGTGGACGGCATCTGCATCGTCGTCATCGGTCTCATCCTCCTCCTCGTTGTCGTCTAGTTAACGTAATAAAGCGAGCAAATGGAATTGCCACGAACGGGCAGAACGTTATAATTCAACTCGAGGGAACAATTTGCCGGTACAATCCCAATCTGAGTAAGGTCAACTTGTCGCGCAAAATCGGCCCAAACTTCTACAATAAACAACAGCAACAACGTCGCCATTAGTGTCGCATTGGTCTCTCTCTCTCTCTTTCTCTCTCTATTTCTCTGCATTTTCGAGATACAACTTTGCGCTGCGTCCGTTGCAGAATTGAACATTGAATTGAATCAATCTTTGAACTTTTTAACAATATTCTAAAAAAAAAAAAAAAACCTTAGAATACATAGATAAAAAAGTTATCATTTGTACATATAAATTATCTAAGAATTAGAACAAAATATCTTGACACCAGTTCTTTTCAAACAATATGCAAGATTTTCTTTCGTCTCGATCTCTATAAATCTCCGCATAAAAATATGTTCTAAAAGGAAAGAAGATAAATTTATTCCGAATTAATTGGATGTATGATAAATTATTGAGACATAGTCAATTTATCGATATTAATAAATATAATAAATGTAAAATAGATGTAAATTGTGTGCCGTTATCTATCTCTAAAAGGATTAACAGTTTCGAACAAATTTCAAGCTGCTGCAGAACATTACGAAATCCACCACTGGATTGTAGTTGCGCTAGAATCGGCTACTTGCTACGTATTTAGTAAGTTATGTAGTCCGTTCGATAGCAATTCCGATAAACCACTGGTTTACGTATGAGCTTACTATTGTTTCACAGTTGCCAGTGTTGGTAGCACGTATTATTTTACGTACCGTTACAGATCCATTATGTATGAGATGGAACGTTATGTATGAGATGGATGTAACCTTTGTCATGCTCCGCGCATATTTTTCAATGTTTTAGCGAACAAATGCTTTCGATTATTCGAAGGATCAAAGATATTTGTCCGAGGGACTAGGACAAATCGACGATCGAAAGAAAAAATAATATTGTTCAATTCATGATGGCAACTGCCCAAGACTTTCAAACAAAATAAAATTGATAACATATCATGATCCATTGATAACATAATAATACGCGTATTATCGCAGATATGCATAAAATTTAGGAAATTAAAATAAATCTTGTCAATGGTTGGTATGATACGAGTGTCGTTCGTGGAGAGCGCGATACAAACTTTTCGCTCGTAAAACGAGTTTTATTAGTAATGTTGCGAGCGTTTGTACAAATAACAATAACGCATATTTTGTCGCGATCCTATGAGCTGTAACCTCCGCACGTGTAGTATCACAATCGGCCATGCAGCTGAAATAATTTTGCTGATGTTTCTCATATTTACATATCCATCCTTTTCCGCACGATGCGTAACAAAATATGATAAAAGCGAGGATTTTGATACGCATTTTGTAAAACTGTCACATTTCGGGAGATACGATATTTTAAAATATAGCACAAATACTTGCATATCGCGCATTACAAAATTAATAGTTTAGGCAAGCTTTCTTTTTTCTAAAAATTTATCTATTTCTAAAAAATCTATCCATTATGTAAACTCCAGATTAAAAAAAAAAATTGAATTAATTAATATTAACAGATTTTATTTCGGCCAGTTTTAAGAAAAAAAAAAAAAAAAAAATCCAAATTAATTATATTTTCAGACACTTGTAATGTAGTACAAATCCTGCGAGTCACATTAGTTAAGAAATTATCATTCAATCTTCTCAGACTTCAGTATCGATTTCTAATGAGAACTTAAATTCCACGAACCTTTATAATGAATCCACCGAACATGAGACATCATTAGCGCGGGAACGTCTGGATTAATATCGCGCCTTTAAGAGTATTTTCTGATTATATGAAGCGCCCGCAGATATCGATTACTAAAATGATCGAAAGAGGCATGTGGTTAATCCATTTTGCGGATTAGCACGGTGGTAGATCGGAACTGTTTGAATCGGTTTGTGGCATTTCCTAATGAGAACGCAAATACCGGAGCAAGAGAGAGAGAGAAAGAGAGAGAGAGAGAGAGACCAGAATTACTCACTGAACAGACATGATACCTGCAGTTAGATCGCGGATTCCACGGATATGTTGGAGAGGTTTCGAGTTTTTTTCTCGTCGAGGGTGATCGAGCGATTACGCATTAACAACGCGCTTGTGATTTCCGATCATGTTTGATAGATACAAGTGAAATCAACGCGTGGCCAACCGATCGCAAAGCAGCCATGATCGTTTGTAATTTCGAAAGCGATATTAATCGGAATATATGCGTCATCAAAGGCGAATAATATTGATCAAATGAAAAAATAATTAAGAGAACGCGTTTTAAATATATTACCATTATTACTATCTTTTCTGACTCATTATTCAAATCTCTTAATTTTCGTCGAATCACTCGCTGATTTAATACACATAGTTATCAATGAGATTGCGATGCAAAGCATATCTCTCAGTTAATATTCACAGCGTTATATGTTCGCTTTTGATTACGTTTCCGAAAACTGCATCAAAACTAACCACAGTTGAATATTTGAGTTTCCATGTAAACTGCGAGTCAAACTGAAAAGACCGAACCACACGTGCTTCATTTCGAAGAATTCCTTGCATAGATAAAATCAATTCGTTTTTTCTTTTTTCATTCTAAAATAGGAGATAAATCGCGAATATATGTTAGATGGATAATCCAATAATGATCCAGAAGAAAGAAACGTCAGCGCATCCTCCTCTGTAGCAGATGAAAATTTTTTCATCTCAACAACTTCAATCATCAGAAATCTTCTCCTCTCACCATTTTTCTCATCGTCGTTTTCTCACCGATACAAGCCGACATCAGTCATCCAATCTCGTTTCTTTCTTAAATCACGGGCATTGTCGTCAACCTTGGTCGTCGTCACGATACGCGGCTAGGTCAGATGTTGCGTCCCGATGCATCCTTAGCAAAGGGTCTCTTCGCTGGGGGGAGTCTTCAGCCAGCCGGAAATTAAAAATTTTGAGCTGCCCGGGACACGAGGGACGCGCTCGTTCACGCTCGATGAACACGAGCGCCTTGCCGTCCATCTCTCAACGGGCATACAGAGACCCGGCCAGGAGGATCGTTCATCGATCCCTGCCCTCTGCCCATCGAATTCCGATCTCCCGTGGAATCGCCCGCGATTTGTATCCGTGGCATGATAGCTCGATGCCAGTGGTTACGCGCGCGCGCGCGCGCTTCCGGCCAATTTCCTCTCGCGGGACCCGGAACACCGGTGCGGGGAGCAAGAGCGAAAAAGGTAAAACGGGTGAGCTTTAACGGATACCTGTGTCGCACATTTGCGAGAACGTTACAAATTGAGTCACGCTCGCGTTCGTGTGAAAGAAAGTGAAAAATGAGCGATCGCGCGAGAAATAGATCTGAAATAGAGGAAAACAAACAAAATATATGAATAATAGCGTGCAAAGCTATACAAAATGTGCGTTTTCGATAGTTGAAAATTTACATTACAGTTTACATTACGGAAAAATTCATAATTAACATTTGTTACAAGAAAAATAATTTTAGAACATTTCTTCTATGTCAATTTAAATATTCGCGATATTTTTAAATGCAATTAAATTACAAATATTATAAATTAATATATATATATATATATATATATATATATATATATCATGTTATTAATACAATTTTTTAAAAATATTTTGTGAATATATCTCCTGTATTTTATTTCTATGGATTCGTGAAAACACATAAAATAAAATAAATGTGTCATTTATGGTAGTTAATGACTATTTAATGCAAATTACAATTTTTCAACAGACCAAAACAATCTTATTTGAATAAACAACATGTAAAAGCAAAAACAAAGCTGTATTCGCAACGAAATGATATTCGGCCGATGGGTGGTCAATTTTTTGAAACAACAGAATGTGTCGAAAAAGCTTTCCGACGATAATCCAAGTACACTAACTTTTCCGCGAGTAAAGCGCCATTTCCGTGATTTGTAAAACCGTTCGACACGACTCGACCGTACTTTGTTCGGCTTTTAAATCGAGATTAACGGAGAAAATCCTGCGCTCAATCGATTACTCTCATAAATGAAATCCTGCGAAGTCGTTCGATTCGTACTGCGGCGCATACGCAGGATTTAAAGTCACTAAGTAAACGTTGTGCCGCATCTGGTGCGAGTAGAATGTAATGCCTGGCAATAAGGGCGCACCCGAATACCAACAGGGTTCGTACACATTTTTTTGTCGCCTTTTATATAAGCTAAACGTAAGCACTTTAACATACGGACACGTATTACTCTATTAGTCCTCAAAATATCGAGTGCATTTGCTTGAGCATTTCAACTTAAAAAAAAAAAAAAAAAAAAAAAAACAATTGATAAATAAAAATTAATAAAAAATATATAAATATATATAAATATAATTTTCATTACGAATGCATTGCGATAAATGTATATGATATTGCTGGACCGATAGATGAAAATGTAATTATGTAAATATATCTTTTTAAATGCATTAATAAAGCAAAAATTATTTTATGAAAACTGAAATTACAACGGAGAGAAGTATACAAAGTATTTTTTTTATAATATCAAATATATGTGTACAAAATTATTTATACATATATATATATATATGTATATATAACACATCACTCAATAAGTCCCCGGTCTGACACCCGGTATGGTAACATTGTTGACAGACCCACGTGATTTCTAAAAAAAAATTTGTTTTTCTTAATTAGACCGGAGACTTATTGAGTGATGTGTTACGTGTATTAACATAAGCTAAACAAATTTTTTAAGGAGATTCAAATATTAAATTTGCCTAACGATAAATGGATTCTCCGAACGATCGTTTAACAGTTTCCCTGGATAAACTGATCCTTTGGGTTACTTGCATAGCGGTATCGAATAAAGCTCGCTGCATTTAACGCGTGGTACCGCCTGCGGTACCTAGTATAACACGGTATCTTCTCCAGATTAGTATTAAGCTGCACCTTATCATACTTTAAGCTCGTGCCGTACACCGGTTAGGAATATGTTCCTGCGAGCCGACTGGGACCGGTAATAAGTTATAGTCGGCTAGAGAGGAAATGCCGGAAGGAAGTTTCGGACGATGCTTCAGACAGATTTGTCGACGTCGTTGTCGGTGTCGTGCTCGCTTTTGAACACCGGAAACGCCGTGTGTTCTGGAAATGCGTTTCTACGTTACAGATCCGAGAATAATAGGATTCATTATGTTACGGGTAGTAAATGCAAATTAGTAGACCACGTAATTTTTATCCTTATTCAACGAAGCCAGCAGCTGTGTTCTTAATCCTTTCTTATGTATCGTGCAAATTATATGTGTATAAGACTACTTTTTCTAGAGTGTGATTATATATTTTTAAATTTACTTTTTTATGTAAAAAATAATAAGAGATTTTATATAATTATGTTGAGTAACCACTGTATATATAGGCTAAATATAAAAAAATTGAGATAACTTAATATTCTTTTTTTAAATGCAAGTAGAAAAAAAATAATAGAAAAATTTCGCATAGCTTAATAAGCTTTGCCTAAAAATACAATTAAAAATACGATTCTATTGATTAAGACCTATAGCTATTTTTTTTTTTTTTTTTTTATGTTACCATATATACCGTGATAAAACTTTTCAACGCCATCGTAGGACCATAAGTGCCGTTCCCCGTTCTATCTTACTATCGCCAACAATTCTCCATCTTTATGTATGGTTCGCTTTTCCGTCTCGCATTCTCGCGTTCTGGTCACGAAGGCATTGCCTCGAGTTTTGTGAGAAATCAGCGAGCCGATTCCGCTTTCTCTCTCTCTGCTTTTTCGCATTCGTCTGCTTCTTCGTACCCGTTGAACTCCAACAAATTTCCTGCTCTCCGGTCGAACGTTTCGATATCGAGCGCCATCGTCCTCACGTCTTCCCGACCACACGTGCGACATCACGTAAAAATAATCTTCGATTTGCTACTATCGAGAAAGAGAGAGAAACCCTCGAACAAGAAGCTAGCAAACGCTATGTGACAAACTCCACATTCTGCTGTTTCGTTCGGAGCAAGCGAATGAGCGTCGATGCGCGGGGGAGTCAGCTGATAAGACTCAACGGCAATTCATCACTCGGCGATTATCTGGCTGTCAGTTCCGGTTCAGTGATGGATCAAACGTCGTGTTCCGTGTTGTCATGTGTCGTGGCGAATTTTTGCCGTCGCGACTTATCCGTCCGCGAGATACGCGAGAACGGCTGCAGATATAGGGCCTTCAGCCGATCTAGCTTGAAATTATTATCCCGAGATAAAGTTCTCTCCGTCAATTTTGCTTGTGGAAAAACGTCACTAATCACAAATCGGAAATTATTTTGATCCATTGCTCGCAGGTATTTGTAGAATCAAGATCATCGATTGTCATACTCTTTAAAGACAATGATATAAATATTTGCTTAAAAATGTACATGTGCATTTTTTTCTGTTTACATAGCCAAATATAATTGGCAAATATTTACATCATTATTTTACGTCAAATTGGATGTATGATAAATCTTATAAACAATGAAAGATTATTTTTCTCTTTATTGATAAATTGAAGGATTGTTCCTTTTCCTATTAGCGTCTATTAGAGAGAAATCCGATATTAATTAATATCGGCAAAAAAGCAAACTATTACGACGATCGTAAAGACCTGCACAGTAAATAATCCTGACAAAAATAATGACTGCACCGCGCTCCGTAATAAGAACGCAAAAACGCGTTTCTCGTAGCGATTAGGTGGTCCATTTGAAACTCACTTCGCCGGAGTCTCCGGACTCAAAGTCTTATCCAACGATATCTTTGAGTGTGCACAAGGATAGTGAATATGCATCGTTGCATTTCTCGACGCTTCATCCGCTTTGGTGCGCTCGCTACGCACGCGTGAACGCACCGCTGCGCGCTATCTAAACGCGCCAGTAATACACGCGCCTGCTTGAACAGCTGAGACACCCATAATTATTCCTCCCGAATCATGTCTCCCCGTTAACGATCCTCGCTTTGGGCAATGCCAAGTCATAGACTTCACAGCGTCTTAGCTGTGCACCTTCGTCTGCAGGACTCGCCTTCTCGTATGCACTCGCCGGTGCACTCGCCTTGTAAAATGTAGCTTTCGGGGAAGGCGAGCGATTTCATTTGCAAACACAATAAGCGTGTCCTCATCTGCCTTTCGAATTTTTCGCGTTGACACATCGACGCTTCGAAGGATGGAATATTAATTCGCGCGATGGAATATTAATTCGTTCCGATCGAGCGTGGACACGTTTATGCCTCGCAGCCACTCGAATCCTTTTTCATCTCACCGTGTTTTCCATCGAACTGTTGAATCTCGCGTCAGCTGGCCAGTAAATAAATTCGCAATTCCGTTGGCGCCATGGAAAAACGCGGAAAAAAATATTAATTGGCAGTCACGCTATTTGTCATCGTAGAGTTATAAACAAGTCGAGCGTGCATAAAATTCAGTGTTTCGAGAATTTTTAAATTCATATAGGGTATAGAATTCAGTGTTTCAAGAATTTTTAAATTTATATAGGATGTAAAAATATTTCCTCGAAATACAAGCAATTCTCCAAACACAGATACACCAATAAAGATATATCAGTGTACAGTATCACCGTTAATCGTCGCTATAATTTTGCGCGACGTAATAATTTTTTAGCTGAAATCCGTACATGCGCCAATTTTTGTCGAGGTAACGCGCAATTTTTTTGTTATTCGCCACAAACAATAGGTCATTTGGGATAAACCGCGCCAGCAATTGTTACACGAGTCCGCGCAATTCGAACTGTACGCTGTGTGGTATGTGTCGGTCATCGCCTACAAATACTCGCGCGATTCGTGAAGCTTTATTTGTCCGGATGGCAATGCGCGTCGGGAAAGTACCGCCGGATGTTGGACAAGTTCGAAAAGTCCGCGTATCCGACCGCCGGATGCTGTCGCCGTTGCCGCGGCCGCGTGCGTGTCGAGGTAACTAATTACTTCTCTTGGTATTGATTTTACGGCCGTTGCCGTATCTCGTGAAAATAAAAAAATATTGATCGTGCGCGGATGTAACGATGGCGAAAAGTCGGCTGAAACCGGACTTTTATCCTCGTTAATCTACGTCGAGAGTAGTGCGACAACGACGGCTGCATCGATCACGAAATCCACTTAACGTGCATTTTGATAAGTCATCGCGATGTTTACTTCGAGCTGCATTTCCGCAAAGAGCATATTCCTGTTATACATAGAGCGTCTCTCTGATCCATAGATTTTCATAAACTTGACATAAAAAAATTTGCAAGAATTTCAATGGATAAAATGACGCATTTTTCAAATTATTTATTATTATGTGTTTCAAAAAGAAATCAAATTTCTTTTCAACTTTATACCGAATCTAAAATATGATCCGTTTGAACGTGATTAGAGACTTAAAGATGTAATTGCCCATTCGCGTTTATAATTCCTACATTTATTCAATTTTCAGAATGTTTAGAATGTTAAGAATAATAATTAAATAATGATATTTTAATTAAAGCGCAAATTCGCCAACATCTGAGGAATCTGTGGCAAAAAGATTTATTATATTCGTATCATATGATTATGTTAGACATTCAATTCTTAGAAAACAAAACTGCTATCAAACACATTCGCCACAAGAGTCAAGTTCCAAAAAATCCAACAAATTTTCTCACAAATAACATTGGCCGTATTCCGACGACCTCGTTGAAATCAGTGCCAAAAGCGATCGTCCGTCGAATTATCGACTTCGGTATTTGCGGCTTGATTGCGGGATAACCACTAAAGTGCTGGGTAATTTGGAAAAGATATATATATATATATATATATATATATATATATATATATAAGAGAGAGAGGGCGAGAGTGAGAGAGATCGGGCGATAGATACAAATGACGGACGGAGAAGGAGAAAAAATAAAGAGTCAGTATAGGTACCTACTGATAAATATGGTCGGTGAATTTCTATTCATCTATAGGTGCAGAACGCTCTCGTTGTTCGCATCCTGCACAAATATCTCATCGGTAATTAAGCTCCTGGCCGTAATTCGGACTAATTAATGGAGACCGATTGCGCGGTCTTTTATCGGGATTGACCTCAATGCTGACTTTATGTTGTCGTACCTATTTTCTGTACTGACAGATGCTTTGACTTGCGATTAGCAAAGATATTTATTTCTAGATAAAATAATTAAACAAAGAATCTCTCTCCTTTTTCGAATATGTATAAAAAATTGATAATATTATCAGATATTAAAAATTGATAAACAATAATATTTCTTTCAGTAAGATAAACCATTTATTCGCACATACCGAAGATAGAGAAAAAGAAAAAAAAAAAACGAATTTCTTTGAAATAAAATCTTAAATCATCTTATATCATTCGACGATATACTCAAAGTGACGTACTCGATGCAATAATATAGTTCGCGGGCAATTTCAATCGCGGTCAGATCGTTTAATAAAACTAAGTAAAATAAATATATCCGTTTTAAGAAATCTCGTTTTCATCTATATCCTAGTTCCTTTGTTTATATTACGAGATAAAATTGAGATCCCGATTCTAACATTTTTAAACTTATTCTTTCATAAATAGAATGTGTGCAGAAAGTCAGATTAAATTAATACTAAACTTAAAATTAAGAGATTAAATAAATAACATCATAAATTAGTATTTTCTTCGTCAGTCCGAATTATTAGAAATACATTTCGTCTGTACAGTGTCAATCAACATAGATTAATAGCGCCGCAATCTAAGATTCGATAACGAATTCAACGTGTGATTAAGAAATCAAAATTCCACGTGAATAAAAAATGTCAGAAATTGTTCGCGAGTCGCGCGGCATTACTGACAAATCGATAAGAATTTTACTTACATCATTAAAGCATAGACTTTCCACCCGGAAATATTCAGATACCCTTCAACAACGCGCCGTTGCATAGTTGTCGGAGCAAAGTTTACGGCGGATCTCAGAATCGATGTTCGAGCCCAGAATTAACACACCGCCATAAAGTTTTCGCTGGGAATCCGATTACGACCGACTATGGTAAAGTTCTCGGAAATGGATTTGCCGTGAAAGTTTCCAAAAAGCGTTAATCGATCGATCGGTCATATGGCCGAGATTTTGAGCAGTTTTGCAGTGAACCGACCCATTTACGTCTTTTGTGATAAGAGCCGTTTCGTTTGAATCAATACTCAGCGCTAGATCATTATTAATGGTCGATCGATTCTGTACTCAGGTGTACTATAAATATTAAAATTGTAATTGTACATGGATTTAATGTATATGCTCGTCTATAAAAAGCGCGACTAAAATTAAATTAAATAATTAATACAAATAACACGTAATTTATTAGAAAAATATACTAAATATTTAATCACCTGCAAATAATTAATGAAAAAAAAAAAATAATAAAAAACTTTTGTAAAAATAAAGTTATTTATTTAGATATAAATATTTCCCCTTTTTTCTTCGAGACAAAGCTTACACCCAACATTTTCTTTCAATGCTCAACAATGTCGCGGTTTAGATGAGCATAACATGAAAGGAGCAAAATAAAAATAACACATGTTAAGCTATATAGCTTCACCATCAATGCACTGGGATGTGGTTTTCGCCGAAAGTTCGATGTACTTTCTAGCAGTGCACAGTTGCATAGTCGAACAGTCGAAGAGAAGTTTACGCTACGTTTGAGGCTAAATTGGATCACGAATTCTCCAAGTTTCCACCGGAAAATCCTGTGAGGATTTCCTGTGAACCGAGCGCAAGCTGAACAAACTCGCGAACAAAAACGAGATTTAAATTTCATATACATATATAGTATGCACGATTGCTTTCCAATAAATTACTTTCGGCGTTATTAAAACGCGCAAAAGTAGCTTATAATTACAATTAAAATTATTTTATATACTTTCATTTTCTTCCTCGTGTATATTTTCATTCGAATCAACGGATCAATTTGTAATAACAAAATCTTTAGAAACTCGCAAACTTTTTCTTTAGACATAATACGTAACTGTAACGCTATTAAAGTAGAACGATATGTCGAGGATGGCTCGAAGTTAACGAGGAATCTCTGAAATTGTTCGCATGTCAAAATCCGAAACTTTTCTCACTGTTACGGCACTGATTCGCGATTTTGTACAATGCGTATATATATTTTCTCTCTCTCTCTCTCTCTCTCTTTTTTGAAGAATTATTGAGGTGCGAGATTGTACGTGCGCGAGAGAATCACGAATTTTTGCGCTTTCGCGCTGTGAATGCCTCGTGCGCTTCGAAGTTATTCTTTCGACGAAAAAGCCAGTCGGGGTTGGTCTTTTTCAACGCGTTGATTTACGACGCCATTTCGTACGCGAAAACTATCTTTTGCGATACTACGAGCGAGAATATCACTGTTATAAATATCATCGTGCGCCTTACATATTCACCGCCATAGTAATTTATAGTCTCTTGTGTTATAATGTTTAATTTTTATATTAATAAACAACGTTAATAACCGGGAAAAATATGGATTTTTTGCACTTACCTGATTGCCATGCTCTTTGCCTTTAGATGATGCCATCTCTGGTTCATTTCATCCAATCGACGTTGCAGCATAACAGCGTCATCTTGACTCGCTAATGAGCTCAGTAATTTTCGTCCGGTGCCGTTCAAAGATGCGTAAACGTCTCGGTGCGTTTCGATTTCCGACTGAAGATCCTGCAACAAGCAGGAGAAAACCTCCTTAGATCCTTAAGAACGAGATTGAAAGATATTGTGATAAAGCGCGTACATTATCTTCTAAAAAATAATATATTGAAAAAAAATAATATATCGGAGAATAATGATATTTAGTAAAGCACACGATGTGCATTTTCTCTGTTATTCGAAAAAATAAATATTTAAATTAAATCTTTTATCAGCATTTACAATATAATTTTGAATAAAAATTTCTTGTAAAACATAATTATTCGAATGGCAGAAATAATCTGAATGTATTTCTGAAAATATAAGTTAAAAAGGTAAGAAGTTTTTTTCAATTTTAGAAAACTTGGTTCTTTTTATGGAAATGAAGAGCATTCGCGCGACAGAGGGAGAATGCATTCGCGGTGTTTCGTCATCGCTGTGACGTGAATTGCAGTCTGCGCGTGGATAGAAATGATTTATATACGAGTTTCCATGTACAACGGTGGTATACGAGTATGTCGGAGCGCCGACATGCAATGCATGCGCCAATGAAAATAAATCGGCGCCGATGCGGAGTGAATTAAGAAATATTCGCTGGCATCACGGCAAGAACAATAGGATTTGTTTTGCTCTCTTTGAAACACTATATGTATGCTTCGCAATTACACACCCAGCCATACTTTATTCTACATTTTTCATCAATATAAAATTAGACAAAAGCTTCCATTAACGCAAATTTCAAGAGAAATTTTTCTCCACAAAAAATAAGATTTATTAAAATGTCAATTAATTTAAGATTGCAAATAATTAGATGATTTATTTTTATAATCGACGACTCTCAAAATATAATTTAAGCTAATACAACTAATTCCTAGTTGATAGTCACAATCAATATTGGTAAAATTAATATTATACAAAATCTCATTAAATATTTAAAAACTTAATTGATGACATTAGTAGTGGGCTTTAATATTGTATGGAAATTATTTCATATTAATATACACGCAAAAAGAAATATTACTATTAATAATAATTATTATAGAAAGCGTATATATCTCACTTGTCTAAATCGATGTAGAAAACATTGGAAACTAAAAAATGTTCTTCCGGAGAAGTAACACGCGATAGCAACGGCACTATGAAATCCGTGAAATATCTTTCGTTTCCGTTCGCCATGGCGTTGTCTTAATCTGAAACCGTCCGCCTGTCAACGACGGTCGTACACTACCTTTTCAAACTCCTCTCCTTCCTCCCAACCCTCTTCAATTTTTGACACGCACGAATTGAAGGCTGCAATCTCGAGAACGATTTCAACCGGGACTCGATTCCCATCTGGATCGACGATCGACGGGTCACAGCGAGATATTTTTCAGCTGCCGTTTCCGCGCGAATTGACACTGGTGACACCCGGTGTGCATCGCGGAGACACGCGTAATGAAAAAAGAAGAAAGGAAGTAAAAATGGATGAAGGGAAAGGGGGAGAGACGGGGAAAAAAGGAGTAAATATATCGGAGTGGATAGTGCAGCGCCGCGTCGATGAACCGGCTTCCGGAAAATTGGCCACATCTATCAAACTGGGATCTAACCCGACGACGAGCGAACTGTACGTTCGTCGAGCGTTTGAATAGGTAACGTTTAATTGAAGCTCTTGGTGGCAGCTTGCGCGGAAGCTAATTTCGTTTAAACCTCCACGTGGAGGCTCTATTCTACACTTTAGTCTTCGAAATTTCCAGATTATTAAATTATTATATCAAGCATGTGTGATAAGCGATTATTAATAATATAAATATTACAATGCCGGAAAGTATTTCTCATAATTTTTTAGTTAACATTCAAAAATAATAATTTGTTGATATA
>JBCAUJ010000075.1:5100122-5296939 GCA_038406275.1 Cataglyphis albicans | reverse complement strand
TATGTATACATATATGTATATAATATATATATATATATATATATATATACATAGGTATGTGTGCGTCATAGGTACGTATGATGTTTCAACATCAAACTATCAACATGGTATTCGGCCTTGGCGATATAAACATTGGCGCGCTACGTATTACTTATGGCTTATCATTCGCACGGCGACCCTCGAACAGTAAAGTAATGGAACGCGAGACACTCCGTTAAATTTTTCAAACGCGATCGCGTAAATTATCGGAGAATAATTTAATATGATTAATAATTAACCTTACATACGTTAATTATATCGCGATGATTAATTTTGAAACGCGTAATTTATTTTTTTAAAATTAAATATCAAATATTTAATTAAATATTTTAATTAAATATTATTTTATTTATTCAAATAAGAGAAACGTAATGATAAAAGTCTAAAATATTAAGTTATCGTTTTGTTGTTATCTCTTTGTAATAATTATTTCTTTAACAATATTTATTTGAATATAATTGAAATTTAAATTGGATTTAAATTAAATATCGTAAAGTTGAATTATTATTTCTTCCGGTACTTTATTGTTCGGTTCTTCGACCATCTAAATATAATTCATTTTGAAAACGCGTAATTAAATAATCGAATCTCAGGATCGAGTAATTAACTTAACAAAACTTATTTCGTAATTCAAATCTATCGATTAATAGATAATTAATCTATAATTTTAAATACTTATATAATTTAATATTTTGCGTATATATAATCATAGTACGTGAAATACTTCGGCAACGTATTACTAATAACAATAACAAGATTTGGAAAGGCCTTGATGACGTAAACGCGCTATTGTTTACATATTACGGCCTTGTTATCATTCACACGGCGACACTCAAACTATGAAGTAGTGCTACGAAACGTTTCATATATAATCGAATTCAATCCCCAAACGCGATCGTGACTAATATTGAAGCATAATTCGCTGTGATTATTACAAAGTTAACGATCAAGTAACTTGATAAGAGGACAAGCGCGGATAAGAATTGAGCGTCGATTCCATCAATCCTTTTCGTCATCTTCCTTTGCTCGGAGTAATCGGTGAATTCCCGATTCGCAGTATAATTTTCGTGTAAAATTCGGGGTTTCGAATCGTGCCGAAATTCGAAAGTGCGGGAGTGTCGTTGAAAGTATCGCGCGTGTGAATCAACGTGAGAGGTGAAGATGGCCTGGGAAAGGCATCGGGCATCGATAGTCGGAGTAGTCCTGTGGTAAGTAATTTGTTATTTATATATTAATTATTTATTAATTGCGTGCAATTTAAATTGAATAATTAATCACATAACTTGGTTTTTTATTTATATGATTTAAGCAAAAAAAGAATTAGAGAAAAAGAGATTTTTATGTAAAATCTATAATCTTGTAAAAGTTTCTACTTAGATTATGAAACTATTAGAGTTATTAATAATGTTTTTTTCAAAATTTATAAAATTATTTTGTTAACTTTATATGTTGTACTATTATTATACGCATTTAATATAAAATTCAATGTGTATAATAATTTTTTTTTTAATCATTATTTTGAGCGCTGCTACAATTTGGATCTATTTATATGTTACAGATCAACGTAGCAACCGATATTCTGAGAGGAGGAGGAGGCCTAGGAGAGGCATCCTGCACCAGCGGAGCAACCCTAGGGTGAGTATTTATTATTATTTGTAAATTAATTAAAAATCGGATATGTGTGCATATTAATTTAGTTTCTTTATTTCAATAAATTAAACGAGAGAAAATTGAAAAAAAAAAAAAAAAAACCTTTCACATAAATTCTATAAAAGTTGTTATTTGAAAAAATCTTTTTACAATTTATAAAATTATTCTTGGTATTGTATGCATCGAATTTAAAATATTCCGCATAAAATATTAATTATATTTTGCTGCTATAATTTGAATTGTATATTTTTATGTTACAGACAACGTAGCCTCAAGTCCAACAACTCCGCTGTTGCGCGTCAGTGCCGGTGAGTGAGAAATTTTTATTTATTTTTAAAGTAACGGATTTGTAGAAATTGTAGATATACATTGTAGATTATAGATTGATTTATAGATAAATCCGTTGCTTTTAAATGGATGAGCTAAAACAGGTGAAGTTGAATAACTTTTAATAAGTGCTTTTAATATATTATATGTAATATTATATTTAATATACATCTATTGCAAAAGTGAATCAAAATTAAATTAAAAAATTTTTTTCCAATTTGTCAGATTTAATGTAATTTATTGAATAAAGAACGTTAGTAATTTTATCAATTATATACATGATAGTAACTTATTCTTATAACGCGCGCCGATTTTATCTTAATTTCTTAATAGCTCAACCATATCGTAGAATTTGTTTGTAGATTGTTTGTAGATTAGATCCTAAACTTTATTTTAATTGATATAAGACCAAATGCTCAAGCAATTAAATTATCTGCAGTATGATAATAAATGGCACAAATGTTGTAAATAAATTTTATTTCATTATAAATTACATATTATTATATAAATTAATTTTGTATTATTATATTATTAAATAAATTATATATTAATATATAAATTTTAATGCAATTTATATTTCATAATTTATCATAATTTTTTAATCAAAATCTTGATTGATAATTTGGTTTTATCTCAATTAAAATAAAGTTATATTAAAATAAATGTCCAACGAACGATCATAAAACGCATGATCGTCAATGAGCGTGAAATATTTGCGCTCATCTGCCGGCGATAATTACCTGGCAAGAAGAGTTTCTCCTTACGAACGCAAGAAAAATCTTGCGGTTATTCGCCGATAATAAATAGCCAGCGATAAAAGGAGTATGTATCTCCTTTTTCTGTATCTCTGATTGGAGATCAATTGGAGAAAGTGGCCAGCAGCAAGGTAAGTCCAACTGGCCCGAAGAATGGATATAGGCAAAATAGGCGGCTCATACTGCCCAAAATGCGTAGCAAAAGTAACATAAGATACGATTAAAGTGCGCGATTAGAGTACGTGAATAGAGTACGTGAATAGGGCACATGAATAAAGCACGCGGTTAAGGCACGCGATTAGGGTTCTTCAAATCTTCGCTGATTTGGTTAGCAAGTGGGATTGTTACTGTAGGAATAATTATTAGAAAAAAAATTAAAAATAAATAAAATTAAAATATATAATAATACCTGATTTTAATTTTATTTTTTCTAGATTAAAAAAAAAAAAAAAAAAAAAAATAAACCACAATTTATTAGATTAAAAAAAAAAAAATTCATAAATTCCCGTGATGTAATTTTATTATGAGAAGAAAAGCGTTTAAATACCGAGTATTTTTAAAAGCGGATAAAATCCGTTTCGTTGCACTTGTCAGTTAACAACAATTTTGTATCAATGTCGTTGCGATGTCTTAAGAACGCATCCACGATGTCAATTAGATTTTTCGCGCTAATGGAACTTTCTTAAGACGCCATCGTGACGGGCTAGATATTAAAATGTTCAGAGATGCACTAGGGAGATGGCTCGGAAAAAAAAGCAAAGTACAAAACGTTTTTGCATTACCTGTCGCAGCTCCCAAGTTCTTATCGCGGTTCACCGTGCAATTACGCAAATGCGCCTTGCTGGATCTGACGTCACAATGCATGATAATCAGCATTACAGGATATATACAGTTATATACATATACAGTCGGCATTATGTATACAGAATAATGTTCTAAAAGGCTTATTATTATATTTATGGATTTTTTAACAAGCTGGTTTAACTTTTAACAAAAATTTCTATCACTGACTTTTTATGATATAATAATCTCTTAAAATTTAATATAAAATATCCTCTTTTAAGTACCAATCGTGCGTACACAAACATGAGAAAAAATTATATAAATTATAAAAATTATGTATATATTCTTTTTTTAATGATTAATAAAAATATAATTCTTTCTCTCTTTATTATTAAAAAAAAAAAAAATTCACATAATTAAAAGATTTTAAAATACTGTACGCATATCTTTCGCATTATCTGTAGGCAAAAATATTACCGTTTCCGTTGAACTATTTTCTAGAAACGATTTCAGCGCCGATTCGCACACATGTTGTGCATTTTATGATTTACAATGCGATATGTACGTCTGATAATAAAATGAAGCAGCAACGTCGTTAATGACATGCAATCGACGCGACGATAGCACGATTTCGCTTTTTGCTTTTATCGACAATTTAATTAATTCGCTCGTCCCTGTTCGATCTTTGCACGTCATTCGTTTAACGTCGATCGACAATTATTTTAATTTTGCAATCGACTGATATCCGTTTGGAAAAAAGAGGTGAACGTAACGCCCTTTTGGAGGAAGTAATACGCGGAATACCAATTAACCCACGATAGTATAATCTTCCTAACCAATGCCATAATATATGGCTTATCTTTTAATTAGCCAATGAAATATTCCTGCTATTAACTCAGCTATGCGCTGAATAAAATCCAACGTAAGATATTCATTTTATTTAATATTTGAGTTGTACTTTTCGATGTGTCACTGTTTCAATCAAATAAAAGTTAGAAAAGCAAAAGTTAAACCTAATCATCTCGTCATTTTCGCGTTAAATATTATATTCGTGAATATCTAATTGGAACCTAATAATCATCTAAATTTACGCTTAATATTCTCAGTCACATAAATGCGATAATTAAATCAATTCCAGAAACTGTCGTGGAATATCTGCATTTAATTGGAACCGTGAAACTAAACGGTTAATCCTCATTCAATTCTCCATAGGGACAGATGCAATATGACGCTATGTTCCATTAAAGACGGGTATTGCAATGATTTAACATTGTAATGAATACGAGTAGAAGTAAATTACCAAAGTATAACAATGTTTTATATTAATAGTCCGATATCTGTAATCAAGTATCTTATGTCAAAAGAGAGAAATGAACAATTGCATTTTCAATAATATATAAAACTTTATCATTAATTCCGTTTTTATACATACTGAAATGTTGCTATAAATCAATAATTTCTAGTTTTTTTTTTTTTTTTTTTTTTTTTTTTATAAAGAAATCAGATTCAAACAGAAGCTTGTGGAAAGGTGACATTGTTCTTTCCGCTTGCGCGGAATTTATATTGCATGTTGTAAATATTACTGTAATAATTAATAATATCACAATTAATGTGCCGCGTTAACTTGTGCATCGTGTATTATTATGTGCAATATTTGATATGTATATTTGATATTAAACATAAACTAGTAATTGGTAATTGTTATAGATAAGAAATATATTTGTGATAAAATAGTTTTAAATCATGATTTGAGAATAATATTTTTGTCATGATTTACGCGCAAATATTACAGTGAGCGATGTTAATAATATGATAATAATTTTGTAGAAGAAATTGTTAAGTCGGTTTTCTAAAATGTGCAGCACAATTTAATTTTTTATCGCGACAAAACTGCTGATAATTAGCAGTATCCATATCGGAATATGATTCAAGCCCAAAACGCGCAATATCGATTTTCTCGAAAGATTTTCCTTTTCAGCAGCAAAATCAATAAAGCATAAATTAAGCGAATAATCTCGATAATAATATCAGTTACAAATTTCTGATTACTGGAATTATATTGAATTATAAAAACATGATTTTTTTCCCTCGCAAATTAAAATATCTAAACCAATCTTTTTCGTAATTAAATAATATCATTTCACGTTTCCTATATATCCTTATATCTGTAAAATAAGTATATAAGTATATAGATAATTCTTTTTTTATCTATAATTTTTATCTATAATTCTATTTTTCTTCATTAATAAATGACTGCACGATATAAATTGGCATTCATTTTACATTTCCATCAAAAATATATATTAAAATAAAAATATTCGCGTTGGCCCTCTGATTAAAATATCCTGACGTCCCGACATTTTTTCGATCGCGAGTTATTAAGTAGTGCGGAGAATCTGTCAAACTAAACTACGAACTAATTCGCAATTCTTATCCGCTCAAGCAGTTATTGGATCGTATCGACCGTGAAAGCCTCGGTCACGGGTGGGTTCGCGGGGAGCGAACGGTACATACCGCCCAGGAATCGGAAGGACGAGCATAATTCAAGAGGTTTCGGCTACCGCGCCGCTCAGAATTCCGTGTGACGTATTTAATGGGGAATTGGCGGCAGCGACGGCGGCGGGGGCCTTAATCAATGTCTGTTACTTACGCGGAAGGTGCCGGTGACGCGTGCGCGCCACCAACGGAGACTTCTAATGAGGAATTGCCAATTAGCTTCAGAATGACGAGATTTCGCGAGTAACACCGGCTCATTGTACGAATGGCCGTGTCGTTCATTTAACGGAGAAAAGAGCGACGATTTATTCGTATTAAGGGTATGACTAGACAAAAGTAAGCCCGATAATGAGAGCCCGGTCTTTTATCTTTTTCGTAGAATGGAAAAACTGAAGAAAAGTCAGTCTTCTATCTGTACTCGTATTTATATTCTCTATAATGACTGATTTCGGGCTCTCTACAAGTTAGTTTAAATCACAATTGCACCGGTTAAAACGAAAAAGAAAATTGAAATTAAAATTTCAACTTACTAGTAAAGATTTTATTTATATAAACATATATTTCCGTATTTATCTTCACAACTATGTATATTTATTACAACAGTATCGTCTATATTCCATTTTTCTTGTATCGCGCAATAATCGATTTCTTAATACTGAGCAAGCGCTGAGAAATATCGTATAAAATCTTTACCTGTTCGAAGAGATGCAACTCCGCCAGTAGAGTATAGGATATGTAGATATATCGTGCATCGTCGACTGTTTTTCGGGCACGTGTGCCCCGAGAGCGGTAACCCTGTAGGGTGGCACGCCCCCCGGGCCAGGTGCCCCCCCTGGGTACACCCCCCCGATAATCCACCGTAGTTACAAATCCCAAAGTCCCCTCATCACCCCACTGTCACTCTTGGATAATTCGTCTTTAGAGAACGTTTGATTTGTCAAACGTTCTCTTCTACCTCTTCACTTTTGATGCTCTTAGCAACGAACATCTCGACACATTTCGAATCAAACCCCCACTATTTTCACTCATCTCGATTTGCACAGTTTGAAAAAACATTTTCGCTCGTGGCAATATTATTAAGATATTTCAAAGTTCCACTAAAATCGTTCTAATAACACAGCTGAATTCATATATAATATCACGATGGAGCGATTAATCGTGCAGGAAGAATAATTTATCCTTTTTTCATCTGCCTAATGTTGCAATAATAATTTCTATTTTATTATTTCAAAGAAATAAGTTTCTTTTATTTAAAAATAAATATTATAATATTTATTTAAATGTAATAATCGTGCGTTGAAAGAGAGAGAATAAATTGATGCAATGTTAGTGTTTTGTTATTGAATATTAATGTTTTTTGGGAAGGTTATTTAAATTGTTGAAATTTAATTACTTCAGAAATTGAAATACTTGTCATAATACGCGAGGCAGGTTTTCTCTATTACAATACTCTCTAGTACAATATTATATTAATATATATAATTCTATCACGAACGCTAGTTTTGGACTGCGTAAACTTTGACACCTGAACAAAATATTTCCTTTATGTTACCGACACAGATGCAAATTGAATCTAATATGGTTATGTGAGGCAATAAATTTATGCAAACCAGTTTAAATATCCGGTTAATATAATTTCATATAATTCATGGTCGTATGAATCGCATTAGAAGCTCTATGTGGTTGGAACTAATTCATAATTTAATAATTCCGCAATTAATTCATTACTATCCACAAAAACAACCATATTTGACACAAGCATATTTTGTTGGCAATGGCATGTATTTGTACATTATAATTAGACAATTATGAATTTACAAATACAATATTCATAAATAAAGAATCGTTTGCATAGCCAAAATTCTGAAAAATCAATCATTTTAATTAATATAATTTTGTGTCATTATTAATTTGTTAATATGTACTATAATATTGTATTTTAATGAAAGTTTTATCTCCGCTTTGTAATATCAATTTCGCGTGTATATTTATGCAAAATATAAATTTATATAATGTTCACATTAATAATTATTGACAAGTAATAAAATTTCTTCGTTATAGAAGAAATATAAGTAGAAACAATTTTGACATTTACATAAACATTACATATTTTATTTTCTCCCATTGTAGTGGATATATAGAAACGCCTCGGCAGAAACTTTCGAGTTTTTATAAAGCTTCAATGAATTTTAAGCAGTTCCGATCGTTGCATTCCAAAGTCTCTCAAAACTGTCTAGATTGTTAATTTTATTTATATTTTCATACACATTTTTTTATTATTTAATTATCGTTATTAATAATATTAACAGATTTATAGCGTTATGTGTAAAAAGTTTATAAATAATAATCGCACAAAAATGCAAAATTTCTGAAATACATAAAACGAGTAAAAAATAAAATATTACAATATAATTTCATTAATAATTATATATCTAAGTTTAAAATATTTTAACAGTTTTTATTAAGAGCTTATATAAAAAACTGTATTGCTTCATTAGTATTTATAATATAAATAATATATTTACAGCTTTGATAAAAGCTTCATAGAATAGGGCTTATTAAAATTTGTTGCCAATTAAAAAAAAAAAAAAATGTTTTATGAGTATTTTATTTTTGTAATGAATCTGATAGTACGTAAAATTCTCTAAATATTCTCTCCAACTCAATGGCGAATTGCGGACGTAAGTGCAAAAATTCACGCATTGTAGAGCAAACAAAGGATAAAATATAAAGATACTCGTTTCTCCGAGAAAAATGGAAATAACTGGTATTTACTCTCGGGATATGAGCCGTTTTCAAACGGAACCATGAAATTGTACTCTTAGACGGAAATAAAACAAGTATATCAGGAAGTAGAAAATCTCCGTTTCTTTGTATACGCTTTGTATATACGACGAGGCGGAACCACTTATGTGCATTGAGTTTTGCAAGTCTTTTTAAAAAAGTATTTCATGTTCTTGTAAAGAAATGTGAAAAAGATTTTTACTTTTGCGCATTCCTTTTTATCTTTTCGCTAAATTCTCCTCTAAGTGACAATGTAATTCTTAATTGCTTAAAAAAGTCTGCAGAAATTTCGCAAATTGTACCTTAATAAAAAAATTTTATAATTCTCTTTTAATCGGAAAAAAAATATATCAATATCGTTCGTAAAATATTTGATAATGCATTCGACACATTAACCAACAAAAAAATCTCAATGGAAATAAAAAAAACGACTCGCGTCATAGAAACACCAACTTTACGGACAATCCTCTTACGGTGGAATCTTTCTTGTAAGAAAAATTTCGAGCACTTGTATACGGTGGTCGGAAGTAGTTTGACCTCCATCTAGTTACTGAATCAATAACGCGTGTCCGGCAACGTCGCGGGTGAAATGTGTCGCGCATTCTATCGGATTAGAAAGCACGCGATCGAGCACGATCGGGACTGATCGAAATAAAATATACAGCGTGAGAGAAAACGGCGGATAATGAATAATGCATGCGGCGAACGGAGCTTGTGGTAAGTAACGAGGCGGATTTGTAAAGCAGTTCCGCGATTCAACCCCCGCGCATCCTCGATGAACCAAGAGTAATTTACTCGCTTCGTTTGGGTCGTGACGATGAAACGGAATTCCTGATATCCGGGTCACAATCGCGAAATTAAAATAAATGCCCGGTCGTGGTAGCGAATGTACCATTTCCTATTGACACTTTCGGACCGCCATTGCTCTCATCGGGAGAGAAAAAAAATTGTCCTTAATTTTATTCCATTTCGAAGAAGATCCGCTTCAAGTGCACGCTATTTAAAGACTCTTCAGTCGTCCATCCATTTGGTCGCCTCACTTTGGGATTAAGTATAAGCAAGATCGCGGTATCGACAACTAACGAAAACAAAAACTTCGTAACTGCGCGTTTTCATGTAAACGAGCCAAGTGTATCTAAAAGTTTGAAAATACATTTCAAAGTATCATTACAGTAAAAGTATTATCGATAAATAACTTCGATCAACTAACTCGCACAACTTGTAACAAAGCATTCGTCGATTCGCATTACTTGGAACACAAACTATTTATATTATGCCTTGATAATTGATAGAGATAAACAAGTAAGAAATGAGAAACGAACAAGATGTATTATAGAATTATCTGTTTGCATTATACCCTTTATTATAGAAAGAAAGAAAATTATAAAATATCCCTTTCTTTCTTGACAAACTGTTCAGAATTTTCGCGAATTCGAAATGTAAAGTCAAATGTTTCAATATATTTCCATTTTATATATATTTTTTTTTTTTTTTTTTTTTCATTTTAAATTAAGAATACATTTTCTTTCATTATCAAATAAGTCTGAATTAGAAGTTCTTTCAAATAATCCAGGGAAATTTTCAAAGTCATAAAAAAGTACGGAATTTTCATCTCAGATTAATAACAATCTTCTCAATGAAATGCAAAAGAACCATGGAACTCCGAGATGAGTTTAAAAGGAATTTCCAACTTTCCTTCATTAGAGCAAAATTTTTCGAAAGCATAAAGAGCGAAAAATAAATCATAATTAAATTTCTTATTCATTTAAAAGATAAAATTTTTCAAAAATTTAAGACGCGCAAATAAGACTTCTCATCCCTGAATATTTGTTGCAAATATTTTGAGAAGAAAAAGAAATTTAATCCTTTCTAAATAAATGATTGATTGAGGCGAACGAGTTAGCAAAGCTCAAAATTCAATGTTACTATCATAAATAAACTTATATGATAATTATAATCACATGCGCAGTTCTGAAAATTACTGATCTAAATGACGTCACGGCGGAAGTCGGCGATTTACGTCGAGAACATCGTATTTACGTTTAATCTTCCTACCGAATTCAGGAAGAGCGTAATTTAGAAAGTCTCATCGACGATAGCCTACTCTCACTTATTTCGCGAATCACCTACAGAGTAGCTCCGATATCCCGATTATCAAGAGAAATCCGGGGACCATAATGCCAATGATGGCAGCAGCATTTTAGCAGCAACAGTAGCTACCTACCGCTGCTGAGACTGATGGAGAAACGGATGTGCGAACCGTCATTGGGGTCGGTACCGAAACCAAGAGTAGGTGGCAGGAGAGAGAGAGAGAGAGAGAGAGAGAGAGAAAGAGAGAGAGAGAGAGAGAGAGGGGGGGGTGGCAGGGGGTTAAGCGGCTTGTGGACGATTAGAGAGCGCCGTAGCAACCATCGTCACGCTTTAGCTTCATCCCCGTCGTCGATCAAAATACGGCTACCTCGCGAAACAGTTAAATGCAAAATACTCGCCGGGCTGCTCGTCTCTTTTTCATTCGCTCGGTTTTCCCGCCATATACTCCTTTTTTTTTACGTTCTTCTTCGGGATATCGTTAAATGTTTTCGATAGGATGGTGAGAGATTGTGCTAATGTGAGAGTGCGGTTATCGATCGCCGTGTTGCTAAAGATATGCGGTGTACATAGGGATATCGTAGGTGTTAACATTTTTCTTTAGATTTGCATTCTGACGGATTTAAAGCTCATCTGTTTCTCAATAAATATCTATTGAAAGTAAAATATCAATAATTGTCCTATCTCTCTCTTTCTCTCTTTCAAATATTAAATAATTTTACAATTTTTTATTAAATAATTTATAGAAAACGGTAACACACGTTGTTTTTTTTTTTTTATATCAGATGACAATTTTTATAAGAGATACATGTGTATTTACGCGCCACGATCAAAACTAGAATCAGATAATTTTTGCATCATAGGCGCGACACTATTATTACTCTATTTTATCGCAATTCTGATTTTAAAATATCGCGCAAAATTATGACTGCTGGAGATGCGTTTGCATCTGCAGTAACGATAGATGAATATCAAGTCTGCCGACCGATCGATTGTACGAATGACAGTAAGCCGATTTTCCTTATGAACATTGAATTTTCAATTCGAAACAATGGTTATTTCGAAACCTGCCGTGCCGAAATACAACCATATTGGATATGAAACTTTCCTTTTAAGATAATGATTGCCATATTTGTTGCTGGCGAACATCACAAACTTTGCAGTGAATTCTTTAAAAAAAAAAAAAAAAAAAGCATCGCAAAGATGGATCGGTTATCGAACAATATATGATTAAATACAATCAACTGATATGTTTCTTCGGTAAAATAAAATTTGATAATATATTTTTAAATTTTCAATTTTAATAATAATAATTATTATTAATCGTTACTAAAAAATTGATTTTACATTAAATTATCAAACTAATATTCCTCCTTAATATTCGCGCAAAAATATTTTTGTGACAAATAAAATAAAATAAGAGATACTTTGCGAGAAATAGCGAAAAGCGTAGAATAATAATGACGAGAAATCTCTCTGTCTACGAGCATCGGACATTAGCTAGCTTCGCAGGATACTTTTTTATATAACTTCTTATACGAAGTAGAGAAAAATCCATAAAAAAGTAGTTTTACGATTTCGCAGGAGAATAAAAGTAATTGATCTAGTGCTCGTAATCGAGGAAATCTCGTAAAAGGATCGAAGTATCTCTCACGCCGGTTTATTAGTACCCTCTACTGTCATAAATGCACGGTAGTTTCATAAAAATTTGCATATACATAAAGATCATTTTCTAGATAATGTGAATATCTTGGCCGGAATATTTTCGAAGCGTGTCGATTTAATTAAATATTTCGACATACGGTTCACTTTTCAGACTGCATATTCTCACATACGATATATTGCAGCAGCAGAAAAATATCTACATCTGCATTACATAAAGAGAAACTATATTTACATGATGCAACTTGTGGTGAATTAAATAAAAAAATAAATTGATACCTCAGCGTATCTCCAAGTATCACTGCTCGAAAAGTTTACCATAGCGTCGTGACAAATGATCGATTGCTTTCCGATACTCGCCATATTATTCCGACATTACGCGCGTGTATTATCGAATTATTCATACTGGTGTTCACCATACATCTCTCTGCAGGTGGCAAGCGAGGGCTATTAACAAACATTCACGCTTTACAGATCGCAGCACACGAAACGAGCGCATCACATAGTAACGGGAGAATAATTTACTGGAAACTCGGAAATTTTTGAGTGGCTGTAAATGACGGGCGAAATGCCGCTTCGTATGCTTCGCCGCTCGTAAGTGGCCAATTTTCCTCTGCTCTTTTTTTTTCCCCATTCGAAGAGATCTTTTTGCTTCTAAAGATCCATTAGACCCCACGACAGTCGGTGTCGTCGGTGACTTCCCAGTCTTTTTCTCTCCTTTTCCTCTCTCCCCAATCTCTCTCTCTCTCTCTCTCTCTCCTTTTCCCATCGCAGTTTAGTGAGTGCTGCTTGGATTTCGACTTTTTCGGTGAACTGATTTTACCGATTTCGTCAATTTTCCGAGTGCTTGGAAACAAATTCGCAATCGAGAAACTAGCTTTTAGTTTGCTGTTGAAATGACATTTAAAATTTCCAAAAAACTTTTATAATATTTAATTCGTTATATATCATAATATTTTCTAATTTTTTTATAATTTACAGTATTTTTTTCTACAGATTCTCTATATATTTTTCAAATTTTAGCATTAGGTATTGAAAGTATCATCTTTTTTTTTTTTTTTAAAAAAAAGATCTATAGAAAAAATAATTAATTGATTATAATACTGGCATACTCTGACAGATTTCCGTGCATTGGATATTGTTTCTCAATTTAATTTTATTTCGCCATTTTCAAAGATAAATTGTATGATTACAAATTAAATTAGATATTCTGATGTAAAAGTTTGAATTGTTTCCACGGAGATTCCATACGCGAAGTATATAATACTATTTCGCGCGAACGTAAACGTTTACAATCCTTCCTCAGGAAGGTCGTTCGACGATTTAACTACTCGTCGTTGTGAGTTTAATGGTGCGCGGTACTACTTGAAACGGTAATAAAGCTCGCATGGCTATTGAAATTTAAAATTAGCACGATGAAACGTGCCGCCGATTGCATTAGGAATAACGCATAATCGTGAATGCGCCGTAAACGAGCTGCGAAAATACAGTGCGGATCGATGTATGCATGCTGTTGGACACGGAATTGGGGCGTCCGCACACGCGGAGACTTGGGACATCACGTTTTCCGATGTCACTCTTCCGGATTACCAGCGTGCTCGCGGATGCGTGCCGCGACGTGTACGCATCCGCCGATTTTACTCTCTCTCTGACGTACCATATCGAAGCTTTTAAATGGCTATGAATGGTAACGCATCGATTTAATATCACGGCAATATCACGAAACTCTCAACTGTACAACGGCGCATAGTTGTCACAGGAAAATGGAGAAAATAGCAAACGATTTTAAACGATTCAATTGTTCTGTAGTTATTCGTCGCCTTAATACAACGGCGTTATCGCTTACAAAGCGAATAATAAACAGCTGCTACAATTGTGTCAAATAAAAAGCATTTCTGGGAGCTTTATGCATATAATATACACGCAGACGTATAATATCTGACTGTTTAATTCGGATACAATTTTTTAGAGATATTCGTGCGATAATTTCCGTATCGATTCATTAAAAGATTTCTGAAAATTCAATTCACGTTAATGATAAAGTATGATCATAATTGTAACGAGATTATATCGTTTTGAAGTATTTATGAAATCGTAGCGTATTTTTTTTCTAACGACGTTATCTCGGAAAGCTATACAAGATGATAATAAATTTCATTTACCTTCCATGTCGTCCTTTCGTTTGTGCTTAACGAGAAGTAGAAGCACGCTACATTGCTCATTTTACAACGGCATCATAATCGGGCAGGAATAAGCGCAAAATGTAGAAATGTCTTCAGAGAAATTTCTTCTCTAATGAGAGAGAGAGAGAGAGAGAGAGAGAAAATCAATTTTTAATTCCCGACGATACGATTCAATCGATGTAATTAACGGATAAATTCTCGCAGCAGCAACGGCGCATTGTTCTTGCTCCTCGTAAAATCGTCACGGTAGGTCGATGCTATACGTGACGTCACGGTGGGTGCATTCGATGAATTAACGCCCCATTGATGTTCCGCGGCAACGATTCTAGCTCGGATGAACGTTCGGAGATGCCTCTTGTTCGACGAGCTTCTACGGTACACCGCGCGTGCAGCGATGCACAGGACGCAAAGCACGGCTCGTCAAACGGCAAATGAATTTGGCCGAAGGCACATTTATGCGAACTGCGATACATCTGCGATGCATTAAGTACGCTAATGGAATCGCATCGCATTACCTAAGGACATCTATCAGCTTGTGTCGTGCCTGAAATGTTGCAGGGAGCTTACGGCTCTTTGTGCCGTGTCCCGACTAAATCAAACGTCATTTGCTAATTGATTATTACATATATTACATATATTAATTCGAGGGATTATAGCATAATATTGCATTTAAAATATATATTGTATCTTCGAAATTCTCGTACTCTAAGAAAAAGGAAACTTTGTAAATTGATTGACAGGTAATTCTCTTTTTGTTTCTCCTTCTTTTCTTTTTTCAAATCCGGCGAAAATTATTTCTATACACGATTCGTAATGCGTTGCCGAGATGTGACTGAGTCTCATTGCCACGGCAATCTACGAAGGCTATATTCCGTTACGAGACTCCATTTTCGGAAGACAAATGGTTTCGAAGCCTCGAAGGAGTCGTATGAAGGGTGTGTTCATCCTACGCTCCCCGTTATCGAATCAACGACGGAAGACTCGATGACACGTCCTTAGCGCGAATCGAGAAACAAGTTCGTTAACTCGTTGATAAAGTCGCGATCGCGAAAAAAAAGAGAGAAACTTTTACGTAATTATCTAAGAGCGACGAAACGAAATATCGAGGTGAATCCTTTTGGTTGACACACATTGGGGCGTCACAAAAGAAACTTTCCTTCTCTATCTCTTTTTCAAAGAGAGTCGAGTAAAACGAGCCGATATTCAATGAATTCAATCCTCGTAGAAATGATTTTCACCGCACAGATTAATAGCTATCGAACTATTTTTCAATCGGGAAACTTGCGAATAAATGAAAATCTGTCCTATAATAGGCCCTGATCGTATTACCGTGTAGCCCGTTACGCAAAATAAATAGTGCTTAAAATGCGCATGTTCTGCCTGCAATGTCCAAAATTCAATTCGGCCTCCGGACTGGAGTATAAAAGCTGACAATATCGGCTATCACCAGACGTATGTATGTATGTATGCGTACACGATGCGTTCGCGTGTGGCAGTTTGGCAGTCTGCGCATAGAGGTTGGTTAGTTTGCCGCACGCAAACTCCTCTGTGTATGTGTATGTGTGTGTGTGTGTGTGTGTGTGTGTGTGTGTGTGTGTGTTACGTTCGCGGACGTAGATTCGGTGAATGCGCATCAAATATGCCTTTTCACTTGCTATGTACCGCTATCCTCTACCAAATCCCGTCACTATTCTCCCCGGTGCCATTCCGACTGACGGATCGATTGTTATTAAACCGCCAGTTAACGTAACCGACAAATTGTTTGCTGACTGCGTTAACGGAATATATGGGGTACACTCTATCAGTATTGAAGAATTTAGCAGCAGAGTTGAATTATAAATTAAATAAATTTTTTTATGCACGAGCTGTGTTTTAAAGATAAATATTTAGTATTTAAAAATTATCAAAAAATTTTTTAAACACAAATCGTGTAAATGTTGAGTAAAAAATTTATATCTTCATCTTAATTTATAATTATTAATAAATTTTAGCTAGAGCTTCTATCTCTTACGAGGCTTTGAATAATACTTAATGTTTTAATAGAAATATGTTATTTAATAATTTGAATAATATATGACAATCTATTTTAATATGACGATTTATATTCGTTGATCCTTGTATCCAAAACAATAAATCGTGTCATTTACATAATTCATGATTTTCGAGTTGATTTATATGATGAAAAGTATTACAATTTTCTATCTTTGTTATCCAAATATTTAATTGCCTTCTTATCTAGTTTCACGATCATTTAAATAAAATAATTCGTAAATATAAAATATTAAAATACATTTATCATATATATTATCATGATTATATATTATCATATATTATCATATATTATCACATATTTGTATTTCCTAAAGAATAAATTGTAATAAATTTTTGATACCGTCTAATGCGTTATCAATCGATTAAGCTTCTACAGATAAGCTATATAGTAATATATTAGTACGTGCTGGCATTTCAATTAAAGGATAGAGAGAATAAGATGAGAAAAATAATTATCAATTTAAATATAAAATGATACAATATAGTACGCGATAGAAATGCATGTAGATTATAGAATCTCGATATGTGTCGGCGATATTTATACATTTGCGGAGTGTTTGATTTATTTAGCTCAATAACGAGATCGATGCAAAATGAATTTCATTCGGCAGATAAGCGGAATTTTCGTTGTATTTTATGCACAGAGTCGATCGGTGTGGAATTGGACCGCCAATTAGCGTTACTAAAAGGCTGTTCCGTGAATTATGAAATATACTGTATCGCCGAATGCATCATCAGATATTCTGGCATTTACGATATCACCGTATTACGGTTGTATACTATTCGTGAAATATCGTTTCTTTTCATTAAAAAGGCTACTCCACTTTAACAAACAGACATAATTTAATTATATTGATTTACAAAAAAAAAAAAAAAACAAAATCAATTTATTTTCATATTGATTAACGTTGTTCACAAACAGTAAATTATAATTGATAACAGAGATGACAAGAATCCCATCTGGAGATCTCAAGAAAGCAAAAGAAAAAAGGCTTATTTTTTCGATCCGCGAATGTACATACCCGCTGTTTTCACCCGGGTGGACGAATCGTTTATACACATTGTCGGCGTCGAGGAAACGCAGTGAGCCGCAATGTATACATAACATTCTGTAAACGATGTTGACGCACGCACGCGCGTGTGCAATATAATATTCAGATGCGAAATCAGGGACGTGTTTGTCCCGGACGCTTCTACCGAGCGTCGTCGTCGTCGTCGTCGTCGTCGTCGTCGTTTGGACGCGCCATAACGGCCAGCGGGACCGGGTTCATTTCTCAAGTATGCCTTTTCCCTCTCTCTCCCTATGTCTCTTCTACCCCGCGGCGGTAAGTAAACGCGCCATGAAGGTATACAGGAAGAGAAAGATGGACGTGTTCTGGTGAGACATGACCCGCAGGCATGAATATTTATCGCGGCCACTTAGCAGCGCTACTTCTCGACGGCTTGAGCTCGTAAGCACGACAAAGCTGAGATGCACAGGGTGCAACAGAAGTTGTGCACATTCTCTGAATAACGCGGTTATCGGACACCGCGTATCCAGAAGAACGTATAGTGTCAAGACATGAATAATGTTTGGATTAAAGGCACATAGCGGCGGCTTAAGAAACATTCCACACTGTTATTTAATTTCCGACAGCTAAGATATTCGATCTAAGATAAGCATAAAATCAGTAAAAATGTTAAAAAAAGAGAAAAACGAGAGCTTATAATAATATTGTTTTTAATAATCAATATCGTTGCTGTTAGATAAATTTTAACAGTAAACTGCGCGAATATTCTACTATGAATCAATATTAAGATCATCTTGCATTTTGTAGAGAGAGAATAAAAATTGAAATATCTTCTCTGTACTAAAAATATATTCGAATAACTCGTTAGAATCCGTAATTAAGTCGAACGAGATAAACCGTCAAGATTCACTAGAATACCCGCATGAGATTATGACGGACTCTTGGAAGGAGCTTTGAAGTTGGATCGTTTCAAGGTGATTTTGGGACGGTTATTAAGGAATACACACCGTGGTCGCCTATAGAGTGACAGTGACGTTTGAGTTTTGTTCAACTTCAAGTCCGAATGTCGCTAATGAACGATATAAGTACGAATCACGAAGTTGTCATTAACTCTGCGCGGTTAATTAAGCTGTGAGAATAACACGTACTTGCATGTTTAAACTTGGAAGCTGACTTAATTATGCACTGTATAAAGCAAACTTCTAGCAATGTAGTGATATTTAAGGAGAATACGATATACTCGAGCAATATATTCGAGAAATGTTAAAGGAAAAATCGATATTATTTTCAGATATTACCAAAATTAAATAATTATTTCAGATCAATATTCGTCAGAAGCATTGTTTACGAGACAGTACGAGAAAGAAATGATATGTCTTGAAATATATAAAACTATAAAATCGTACAGACATAGTAGCATAATGTTAGTAACTTAGCTGATATAAAGAAAACAGTGTCACATCGAATGTCGCTAAACATGCATATATGCAAAACACAGTCTCTATTATTAATAAATAATGCATAATATAATTATAAATGATTGGTGCAGTTTAGCACAGTAATATATCACGCTATAATTTAATTACATAATAATATTTTGATTAATACTATCAATTATTATGTAATCATGACTAAATCTGAATCTAATCACATTTATTGATTACAATATTTTTATATCTTTAATATTTTGAGCTTTAATGAAGCCAGATTATCCGAAAAAAATTTAATAATTATAATATTACAAAATTTTTGGTGTTACAGCACATTATATATCTCGGTAAATTTATAAATTTTTTCCAAATCACATGCTTGTCTTGATGCGTTATGTTAATTACGCAATAAAAAAAAAAAAAAAAAAAAAAAAAAAAAAAATTTCACCTTTCAGCTATTTTTGATGCATTCAAAATATGAGGAACATGGCATAATCTGGAATGTACCGTCACAATAACGCGCATTCGAAGGATCATAAGAGTCGCTAAAAATGTACATCATCGTGAGAAATGCGCGTATATACAAAAGAGATGGACATGACACGCGAACAGGAATATAATGGGCATATAAAAATAGACGCCACTCACTTCGTAATCTCATAAAATCCGCCGCTGCGTCAATCACAATTTTCATCGTTCATTCGCGTTCGCGAATTTTTTTTTTTTTTTTTTTTTTTTTTTTTTTTTTTTTTTTTCTTTTCAACGGTTCTAATATATTGTATATAATCCATAGCGCTCGTATATCTCGCATTAAACATCTGGTATTAAACAAGACGTATGAACGTATACCTATAGACGATATTTCGAGAGTAACGACGAGCAAAATGTCCGCGTGAAGGTACTCCTCGTGGCGGCTCCTCGTTCATCATCGCGTCGCTTTCTTTCCGCGAGTTCGCTTCTACGGGGCGCAATAACGTCCGAACGCTTTTGAAGCCACTGCAGCATTTTCGTACACAAGATTGCCGTGCACTTAATTAATTATCGCTCCATCGTATCCACCGCCTTATCGTTGCGAAGTCTCGCACACCCGCCGGGTGTAAAAAATAGAAGCTCGCTCGCTCACTAGACCCGGTAAGGACAGGATTAACGGGGGCGACGGTTGGTCGATTCTGTTCTTGAATCCGCTAAAAAGTACTTTAATTAACATGTAGCCACGCGTTGGAGAAGTAATTAAACTCGCGAAGCAGAATATCGCGACATCCGCGCTGTCCTATCCTCGTTAACCGAAACTAAATTACTCATGATCAATTATTCGTGCCGCGATCAATTATTCTTTTTTTTCTCCAAATAACGACGTTTCTCGTTATTAGCGCGATCTTTGAAAAATTGCAAAAAATAATTAAGGCGATTTAAATTGTTTCTCGTAAAAAAAAAATTATGATACCTACTAGTTTCATTGCAACATTGCGAATGTTTAGAATAACAGGATATCACAATATTCTCCATATTCTGTACTGCTATAGTTTCGGCAATGATGTGGACGTCATTCATGATTTTCGGTCGTTTAATATATTAACGTACGAATTTCTTTAATCCGAACAAATTTTTACCCTGAACATGCATACTACTGCTAATTTTTTAATTAATCCACGGATCGCCGATAAGTGTTCACGTGCCTTATCTCCTCGCGGTGCAATCTACAAAAGTGGCATAGAAACCGATATCTGCAGCTGGCGCAGCACAGTGTCGCGCAGCGCATACCATATCCCATCGCGATTAAAGCACGAAAATGATTACATCGGACTGAATTACGACCGAAAATCAACACTACGGATTTGATCCAATATTCGTTAATAGTTATGCAGAGAGCCTGGGTAAATAACAAACTTCTAATTACCGCTGGACATTTCGCGAAAACCACTTGTCAATTATTTACAAAGCAATATCGTTACTCTAATGTATTTAAACTCGCGCGTAAAATCGAAATAACAAAAATTTTAATCCATCAATTATATAAATATGTATCTGGCAAAATTATTTCGGACGAGAAAAATTATTATCTTTATCTCTTCACGCAAAAACAAATCTTCATCACAAATCGTCGTTTTTTAATTCGTCATTTCTTAAACACCTAATGAATAGACTAAATATAATTTATAAGGCTAAATATAATTTAGCGGCCGCCAACTTCGCAGTAAGTAGATATTGCATTATAATTCTAGAATTTCTTGCCCTCCCCTCCCCCCTCTCTTGGCTGGTTTAATAAAGTTATATTATTACGGGATAATTGCCTGGCAATGTAATGTCTTCGTTTTACACCTTTCACACTCCACAAGTCGACGCGGAGGGACGGTCTGTACCTTAATGCCCAGACGTTTCAATTAGCATCTATTTCGCGCTTGAGGAATTCTGATTTCGGGATCATCGCCATGGCGCGCCCGCTCCATTTAACCAGCTGTCGCCACCCAAAAATTTCCTATGCAAAACGATCGATGAAACAATCGGCGGCAGATCGCGGATGTGCGAGAATGGGAATAAAACGAAAAGCGCCTGCAAGTACTTTAGAGAATTTTACGCGCAGAAAATCTATTCCACTGCGCGGAAAAGAGAATCTCACCTCAGCCACTTTAAATCCGGGCACTATGACGGCAGGCACAATGCGATTTCACATAAAAATTATTGAATAAATTAGAATTCTTTGAAATAATAATGTTATAAAGTGAAATACGTGAGTTAACGATTACAAATTTAATTAATATCATTTTTCATAAATACACTAATCGCATTAGTGTGATAAGAATATTCGATAATAAATTTCTAAAATAAGAGATAAACAAGATAACAATATGTTAACGATGACAAAAAAGGTGTAAAGAGATAAACTCATTTTTCAAAATGTTGAACTAAAACTGATGAGAACGTTTAACTAATGTGTAAAAATTACTCAAAAAAAAAAAAAAAAAAAAACTGAAAATTTAGTTTAAAAAAAATGTACAATTCAATGGCAATTTATGGTAAAATCAAGAAATTAAACAATATCGCAAATTCAACAATTTCAAATATTGACATAATTCTCTCTCAAACAGTTTTTTCGTCGATAAATATTCACGTTGATTTATTAGCGTTGTATTTGTACTGAAACACAAACGCTTTTGCATTAATGCAAAGCAAGCGTGTAACGCGTATACGAAAATGTAGAATATTGTGATTCAATTTCCGATATTATTCCGATTACAATTTTCGCATAATCTCTTTGTTGCATTATTATTGAAAACTAGGTCACTATGGTAATTTTCATTAACGACTGCGAAAATTAGACGCGGATTGATTCTATCATATAATTAATAATTGCCATGCAGTTTAATACTGATATCCAATTATCGATCTCTTAAATTTGGATAAAATTATTGTCCTATGCTTTTGTATTCAATGAGAAACATAAAGAGAAGAGTTTTATAAATTTTTTAATTAAGATAATATGACGCTGCACAAATATTTTCTATGTAACAACTTAACACTTAATCACATTAATAGATTAATGCTTTAATTCTGTTCGTTTGGACTTTTGCTTAAGTAAATATCTTCAATACAAATTACTGGATTATCAGGATCATTAAATTAGCATCGATAATATTATATGTTCAGTAATCTAGCTTCTCATATTCATGTCACGATGCAACAACATTGTCACCGGCGGAGTCTATTGTCGCGAGCAATTACGGTTCCTCGATACACAATTGCAATCGCACCGTTCCTGATGAGGATATCAATTCTGGGTGGACTTGCATCAAACAAATCAGACCTCGGGCAAGATTGTTCTAAAATTGTACGAATGATGCATCTTTAATGTTCTCATTATCCGCGTTAAACATCTTGTACTGTAGTATCGTAAAATAAAAGAACAATAAGAAATAACAAATCTATATGAATTAATAATGTTAATCGATTATAAATATTTTATACAGTTTTATTTTATTTCATTCGCGATGAAAATGATAACTTGAACGAATTAAAGACGAGAGAAAATTTATGAAAGAAAATCCAAAATAACAAACATCCAATCTCCACTTAATACAGAATAATATATCGAATCTGTAAAAACGTAATGTGATCTTCAAAAGATTACAATTTTAATTAATAAGGTACATTTAATGTGGCAACATACAAACGGCAGACATTGCGCAAAAAGCTAATGAAAGTCGTATCCTATCGCGCGATGTACGTCTACCCAATCACAATGATTTATGTAACCAAACTGCCGTAATTCCTCGACGCATAATTGCAATTGCAGCTTCCGTGGCGGTCGTATCAGCTCCGAGTGCAAACGGTCACATGCGTTTCGGATGAGCAAGCCAAGCCCTACGAGAGAGATCTCAATCCCTATTAACAGCCGACTCGGATAGTCGAGCCGGAGGGAGGATTTGCCAGGGTCAGGAGGTGAAGTGGGTTGACGAGGGACGTAGGGTGCCGGAACGGCGGGTAGTGATGGAAAGGGGCGATCGCATCCATTCCAGCACCACAAATGATTACATTGCGGTCGTCCACTAACTGGCCAGCGACCCTCCGGCTGCCGTATCTGTCGATCAACAGAGAAATACCGAGCAGGGTGTTGATAACGCGGTGGCCTCGAAGCCGATTGACCTTGTCAACGGCCGTCGTCGCCGCGCAATCGAATCATTTTTTTTTTTTTTTTTTTCAACTTTCCCGTTATATTCGTCATTTTCTACACGACACCGTGAGCAAAGTTAGTACCTTGCGCGTTTGGTGCTTGGCGAAAGAGACAATTGGTAAAGTTTTCGAAAACTTTTCCTCATATACATACAATATTCGAAAAAGTTATCGGTAAAAGTTTTTGAAATGAAATTATTTTTCTGAAAAGTGTCCTACTACCAAGTTTCCGAAAAAAAAAATCCAACACGGTAAAAGATATTTGAATTTGATATTCAGTATAACGCGATAAATAGTTTTCTTTATAAAATATGCTTACTGCAATCTATTGTATATTTACGAACTCGCAGTCGCTGTGTGGAGTCTATAACAGCTTTTGACTTTCGGCTTTAATCGAAAACTTAGTGACTTTTTTTACGATAAGGTTCAAAACGTACGCCAATTAGTCGTGTTCTGAATAAAATATTCTCAAGTACCGATGTAGATGCAGCTAAGGTAAAATCCTATTAAAGTTGAAATTGATCTTGACATTTTTAACGTATACATATACACTGAAGAACTAACAACTATTTAAATTATATAAGAGAAAGCAAACTTCTGTAGTTGACGAAAATTGTATCTTCAAGTCTCTTGGTGAGAAATATGTAGAGCTATTATTAGGTCATAAATTCAAGAGCTTATTTTAGACTTACTGTATATGTATATCATTATATCTGTTATATCAATCTAAAGTTGATATAAACTTCTTAGCTAGATTATTGAATTAACTGTCGGATATTGTCCGCGATGATTAGAATAACAATCACTCCGTTTCTAAAAAGATCCTCAAGAATAGAACATTATTAAAGTATTTGATCCATAAATGTAAACTGAATTGGGTTTCCAATTTTCTGTAACAAAAATAAAACTAAACATAAAACTTACGTTAAACGAAGTTAAACGAAATTAACTCGAACCAAATTACATTTATTCCAAAGAAAATTCATTTAATTTTGTTCAAAAATGGAAATTATTTTAAGAGCATATGTAGAGAAAAAGTAATAGAATCTATTTCATATATGTTACTTTTTAAACAATTTGTATTTTTTTAAACAACTGTTCTAAAATTCTAAACGGTATAATTAATACTATAAATTTGTTAAGTATAAAATAACTTTATATTAAATTGTCTATCTCTCTTTCTATTATGATCTTATAAATCACATATACACATTTTTTTGAATAAATATCATATCATGTAAATTCATAGAATATTTTAAGCATTTTTTTTCTCATAACATATTATTCGAATATATACGAATGCAAATTTTTGCAAATACTTTATCGGGAGCGAAAAAAACGAGCTTCGCGCCAAAAGGCTTAATCGAGGGCACGAATGATGCATTAGGTAAGTGGTACGCATTGCGAACGGCTTCTTTTGGAGCACAATTGGATCACGCATTCTCGTCACTTGAAACTCTAGAGCTTTAACAGAGACGAATAATAATGAAAGGGCACGGTAGAACGCGCACTATTTCATCAAAGTGCTGGGAAGAAGCTTTCTCGCGCCATAATTTCATACTTTTCATGCGCCGGCTATCGAAAGTGCTCGAGTCGAGTGTGTAAGGTCAAGTAGAGAGAAACCGGCGAATTTACATATTTCATTATTTAATAGCCCGTCGTGGTCATAGTTTTGCCGCTGCACGTGTCGCATGCCAAGTTCACGCGGCAAATTCGACAGTCCAGGCAGGACAATTAAGACGGTAAATTAAGAGTAAAACTCTTGAATTAATTACTACGTTTTCAATTATAAACTTAATAAAATGGTATTTATAGCGCTCTTGCTTATTAAAAAATAAAACATCCACAATTTGTGATGAATAATTAACCTTCAATATTTAATTACTAAGATTAATGAAAATTATCGAGCTTCTCATTAAAAAGCTTAATTTGATACTTTGAAGAGTGGAAAATGCTCTCACAAGTTTCCGATGTTTTTAGCAAACGCGTCGTAAAAACAACGTACTTGTATAATATTATTAATAATTTCATATAATATTATTAATATATCTTTCTTTAATGATAATAATTATATATTATAATGATATATTCCGGTAATAATATATTCCTCTTTACATAATTTTCGTAATAAAATGATGCGCATATTTTCGCCGGGAATATCAGCGTAAGTATAAAGTTGGGATTATGAAATGCGAGCGCTTTCTCTAAAACTTTGAATATTCAATTCCATATCCCTAGATACAGACGCATAAATCGTACGTTTGCCGCCGACGTCGCCGCTGCCGGATTTCTCATAAATTCCATCTTTTCGGTAGATCCGACACAATATTCTACCCGACTCTACCGTACTCGAGAAAAATATCGAAAAATATAGTTGGACGCGCGTAATCGCCATATTTCGTTATCGACATCGTAACGTACGACGTTCCAAGCCTGCGTTCTCGGTTATGCGGTTATTTTTAGAGAGATGTCGATCTTGCCTCTCGAATGCTCGAGAATATCTCGTCCCTAGGTTCAATCTAACTAAGAGAGCTCGTAGATCCGCCAGGTAACGATTATCGCGTATTGTCGCTCATATCTCTACGCTTACTACATTTGCCACTTTGCTCAAGGGTACCTCGATACGGTGGAAATTATTAACAACCTTCTCGCAGCCCATCGCAGGCTATCGCGATGTAAATGACTGGTGAGAAGGAGAAAGAGAGAGGCTATCGTTACTCGAAAGGCCAATAGGCCGCCCGAAGAAATAGCTGCCGGCTGATGGATTGAACGTAAGGAGAGCGTTACTTGGAAGCGAGGAGTGATGGATCGTGTAGCACGACCGGCTATTCATAAGCAGCTGGTTATTGCGGTTCGTACCAGGACTCGTAACCGACTCCTCTACATTGATACACGGAAGGAAGGAAGGAAATCGATTGGACGAACGTGAACAAGCGCTTGATTAAGTGAGAAGAAAGATGATACGCGCTTGTTGCGGATCCGCGCGAAACAATTTCGCAAATTGAGTTCTACGTGAGGAAGAAGGCGTCCCACTGCGAAGAAGATTGACTTATTTTCATGGTACCCATTTAAAATAATTTCTAAAATATCGTCATGTTAAATATAACATCAAATCATTTAGTTTAATTTTAGAGAACGAATATATTTTTATGATTTTATGCAAAGATATATAAAAGAATCATAAATTAAATATCTAATCTTTTCTAATAATTTACTTGTCTTAATAATTTTGTGGATATTAACTTCTCTAATACAAATTTAAATGAGAGTATACAATATGTCTTTTTATGTCAAATTCAAAGAATAAAAAATATTAAAAAACAATTATTTTAGATTCAATTCAAAAGAAAATTTAGATTATAAAAAAGACATTTCAATGCGATTAATTAAGTAATGCGCCAAGTAAATTGATAAATATCAGCTAATTAATTCTTAAATTACAAGTGTCACGTTTTCGGCAAAGGCAAATTCAAACGCGCGACATTGCGGTCCGATATAAATCAGTGGAACGCAGGTGCAATGCATCGATCAACCGAAATGACGGTGGCCCTATGAGGTGTGCTGCTGGCGGCTGCAGCGGTAATCTGCGATTCGACTCGCAAACATTACAAAATACTTTTAACTACGCGCCCGCTTTTAGCCGCATTGCGCGCCCAATTTTACGTTTTTTAATTATGACAATCCACCGAATAAATGTAATAAATTACACATCAAACAATGCACAACACACATATGTGTTTACATATTATTTACATTAAATCAATAACTAATAATAGAATAAATTTCGTGACAATTACATACTAAATAATATATTCATGATATTTTAATTAAATTTTCTTTTTAGTATTCGACATAATTTGTTATCCTAATAATAACAGGGCTATTATTGTATTTTTACTAATATATGAATTAAAAAAAAAAAAAAAAAAATTATGCCGTAATTTATATATGGCGTGATTTATATAACTGCGTGTTTTACAAATTTATGTAGCCGAAATTAAGATTTCAAATAATCGAGAATGGATGGCACGATACCATCGAACACGAAGCGAGTCCGATAAAATCAATGAAAGCAGTCGGTACGTATAATCGTAAAGACATCGACGGAAACTCGGTAGCTAATGACGCGAATCGTTTCACGAAGCTACTACGAGAGAAATATACGGCCGTCCACGTTTCGTTTCCTCCGTGCTTCTTGCCGCCATCGATTTGCGCTTTGGGACTGAAAAACGATAGGGAAGCGCGCGAAATGGCGATATAGCGGACTGGTGCGGTGTAGCGAGAAAATTAAGAGCTTGCGCTTTTCGTGCCTTTTTATGCCTCGAGATGATATTATACTTCTCGGACAACCCAGTATTATCGTCGAAATAATTTGCAAAATATATATACAACGTATATAAAAAAAAAGTATTTTTATTCAAGAAGAATATAATCAATCACATCAATTTCCTTCCCCTCAATACTCCAATATTATTCCAATGACAAATTATAGGAAACGATAAATTTTCAGCAAATGTGTAAGAAAATACACTAAATTTTACTAAAGAGCGTAGCATTAACGAGAAACCGAATAATGATGAGAAAGAAACATATAGCAATCTAAAAGGAATTAAATTTGTCTTGCTTGCCGTTACCCATGTACAGCGAAATCGATAATGTAAAGTAGTCGCGGACAAGTTGAAATTTTACATGATAAAGCCGACAAACGAGAACGAAACTGGGACAAACTCTCGCGCGAAAGAACGTAGTGAGTTTCATGCAGGATTTGCAAAAATAAATGTGGCTTTCTAAACTTTGCTCGATGTACAAAGGGTACCGAGGAGAGCCGAGAGGGATGATATAAATTGATCCCGCTTATCGTGTTATGTATACGCGCATGTGTATGTGTGTATGTGAATCGAGTCTTCATTTTTGAAATATTTTTTCTTTTTATTTTACTGCATAATTATAATTGAAAATAACTGACGCTTGCAAAATTCATGTTTTTTCAAAAAGCTTTCCTGCTTGCACGTTAAAATTTCGAATATTTCTCTTACGAAACATTGAGGAAGCTTTGAGGAATTTTAATTCTGCAGAAAATTTCTTTTTGGTACCAGCTCGAATTTTAAAAATAGATGAATGCAAAATATCTAAATAGAGATAACATCATGATTTATAATACATTTTCAGAAATAAATCTGAAATCAAAAAAATTTCAATGTATGATTGTCCGCACTTAGCGAAGAAATTTAAAATTAAATTTTAACTCATAACATTTTTCTTTAGCGCGTCTGTGACGCATCTGTGACGCGTCTGTGACGCGCTAAAGAAAAATGTTATGAGTTAAAATTTAATTTTACATTTTATTAATATTGATAATTTTTTGAAAAATATCCTGACACGAAACGTGAACAATAACTTGGCACAAATTCTTAAAAATCGAACGGCAGTGTAGAATGGCTGAAATTTTCCGACAGAAAATCAAAAATACGATAAGTGAAAAAAACGTGCTGCGACTTGTGAGCTTTTCGGAAACCAAGTGGCCCGACCGCCGAACTTGTGTTTCGGTATAACAATGTTTGCGGGAAGAGAACCGGCAGCTGCCGTGCCCTAACCCTTTGTCTGCCCCCGAATACTCAGTATATACGCTAAAGTGCTTACGTTAATTGCCGCCGTTGGAATTTCCCGGCTCGTGAACTCGCCGAAAATTCCAAGAGAAGTGCAAAGCTTTCGGGGATGGCGCGTTTCTGAAAGCGACGCCCGCGCGGCTCCTTATAGACATCTTCGTCGACAATGATGATAATGACGACGACGATGACGTCAACAAATGACAACGCGCGCGCGATTTTCCCTTCCTACAAAGAGGAGGTGGATTGTAGTCTAAAATGTTGTAAACACATGTTAGATGTGACAATTACAACATACCACTGTGAAGACACTAACGCTAAGAATGCGTGCGTGCGTGTGTGTGTGTGTGTGTGTGTAACTCATATTCTCGCGAACAAATTTTTCAGATATATACCAATCGCGATTAAAAGATACTTTTCGCAATTTATGCTGCAATTATTTATGTTTAGACACACAATATACAAATTATATGAGAAAACATTTCTTCGTGTTATGTGACTTATGATGACACATGATGATTGTTTATGTTGTTACTGTTATACACTTAGGTGTGAAATATCGTTGGATCGCTTATTTTACTTATCGCAAACTAAAGTACGAACATGCTCTTTAAATATGCAAAATAAAATACAAACACGCAGTTGAAATAAAACAAATTTGTACCTAATAAGGAGATAACGCAATACACAGTTACCGATAGCCTCGCAATAAGTCTCATACCGATATATCAAACTGTCGTCGTAAACCATAGTCTGCTTCTCCGATTAAAGTCTCATCCTGATGTTTCTGGCATCCCTGCCAAGATTTCTTTGTTACATTTCCTTGGATTTCTTCGTTTGGAAAGATTAAAATAAGATAAATGTTTTATGTGTGTGTGTGTGTGTGTGTGTGTGTGTGTATTTAAATCTCCACGATTTCTTTTAAATTTTATAATTCAAGTTTGTGAAAATTTATATCGCATGATGTACGCGTTGGAACGCGTGATTGATTCTTTTTGCATATTGACAATGAGCAGTTCCATGCTGCGAATAATATCGCCGTTGTCTCGAATCTCGCCACCAATCGCTGAGATTTTCCACGCGACACAGTCATGCAACACACGAATTTCCGCGTTTATATCTAAAACCCGATCCGTATAAAAACGATGCCGGGATGGTCCCAGACGTTATCTCGCCGCGACGCGCGTACACAAACATTTTCATTTAATGCAAATGCGAAACGACCCGGCAGATATAATGAAGAAGATTACGCGGCATGTGGTCAGCATAGATAACGAAGGTACGAGCATCACGCTGACACGCGAAACAACCGCGTGTATGCAACGTGGGTTCGCGAGCGCGAGCTATGCTAATGGGCGCCGTAATTTTATTTATTATCATATTTGTCGTTACGCCGGCGCATTAAGGCCGAGCTTCGATCGAGCTAGATAAGAAACAAATCAGGGAAAATAAAGGAGCGCGATCACGCAAAAAGCATCACGCGCGATAGTGTATCTCAATGTCGTTAGATGCGCGAGTTATCAAAGATGCACGTGTGCGTGTATCACGGAGTTGCGTCTCGGAAAATCTCATTTTAATTTTAAAGACAAATTTTTATCCACAAACTGTAATTTTCACTTTAATAATATATCAAGCGCACCTTCTTTTTGCATCCTTTTTTTTTTTTTTTTTTTTTTTTTTGTCGAGTATAAGTGGATTCACAGCTCCGCAAATAAAACGTGCTAAGATATAAATCCGCTTTCCTTCCCAAGCTCTGGCACGAGACCAGAGCTCTATGAAGGCCCAGTTTTTCCACGGATCCGAGATAGCCCCGTCGAAACGTGAAACTGCAAAGGAAGAAGAAAGGGAGAAAAGAAAGGCGCGACGGCATTATAGCGACAGAAAAGCGGGATCGACCGTACAGTGTATTAGTCGGAACATTTTCACAGTTGTTAGTTGATGAATTACTGCCGCGGAATTTCGTGGCAAAACGTCAATTACACAATCTCGTTTAGCAGTTCTCGAAAAAAAAAATGCATATGAGTCGCCATGTGAGTCTATGAAAAAAAATGTAATACACCGTTTATCCTATTATTCCAGCACCAACGATATTTAACTTCACACCAATCCAAGACACGGAAATTTTATCATAAACTTTTGATAGCATCGTTAAACGTCATCCATCATTTTGATAAATGCTATTTCAGCAACAATCTCATCGTGTAATTAAATCAGACTGTGCTTCTGCATTGGGCACATATTGAGAGAGCATGACTAGTCCATCTGTGTTACATTTACAGCGCCGTCAATGATCATTGAATGCGTTGCATAATCAATGAAGAGATCGACTAAAACGGTTTTGATTTATTGAGAAGATTTATTTGCAGAAGTTACTAGCCAATTTATGCGAAATTAGCGACAGGTTTCGTCTCTTACATTTTTCAATGAACCAATCTTTCAATGCAGTGCTGAATAGATAAAGAAAATCGATAAAAAAAAAAAAAAAAAATCATTCATGGTGCGTAAGAAACATACTAAAGAACGTATATTCGCAGTTTAAAATGAAAATAACACATACTTTTCTATATAATATTAATCATGGCAATAAATGATGAAGGCTGATGCATACATTCTCTTTCTTCCATATTGCAAACATTCTGCAGATATTTACAGTTGTTTGGCAATGTTTGTAATTGGCCGCATAATGATTGCACGCAATAGGCAGAGCTTATATGGCGCAGATGCGTTACCGCATGTAACAGAGTTTCATAACATGATTTGTAATTAATGAGCTGACGATGGCCTATGCTGGCGGAGGAAATTTTAGGATTGAAATAAAACAACTTTAATCCGTTGGAAAACACTGGAATTCTGATAAATTTAATGCAAAACAAATAAATGCGTATATTGTTGATGCTTGTAAAATGATTTGCTTAAAATTTCCGCGATAACTAAAGTCAAACAAGAATCTTTTCCCTCGCTTATTATTATAAATATCATCCGTCAAAATATTTCCTTTTTAATTAAATGCTTGACTGATTCGTGGAAAGATAATATGTAAATAATTTTTTAACAATATTTCTAATGATATTTTCTAATGAATAAATAACATATAAAGCAAGAAAATTGAGAAATCATTAATTCCGATAGTTTATCAAAAGTCATCGAAATTAACCATCTCACTGATTCTTTGCAAATTCATAGTTATTTTTAATCGGAAATAATATAAATAACGTTTACTATTCAACAACGAGTGAGAATAATTATAACGTATATTAAACTCATAATTATTAAATATGCAATTATCATGCTTCAATATTTGTTTTAAATATTTGTTTTACTTAAATATTTGTTTCGAATAAAAATATATATTAATTATCTCAGTCCAATATTTAAAATTTTATAATAATAATAATGACAATAACGTAAAAATAGCACGCTCTACAAATATTTTGCACATTTTTCTTTTGAATAAATATACTTTTATATTATCATTATTGTATAAATCTAGTGGAAATAATATCAATAACATAATCATCTACTTAAGGAGAATAAATTATTTAAAACTAAATTCAACCGCACACCCGTTGTAAGAATACGAGCAAATATATGAAGACTTAAATTTGCAGTCACTTTGTATATTTTATATATTTTAGAAAGATGTGAGAAACTCGCTTCTAAAAGACGAGAACTTGCATTAGCAACTTCGACGAGTTCGCTTATGGTGTAACTATATTAATATAATGTTACATTTACATTGCTGTTACAGAATATATTATGGACTTAATCCTATGGAAATATGACCTAGATCTGCTACTAACCCTCTCCAAAAGAAAAAAAAGTCAGTCAATATCTAACAATTCCTCAACTTTTCTATCAACGATTCATTCTCTTTGGTCTTCGTAACGTCATTTATATTCGTACGTCATTTCTCTTTGACAGATTGCTGCGAGAAATGCCTATGCGCATGTAATCAGATACGAAAAATGCTTGATCGGTGTAAAAAGGATTTCTTGTGTAATGAAGATTATAAAAAAAAAAAAGAAGGAAGGTGCACTCTATCGCAGACACCATACCTTCCGTGATAATGGATTTGTAATTAATGATCTGTCGATTAATGTGCACTCGCTGAACTTATCTCCTGCGTTCAAATAAAAATAATTGTAATCTTTCAGAAAAACCTTCAAAAACCTATGAGAGAATGTTGAATTATTTCATCGGACTGATAGCATCTTTCAAATACACTGTATATATAATAGTATACTAACGAATAATAATTTATAAATATTTCAAGAATTTTAACCATCGTCATTAATAAAAAAAAATATATATATATATATATATATATATATAATTTTGATAAAGCTTCCATACAATTTTTATTACTTCGATATTCATATTTATTTGCAATTATTTAAAAAAAAATCTCTCTCTCTTTTCTGAAATTAAAGTGTGTTGCGTGTATCGGCTACTCAATTCATAATGATAAACCACTTTAAAATTCCTGCGGTAATCTGATGACCAATCACATTATCAGTCGACCGTTAATGCATCTCGGCTGATATCATAAATTTGTTTTGAAAATAATGCATATCGAGCGAAAACAACGTCAAGTACAATTTATGGCATTAGTGTGACACGAGTTCTTTCGAGCGCAGAGTTTTTGGAATAAAACAATTCATTACCCGTCGCGTACAGTTCAATAAACAATTTACGATAAGCGATCGGACTGTTACGAGTACATGAATGATATGATAATGAGCGAATATGTAGTCATCGATTAATTAAACTTAAATATATAATAATCAATGTTACTTGTTTTATAGATCGAATGAAAGCGTGAATCTATCGCGTAAAAATAACTTTTCTGCTCTCACAAAACGATTTGATTGTCAATTCAACGGATTTCATTTCGAGCCAAGCGCGGGTGAAATCAGCTGATAACATCGCGCATTTGCAAGACTAAACCAGCAATAGGCGACATTTCTTCTAATATGAGCTACGAGAAAATTTATTCGCCGTCTTTTTGACATATAATTGCAGAGCTCGTCTCGCAAAATTGCTACATTCATATCGCTTCGATTTTTTTGACAGCAAAAGTATGACAAGATGCGCGAAAGAAAGAAGAGAGGAAAAAAAAGAGAGAGATCATAGAGCAAAATAATATAAATTGCCATAGGAAAAAATTTTTTTTCTCTCACATAATTCTATTTATGTGCCTTACAATTTAATAGATTTTATAAAATTTTTTTAATTCATATTTCTTATCAATCTTATCTGTGCTCGAATATCTATGTAAATATATGCGTATGTGTGTCTGTAAAGAGATATATTACCCTAAGATTATTTCTTGTATATATTCCGTGTAAACTTTTACCTTTCGTCGAGTTTTATGGTATCATGTGTCGTAGTATAATCAAAAAATGAAGAAACTGACATGGTCTGATCGATGACATTTTATGGATCGGAGAGAGGTATCACTTGAAGTTCTATAAACATAAATCTCAATGTGGGAATATACGTCCATATTTTCTGACAGCACCGGTAGATTCGCAGTCGCTAAAGTAAAATGGAAAGGAGCGAACCGTGTATTTTAAATCATTGATATTTATAGCCGAAGAGATAGTTTTTACAAAGTCTCCATGTTACAAGGTTTGCCGACATTATCTGACTTCCATAAGTTCCAAGAAAAATAATTTTTTTTCGAAGCCTTTCCCAAATGCCGTTAAAAATAAAATTAATTACTATATATTTATTATAAAATAATATAGAATAATAAAGATATTAATATCGTGAACACGTCGAATTGTTCACAATAAATGAAAAACTTATCTAAAAAAACGTAATCTGCGAACAATTAATCTATGGAACAGACATAAAGATTTCATAGCAAAGATAATTTATATACAAGATTACAAAAAATTATAAAAAATAAATGATATTCTCGTCGATATTTTTCGTCTTGTATTTCGAGAAATCACGAAAAAGCTATTAATAGACTAAAATTCTACGAATGAAATATGAGACGGACATACACGTGTGGACATATTTTTTCAATCGCCGATACACAGCCGGTGCTGTAAGACGGAAAGTAACTTGAAAAGCTGAAATCAACAATATTTGTTGCCCCGAAGATTTGATAAAGTCTCGACGCCGCGATGCTGCAGATCGTTGCTGGGCGTGCGCTTGCTTTGAGAACTCGTGTATCGTAAATTTCCTCGAGTTTTCTAGATAAAGAATCGCCGCTTCAGGGCAAAACTACAAGAGCGACGCGAGCAGGCAGGTATATCTCGCGGATAACCAGGTATAACACAGGCGTACACAGGAATTTCTTTTGTACCGCGACGAAAGCTGTGGATGGAAACGTTTGATTGAGACGGATAACGTTGCTCGATCACCGCCGGCAATTTCCCGACCAATCGAACAATAAAAGAAGCCGCGGTAACAGCCAGGATGATAATACAAAGTTCCTCCTCGTTACGCTTCTATACACGTTCGTTTGGGGACGCTCTACGAAACCGAGGCGATTTCGAAGAAGAGAGACGCAAAGAGAAAGAGAAGAATATAGCGGACAATTTTTTTTATTTATTTTGCTGCTTCGAGCTATAGAATAAATCACAGTTTCCATCTCATAGATGCAATAACCGTCGCAACGAGGACCGAGAAAAGCGTTAATGGATTTATTTATAGGTGCGTTCGAGAGCAACCGCTCGCGGTACGTCCGATTCCCGCTTAATCGACTACAAACCGATAGCCGGCGGTCATTGCTCGTAATTAGCGCGAAGCCAGCTGTGTACTATGGAGCAGGTGTAATTTAAGAGAATAGTTTTTATACATTTGCCAATAAAATATCTATATCAAGCATTTAAAATGATAAAGAATTGACGCTTTCACGAGTTTCATTTTTCGCAAGGCTCAAGATACTTCAGAAAAGTAATATTCCCTTTAGTTTCTCGTAGTTATAAATGCTGATATTAGAAGTTATCAAGAAAATAATTACTTCAATTATTAATAGATTTCAATTTAAAAATCATCAAATATTGAGCACATGATGAATCAGATTTTATTAGATCAAAAAATTGAAAAAAAAAAAATGTTCAACCATCTAGATTTATTTTTCAACATCAATTTTTCATTAGATTAATTTTGATAAACATGATTATTACTTTGATTATTACTTGTATCGATCAGTCTTATTCATTTAAAAGAAAATAAAAGGAAAACTCGAAATCGTGACAAAAATTATAAAATTCTCGCGGAAAATTAAATCTTGCTATATTTCTCGCAATGTGGTCTTAATCAAAAACTCGACGGAAAGAAGCTTCCTGAGAAACCGCGGACCTTATCAACTTTCGCAACACCTGTGGATATGGTCGCGCAGTAGTCTCGGCATCTCGATCTGCAACTTTTCTTCGCTCGCGGGTACTTTTTTTTTAATTTTTTTTCCTATCACGTTTAAGTTTCAACTTTCGAAGTATGCGCTGTAATAAAGATAATCGTTTCAGTAATCGTACCGATAAAAATGTCTCATTTGCGCTTCACATTTTATTTCTCGCATACATATTTTATTTCTCGCTACCAATATTTTGGAATTTTAATCAAAAGTGTTAATTAAAAGTTTAAATTTAAAACAATATGATGTATTAAACTAATATTGCGCACTTTTCTCGATATTCGTATCTTATTTGGGACTTACTATTGAAAAATGTTTTTTTACAATATTTTAATCATCGTGCACATTTCTGCGTATTCAATGTTATATTTCAGGAAAGCAATATCCATAGTTTCATTAAATATTAAATTATCTAGCACTTTGTACTCTCCTCCACGTTCGAGATACGAGTTACCTTCGTTTTCTTTATCTTTCGCTCGCTTTCTTATTGAATAAAATTACATTTCTCGGTATACCTTGCCAATTTAGAGCAAGACATTACACAACAGATAAAAGAGAAAGATTTGATTTGTTCAAAGTTCTTTTATGATACAATAAAATCTCGTACAAGTATTAATGATTTACTTTATGGATAAACATAAATTTGATAAAATCAGAACGATCCTAGTAATCAAAGCAGCGTAATCTACAAAATCAATGTTTGTTTCTGAGCAGAAACATTATTACTCTTTCAATGTATTTAGAAAAAATATAAAAGAAATAAGAAAAAAAAGAAATTTTCATACCGATTTAAAACTGGACGAGCAAAGTATCCCGATTGACCCAAAAATGCCAATCGCCAGAATAGAAGAACGATTGCTGTCATTAAACCATCTATCATTCTTTATCTATCATCCAAAGTATTTCTATCAAATTGTTAAAAGTTAATAACAGAGAAAAATCTCAAAAAGAAGCGGATTACAAAGCTTATAAATAATATTTTAAAAATAAATAATTTCATAAAGAGCCCATTGGTGGCAATAATAACTCCTTGATTATGTCTATTAAAAAAATAGCGTGGGTAAACAATATTAATTTATAAAAAAAAAAGTATATTATGTACTCATAAAATATATCATAATACGTTAAACCCATAATATAAGAAAATATTTTAAAAACATCATTAAAAAATCAACACGTGTAATATGCTTTAATATTTCGAAAATAATATTGCAAAATAAAAAAAAAAAAAATAAAAAATATATTCAATTTAATATATTGTATCATCTTTCTTAAATTGTTACACTACGTTTCGTTTTAACTATCAAATTAAGACAAATAGCATCCTTCTGTTTCTACGTAGAAATAAAAAAAAGGACAAAGTCGCGAGATATACTATTTAAGCCTACAAATATCTTTCGGTCGATTTAATCGTAAAAAATATTTTCGCCAATTATATATCCGCATGAATACATCGCAAGGTTTCATTATAAAATCAAATGCATGAATACTTTTGCAAGCAAAAATATACGAGACCGCAATATGCATGCAGACGAAAGTCATGGATGAATTCTGTGCGGACGCATAATTGCAGTCGAACGAATACAATGGGCCGACTGTGAATTACGAGAGGCGAGAGAAGGATTGACTCCTCGCAGATTAATAACTTCCTTCCTCGTGCTCGCGCGCGGCAAAAGTTAGAAGCCCAAATGCCTAAATGCCGAGGGAAAGAAAGTTGGTCGTGAAACATTTATGTTACCGTTCCCTCCTGACGAAAAGCTTCGCCTAAAACTTTCGTCTTTTATAGCCCGCGAGTCTTTTGCATCGCAAGAACAGGCAATAGGCTAAAAGTAGAGAATAATACAAAAGTATAAAAAATTATATTTAAATAATATTCCCTTTATATATATTTATTTGAAATATAAAATATACGTTAATATATAATATATGTTTAATTTAGCTCGACAAGAAAATAATGATAAAATTAATAATTTTTTCATTTCAAACAATTTAAACGTATATGTGTTAATCACGCGAATAATTTCGTTACAAATGTTATTACATAAATTCGATATGACATGATTCCTCCAAATTTTTTTTATCGATATGCATCATATTTTAGATTGTTAACCCGTCGTCTGTCTGAAATAACTAATGCATTACAATTTTTTATTAGATTAAACGAAAAAGTGAGAAGTCATGGTGCTTATTTCTCATTTCAAACGTTGACGCCTGTCCTAAAATACTATATATTTTAATTTATTATATGTGATTTATATTTATGACCGAACAATCTAACCAGCGTTATCAAAATTTCGACATAAAAATGCGCTAACTTTAATACATTTATTTATCGTACTGGGATATTATAAATGTATAATTAAATTTTATATGCCATTATCTCGCGTATTGATTAATATATAATAACGAACAATAACGTTTTCAAAATTTCTCTTCTTTAAGCACATGCATTTAATTTTGAAGTATATCATTAATTTTTATTCCTTAAAATCTTTCGTGTCGAGATAAACACATTAAAAACAAAGTGTAACTACATGTATTGAACTTTCCTTGTTTTATTATCCTCGGTATTATTATCGTCATCCAGAAAATATGCACGGTCCCTTTTCGTATGTTAATCCGCGCTACGGTAGCGCCGTAACGTAATTCAGATCCGGCAATGCAACATAAGGGGATCCGGAACGGCTATGCCCGATAACCCAACGCAAGTCGATTTAATAAGAAAGTTATCGGTTATCGAGCTCACTAAATCCGGCAGTTAGTGAGTGTCACGGCCCATATTGGCTCGTTTATCTTACATAGTCGACTGTCTACCGAGAGCTATGGATCTATTTGATATTCTAGCTGCGCATCCGACCACACCGTCGACCACGCTGACGGATACGCGAGTTTCGTATTGGGAAAATACTACCGTAAATGTCACTTGGTATTATACGACGAAGACTGGTCGTCTAGAGTTCTACCGCCCCGTCAATCGGCTTGTCGTTTCGATTTCTTATTTTATCAATTATTTTCATCGCCGCGCCCGGAAACAAGTTTATGAGACAATGTCTTTATGTCTCAGGATTTTAAGTCTTTTAAAATAATAGTTATGAAAAATATATATAATTAACACATCACTCAATAAGTCCCCGGTCTGACACATATACGGCAACATTGTTGACAGACCCACGTGATTTCTAAAAAAAAATTTTTGTTTTTCTTAGTTAGACCGAAGACTTATCGAGTGATGTGTTATTACCGATTTAAATTAATTCTCTCATTATTTCAATGTTTAATCATAAATAATTTTATACAATCTATCAATCGCGAATTCTGTAGAAGAAGATGTAAAAAATAATATTATTGCACAATGAAAACATATCAATATGTCTAGAAACAAAATTTATATTTGTATTTTTCTACAATAAAATAAATTTACGAATTGTCATTTAATACGTATTATAAGAGAAATCTATTTCTACCGCTTATGATTCATATTTTCAATTGACATATATCGTATACATATATAAAATCCGTAAAAAAATTAGATTTAAGATTAAAATTAATATATCAAAATTTTAATAACACGTAACACATACATGTAAATATTCTCGTAAAATATTTTGCGTGATTTTATATCCATTATTTTATATCCAGACGAAATTTATGAGTTCATAAATTTATTTCTACATACGTATGTGCATAGAAAAAAATTTGCGTGAGAAATGTCAATTGATACGATACAACAAGGTAGAAAAAAGCTTTTTATAACAATTTCAGCCAAGATAAGATACAAACACAATGTGCTTTATACATTTTTTTTTATTCTCTGATTCTTTTCGGAATGTTTTAACTTTGAAATAGAAATTTTTCTTATAGATGAGATATCTAACTTTAATTCTGCAAAGTGAGAGATGAAAAAGAAAGTACAAGGTAACGTAATATAAAAATCTTGAGAGTACTTGTTGAGATTGCAGGAGGTTACCGCGAAGGAATGCGTGCTTTCATTTAAGAAAATGAAAACAATTTCTTGGCGGTGCAGAAGAATCTGCTCCAGACGCTATCTTTCTGCCTCGTAGCATACGCCGGAAATGTTTTTCTCTCGTTTTCGTCTTTGAAGGCGAATGGCGTTCATAGATTAAAACGCGACACATTCTATGCATAATGCGTGGAGCAAAAACGGAAGAGGTAAAAGAGGAAGTGGAGAGAGGATTGAAAGAGGGGAAAAACATTTAGCAGTAATAGTCGCACAGACGTCGTATTAAAAATTCGAATTTTTTTTTTTGCTGGTGCGACAAGAACGCTTTATGAAAGAAACATTAAATAATGTAATATATCGTTTAGAAGCAGTATCCTTTATTTAAATGCAACGCGAAGAAAGAATAAAAATGATAAAAAAAGTTAAAAAAATATCAAAATGTTTTTACAACAAACAGCTTGAAAAATATTTTTATTAACTGTATTTAACTCGCATTTTATCCTTACAATATTTATAATAATCTTTTATTTATCTCTCATCGTAATAAGAATGTATCTTAATGCAAAATAAACATAATACACTTGAATATATTACAAACTGATTCGATAAAAACGTAAACTGGCCTTAGTTATAAAAATTATAAATTTATGAAACTATACCAGATATGTGAAATGAAAAAGAACAGCTGCATCGGACGCGTAGAAACGGGTGGGTCCAGCGGGTTTATTCCTGAGCAAAGCAATCGTCGAACTAAAGAACAAGCTTGAATGCGGACGAAACGTGCCTTCGAGGCATACCGCGCAAAAATCAAGAAAAATAAAAGCACGACATCTGGCTAATTGAATCGAGACTGGCTCGCTTTGACCATAGCTTGACTTTGTCATAGATGAAACCGGAAGAGAGCGAATACGTGAGGTCATTCCCTTAGAGACAATCGCGCGGCAAACATAATCGAAGAGAGGAAATGTTACATACCATTGCAGATTCGTATAAATGTGCCAACTATTTTGTGAAAAATTCACCAAATTATTAAACGTTATTAATTGTTGAAATCTTTAACAATTAAAGTAGATTATGCAAATTATTTAGGAGTAAATTTCAAGATTCAAAGTTTTATTACATAATTATTTCTTTGAACGATTGGATTGATATTTTAAATAATGACAAAATTTAAAACAAATTTAATAACAAAATTGGATATTTTAGAAATTAAAACGATGTTACACGATATAAGATGTCAGAGGGATCTGTCAAAAATAGTTTCTTCTAGCAAATTATATATGTACGAGATGCAACATTTCAGAATAATACTATTTATACTGCAGGTAGGCGATATTTGAGATAACAATGTGGAAGAAATGAAAGAAAGGCTTTCAAGAAAAGAGCTAATTTTGGGTCAGTAAGTGGTAATAACAAAACAAAAATTGAGAAAACGAATATCGTTCCGCTGAAGTAAGGAAAGGATTTGTTGAGGCTGTTACAAGCAACTCACAGTAACGACCTCGTAGCAATAAAAGATCGAGGGCAAAGAAATATACTTGAGTGCTACGGTCTTGTAAATGTACTTAGGCATCAAAAGCTTATAGTTTTCTAACATGCGAAATAAGATAGATCGATCTGTTGGATTAATGGAACATTCTTTTCAGCAACATAGAAAAAAATAATCCCGATATTCTTCTACAAGCAACTACAGCTTATTTAAAGAATTTTAAGAATTTATTAGCAAATTATTTCTAATATTTTAAATCCAAAAGATTATCACAAATTGAAACGATAGATTCAATATAAATTTTTACTAATAAATTTTTTTTTTTTTTTTTTTAATCTAACATGCGCATGCGATGAATGGAATGCGAATTATCAATAAATACGTATTTCATTATCGACACTATCTTAAGAACATCAAGAAGTTTGTGATCGTCTGATCTTGATGCCGATAGCGCATTTATTCCATAATTCTAACTGGAAATAACTGGTCCCTCGAGTTTCCGCGGTGGTACTTAAGCACGTGACGATCGTCTTCGAAGAATCATACGTTATTACACGAGCCGCCGGCGTGGGAAGCACTTAAATTTAATCGATTATCGATGTTGCCTCTAATCCTGCTCAGACCACGGGCGTCTAAAACCGTCGCGTCGCGCAGGAGTAAGATTATACACGGCGAGATAATCGGTAGCCGCGCATGGGATGCCATTAATTAGAGCACGCGGCGCGGCGCACTTGCCCAGAATACCTTAATAGTTTGCTACATTACGTAGTTATGTGCCGAGGAAAATCTAACACTTGCTTCGTGCTCTATTACGCATCATTATTTCAGCGTTCTGTCCGATAAAGTTGCCCCTTTGATGAAAAAGTCTATTATATTCGAAGTAAATAATATGTATTATTAAAAAATAAATTTCTTATATTTTATTAACGCTATCTTTATAAAATCTGTAACTAGTAGAATCTTTAGATTTTAATATACTTGGCGTTATTTTTTTAATTATTAAATCAAGTTTTAAAATATACTGTTTAAAGAATTTAACGGGATTTATTTTAAAAATGTCTTTGAATAAACGCATTAAACTTCTTTAATAATAAAGAAGAAAGATATTAAATTAATAAAAGATTAACAGATTCGTTTTTGCAAAAGTGTCTTTGTATATTTACAATATAAAATCCTAAAAACGTCACATTATTATCGCGCACTTTCTCACATTTTTCACGACTTTCTGACGCGAAATTCAATAGTCAGGCGTGAGATAAATGTTTCTCTCGGTCATTCTCGGAATCTCCAATGAATCTCCCAGCACTTATCCTGCGGGATACTCAATAATCGCGAGGACTGGTTATACTGGAACTCACTCGCACGAAGCTGCCATACAATCCTGACTGGACTGCGCCAGATGATGCGGCAGCCGACGCCGATGGGACGGCACGGCGTCTCGTCCGCGTTAACGAGAGGCACCGCCATTGTTTGCGGCCTAGTTCTGCCCGTCCGACCGATGGCTTTCTATGCCAAAGGTCCTGTCTGTCGATACTGTCACACGGCACGTGGACGCAATTTAAGTATTACCTCATTACGTCACTCTACTCCAGACGCCTCGTTGCGGAAACTTGGAAAGCTGGCTGGCGCAGCTAATGGACAGTTACTCGCGAGGGCGAGAGGGGAGAGGGAAGGGGGCGCATTATGCATGCATATTATGCGCGAGGGTTGCGAGCGTCCTCGAGATGCGACCTGGGAATAACAAACCATTCAGGATGCGCGAGAAAAATGTAGGATACGCCACGTTGGTACGTGCATTTGCCGCGTTCTTTATATGCTTCTACACTATTGTAGATAAGTTTTTGTAAAATTAAAATGCCGAGAATATCTAAGTGATAAATTTCAGTTTCGTAAGAAATATGAATCTTGTCACGCGTGTCTTGCCCGCAAAAAATATTCTTAGATCGAAGGAAATTAATTTCTCCCCTTCGTAAATAAAATTAAAAATTTTTTTAAATTACATACTATAAATCGCTCGTACAAATCTATTTTTTATAAACAATTGCACAACTTTTATATCTAAAAATTATCAAGAATTCTATCCGAGGCTTCGATTGTTTCCATTGACATTTTTTTTTTTTTTTTTAAGTGAAAAACTTAGATAAAAGGAACAACAGATTCAAATAATTTTCGCGTTACAAAACGTTTTTTCATGGATAACTTAGAAATATGACACAATACCTTTATATACTCAACTTCGCGCTCATTCATCTTCCTTCACAGAATTACTTCGTGCCGTATTACAAGCAGCATTTGTACGAAGCAGAATCACGATCCGCACGCATGCATTATCTTGCGCTTTTATACTCGACGGAGAATTGAGTTTTGCGGTAGCAATTTTTCATCTGTCAGCAAATAGTAATATCCAAGGATCTTGTACATCACGGAAACATACAAAAACGAAATATTTTTACGAGTTAGAAATTCTTAAAAACGTTATTTATTACATTCGCTTTTAATATTTAGAAAATGATTTATATATTCACGTATATATAATATATAAATTATATCTGTGCGCGACTACTTTAACTAAAAAAAAAAGAAAAAAGAAAAAAAATTCAAGCATGTCTCATGATTTTTTCTATTTTATTTAATTTCAAAATACATTAAGTAGTCGCATGCCCTTCCTTGCATCTTCATCACATCGTTTACAGTCGTCTCTCCACTATTCAATCCATCCATCGTCTTTCTACCTCTAGCTTTTTTTTTTTTCGCGAAATAACAGGGATAGCGAAATGATTTACGTGTCTCTCATATGTCTTCCTTTGTATTTCAAATTTATCTATTCCGACAGAGATTTTCACATACCTCGCCTGACAATGTTCGCGACGCAAAATTTCTATGAAATTCCTACAGCATTCGAAATGCATATTTTATGTCATATATTTATATTAAAATTTTTTTATGTCTATATTCGTAATCTCTTATTTCAAGAAAGTATTTTAATTTGAAATTAAAGAAACGATATAATATGATACATATAATATAATAAAATAAAAATAAGTCTATATATAAAAAAAAAAACTCTAGTTGGTTATGTACTTTTAATAAAGTTTGATTTCATAATTTAATGAGCGCTGCAACATTCGCTATTGTAATCGTGCATTTTATGTTTTCGTTATACAGTTAAATGCATTTCTGCACATAATAATCAGTATAAACTCGCATATAATTGTAACGGCACGTTATGAATGCAGTGTGTGAATGTTATCATATTTATAATTCGTATGAAAATACATTGATAGCCAGTGCAGATAAATGTAGCACAAAAGAATTGGTCATAGTAATTTCCAACCATATGCCATTGTAATTATAACAAAATTACTCGATAAATGCATGTTATGGGTCACAACATATGAACGATCAATATATGAATTCACAATGCATTTGTCACGCGATAGTGAATATTGATGGGATCTTATTAACATTATTAACGACGCATCGATTATTGCAAACTGTATCTCGCTGATTTAAGCCTGTATTTTTAAAATATATTGCGAAACATTGCTATAGATATGTCTTGGCTGTATATAAAAAATGATAACTAATGTCTATAAATTAATTAAATTTTGTCCTCTTCTTTGGATTTCATATATAATCCTAAATATATAAATTATTCCACACATAAAATCAATTTCATTAAAGATCTTCAAATTAAAAATAAATATTTATCATGATATAAAACTATGAAGTGATATAAAATGGATTATTATCGTAGAGACGAACGAACAATTAATTTCACAAATGAGTAAAGAAATTAGTCCCAAATTACTCACCGTAAAATTGCTCCGCCATCGTCCGATCCACTTCCCCTCCGTCTCTTTTGTTCATCTGTGCGATTTCTTTATTGCACTCGCACGCGAAAATACAATTAATTACGATCGCGCGCGTGCGCTCTTAGACTAAATACGACGATTCACTCGGCACTTTGCACGACTCGATGTTGTCGCACGCAAAATGCTCTTTATTATATTACGAGATAAGAAAATAATAGAAAAACTATATTGCATGATAAATGATACTATTTTGTTGTTGGTTATTTTGCAAATTAATAATTAGTTTAAATCTCATTGGTAGAAAAAAATCTTATCGCAATATAATAAAATGTGCGTCGCGTGTGACAGACATCGGGAATGCAGTGTAAAGAATCACGATCGTCCTATTTATTTTGAGTGCGATCATAATTAACTGTGTTTTTGCGTGTGAGTGTCAGTGGAAGAAACCACGGAGATAAAAAAAAAAAAAGAAGGAGAAGGCCTACGGAGGCATCGGGCGTCAGCAAGCAACCCTACGGTGAGCAATTAGGAACTTGTTCTTTTAACTTGTTACTTGTGAAATTAATTTTGTTCATCTCCACGATAATAATCCATTTTATATCATTGCATAATTTTTTATATCATATAATTTCGTGCACGTTAAGAGTATTCTAGGCATTTTATTTTTAAAGATATTTATAATATCTAATAAAAGTATTTATAATAATAAATATATTTTATACAGAATTATGTTATAAAATATTCTCCCTCTCTCTCTCTCTAATATTGTTTATATAAGATTCTTTCTCAAATAATTATTTAAATAATCTTTTTATAAAAATTAGATTTTGAAATATACAATTTTTTGTTTTGGACATATTAATATAAAATATACTGATTTTTCGTAAAAATTTTGCGATATCAATATTTTATTTTTTAGCTTTTTTGTTCATTTCATTTATCTCAAGCTTATGTTTTTTTTTATCAATTTTATCAATGTATATATGTAGTCATATATTAATGAATTTTAGATTCTCATTTCACGAGCATTTCAAATTTCAATAAGCTACATTGAAACAAATATATCATCGCAATTATATTAGTTTTATTCATATTTATAAAAATCCGCGGTTTTTTAGAACAACTTATGGAGAACGAAATGCGATTCACGCGTATCTATGTAGATACAGCCCATGAGATCATAAAAGAAAAGCAAATATCGATCACTGCTGAATCGTAAAAGAGATTCGTATAACGAATCTAGGAATAACCGCTCCGTATTCTTTTTTATACGAATAAAACGACCAAGTCTAAATCAATTTTTATGCAAATTCGTGAGTTTTCACGCTGCTGGTTTCCGAAACTCGTCGTAGATTTTCATTCATTGATTTACACTCGTTTATACGAGACCGTCCGTACATGCGTACGCATATATATATATATATATATATATATATATATATATGTATATCTATACGTAGATATAGATATGAATAAATGAAACTGCATCCATGACTCTCGCGAGCTCTAGCACGCATACTTTATAGCGATCGATGCAACGCACGCTTACGCGTTTTGGGCGCAATGCATACGCATTGAATGTGTGCGAAATATCGATGAAATTTGTCAAACAAATTGCTTATATCGACGTATGCGTGTATTGTTGAAATACATTTCATCCGACGCCGTTGACGTTTCGTGTAAATCGAAATTAGACATTTTCAACGCGCAACGTATTTCGAGGCGGAATCAATTTTTTTCTATTCGAATCGTACATATTTTTTTTAGATCGATCGGTACTTTACGCTTTGCAAGTTACTGGGAATGCAGTACATGCATTATACACGCACGCTCGCGTAACAAAACGCGCGATGGACAATATTGTCGATGCTATTTATTTCTACGGAATAACAGCGAGAGAGGTATAAGGGTGAGAAATACATTTTATTCGAATAGCACGATAAAATTTATTTTTTTTTTTTGCGCGTATTTTAAAAGTTGATGTATTAACAAAACAAAATAGATATTTCTTTTATTGGATTGCACTCTTCGCTACCTTCGTGTATTTTAACAATATTTATTACTAGCAGTCAAAAATCGTGAATAAGCGCAATGATATATATGAGAAATAAAATTAAATGTAGTTAAATTGAAAAAAATATTCAAGATTTCTAAATGTGATCAATCTATTATTTTAGAATCAAGATTTAGTAAATATCCTGTTGCTAATATTTAGATAAATTTTTCTCAATTTTGATAAAAGAAAGGTCGATTCTTTCACATACGATTATTTATACAATCTTATTCGTCCTAAATAAGCCGCGTAATTAACGACCCCCCCTTGTTCGTGCAAGAAGTTTTGTTGTCACAACGCGATATCTATGCGTTGCCGAAAAGAATATCGCTCGCAAATATCTCACACGCTGTAACTGCTATATATTTATCGGAATGCCGCCTATATCTGAGACAAAGATAGCGTAGGCCGAAAGGAGTGCTGGTGGGCGGAAAATCCGAGCCCTTGCCGCGTTCTCCGCGAACCCAACATGACTGGCTCTCGAATGCGCGAAGCAAACGTTGTCCTATAAGCGAGGATTGTTGTTTACGGGATGCTGACACGGGACGCTGACACGAGATATAATAATCGTTTTACGATACGAAGCAATCGCCTCGAGCAACGACCGATCTGTTTCGATCTGTCAAACATAAGAGCGACGATATATCCTGCGCTCAATAAGCAAGACGAGTCACTCCCACTTGTTATCGAGACAAGCGAGCCACTATACGCTAAAAAAAAGTTCAATGACACGCAATACGTACAGATTGCTATATCGTGACTTGTTAAAGGAATAAAGATTCAAGATTCAAACTTTTTACTCAAACGTATCTAATGCCACATGACTTCTATTACAATACAAATTAGCAAATATTCAGAAAATATAATTAATAAAAAATAAAAAAATTGCAAGCATACATGAAATATTCTACAATTGAACGAGATATGTATTCAAAGTGATGAAATGGTTATTATATAAGCACTTCCTCTACAGACGAATAAAAATACAATCTTAAAATCTGAAAATAATTATAATTTGGAAACAGGAAAGTGTCCTGAATTTATATGAAATCTGAAGTGCGCGTGAGTTCCACAGAATTTACAACAAAATATGTAAAATCGAACTCCTATTGATTGATGCTGCTACCCCTCCCCCACCCTTCAACAGGAAATTATATTTTAATTATTTATGCTATGCGCAAGCAAAATGTTCCTCGTCGCATTCTAGATTCTCATCGGATTAAGCGTGCTATGTGCACCGATTTAAATACCGCATAATATTAATCGACGCTTACGCATTTATTTATTGTTTCGGAAGTGCGCATATACGCACGAATATACGAATACAAACGCGGAAACGTGCCGCTGCGTGCATATTTGCCGGCGTATTAAATGTTACACGGCGACGTTAAATCGTGTACGTCGATATATATGTATAAAGGTCACTCGTGATTTACTGCGTGCGGAAGCAGGTGCGGCGCGACTATAATCTCCGTAAGCGGACAAAATTGCATAACGCCGTTTGTTGCGATAAACTCGGTGACATTTCCGTCGGTTCTTTTCACGCGAATATAGACACGCTCGCGCGCGCGTGTCCTGGATCCTCTCTTTTCCTCTTTTTTTTTTTCAAATAATATTCCCGTAAGACTACATGCTCGTCAAAACTCGTTCCAAAAAATTAAATTTATTTATTTATTTATTTATTTTTTTTCTTTTTCACTGCATTTTTGAAACAAGAACGTTAAATACTTTTACGGATTTTTGTAAATCAAATCGGGATTGCATTTATTTCCCGCATAAAAATCTTATTTGACAGTCTGCATTTCTAAAGCAGAGCACACATGCGCGATGTCGAACAATGATAAATGCACAATTCACTATGTGAAACACATTATATGCTGAAAAGCGAAAAAGGGAAAGATTTAAAATAGAAATGAAAGCACGATGATCTATACATACACGACGCATAACCGTTCGCAATATTGGAAAAGAAAAATCGTCGACCACGCGAGAACGATTGCCCGAGGCGGACAGCAAGCGCAAAATTTATGATATATATTGAATTTAATTGAAGCCACCGAAGCCGCGTTTTTATTCTCCTGCTTTATGACATAATAGGACATGTAAAAGGAAAAAGTATCGTTACAAAGTATAAAATCGCTCTCCTCGTTTTGTTTTATAATTAACCAGCGCTTGCTCTTATTAAAGACTTTGCTAACGTATCCTAGTATTAAAAAAAAAACAACCTTAATAATTTATAATTCGAGTGCTCATTTATACAGATAAATATATGAATATTTTTCCTTTTTCACGTCAAACTATGAAACATATGTGTGTATATTTCCAATTTGCTCGAACAGAATTATTTTCTAAGATTAATTACTACGTTGCCTAGATATATTCAGCAACAAAAAATACGTGGCATTATTTCCAGTTGCGTAAGATAAATATGATTATGGATATTGCGATAGACACGCATGATCCGTAACATTGTAGCGAAACGTTATTGTTCTTCACGTCGGTCTAACGATGTGGCTTCGTTCCTCGCGGTTCACCGATCGGCACCGGGATGCAACGGCCTCGTGAAACGCAATTACGGTCGTTTAGAGTTTTGTCACGGTTATTCATATAGGAATTGCGCGCTTTAACAGCTATGGAGTTGACGAGCGTCCTCACGTACGTATTCCTGCCCGCTGTGATTTCTCGTGGGACCACAGTCGACGACGAGGTTCCTCCTCTATCTCTTGTTCCGAGAGACTCAACCGCATCCCGTTCGTTCCTCCTTCTCCTACGGTTCTTTCCTGTCCCCTGAGACTGTCACAGACCGCGGCGGATACAAATCACGATCTGACTGTGTGCGGTTGTCACGCCTGCACCACGATTTAAGCGATGTGCCTGTCGAATTAACCGTGATGGGACCGGCAATTTAAAGAGTAAAGAGCATTGAGAGAAATCTTTGGAAACGCATCCTGCTGTCTCTATCTTACAATCTAGCCGCGCAATTATTCTGAATTAATTATTAATCGGATAAAATAATTATGAATCATTAATAATAAATGCGTTATCACTTGAAATCCTTTTTTCCTCCAGATTTATCTCGAGTGCTGTCAAATAATTTTTAAAATGTAATGTTAAATGGTAGTATCAAAGTAAAAATTATAAAATGTTAAAGCTATAAAATATAATAATATGCAAAAAAATTATTTATAAAATGAGAATTTTTTATTTTCAAATAAATGCTTTGTATACATGCCATCCAATCGTGATCTTATCATTTACAGTTATTATTAACACAAGTTGCTTTATGTTTGACAAGCACTCTACGGTCATTTCCGTTATATAGCGAAACAGACTTTATAGACTGAGTTATTTTATTTTAAAGTGACATGCGCACCGTTACGTTGTATAAATCTCCTCGCGAAAGTAAAAAATTTTACGTCTCGAGGGAGCAGTCTTTCCATTCGCTTGTACAGCTCGCTCCACTTGGCTCGTGTGAAAGCCATTGCGAATCTCCGCAGATAGAAGTCAACTTCTGATTACGATTGTCATACGTGCGACATATTTAATTGCCACGCTTGTCAAATTAATGATCATGGAATATACTGAGAACATTAAAAACAAAAGTGAAATCTTCCCTCTCGGTTATATGTAAAAATATAATAGCTTTTACTCACATACATTACATGCATACATATTTTTTATAAATAAAGATAAAACTCGTTAATAAAATTAAAATTCATATCTGTCAAAAAAAAAAAAAAAAAAAAATTTGATAGACCAATATTTTTTAAGCTAGTGATTTATTGCGTTCTCTCTAGCAAAGATTTAATAAAAGAGATTTTTTTTTTTCTTCTATTTCTATTTTCTATTTTATATCAGAATCTATACATTATTAATATACAATTTAATCAACTTATAATATCTTTTAAGCAGAATTGGATGTCGATGTGATGTCTATCCTATTCAACATAATTTACAGAAAATTAATTATTAATAATTATTTCTGAAGCAAATTATTTTGACGATAGCTGAACAGTCAAGTAGAGAGTTCGAAGCATTACTGTCCTTATTCACAATATATGGGATTCAATGGAATTTTATAATGATAAAAAAATCTTAAATTGTGACGAGAGACGGAGTAACCGCGATAAAGTTAAAAGGACTCAATAGCAACGTAATTTTGCAGCCTGCTAAATGGACGAAGTTCCACGGGCCATTGTAAAGACCTCCCTTAAACCGTGAATCGCGTGCCACGATATTGCACTTGTGCTCATACAAGTTCGTGAAAAATTTCCGCTCGCGCACGCGATGCCTCCTGCCGTGAAGAAGAAGGACCAGCAGCTTTCATGTTAAGTGGAGTCTACACGGTTCTTAGATGATTTACACATTCAATCAGCAGCTCGCGAATAAAAAATATTTTTTCCTATCTGAAAACTTGTCTCAATAGTAATTTCGCAATCATTCGCGCAATAAATTGCACGCAAAGACGGTGATTGTATATCAATGAAATGCGTATAACGCGCAAAAAAATGTTGAACGAAAATCTGTATCGATAGGCATCCTATTTCTTGCGGTTGAAGAGAACGATATCGCAAAGAAACGATAACGAATCTGTAATACGACGTAATTTTGCAAGAAAAAAAAATATAGAAATAAATATATAAAAAGTGGAAGGTTCGAAAAAGGGGAACCGAGCGAGAAGCATGGCGTTATTAAGCGAGTGCCTTCGCCTCGTCACCTTCGACTGATCGCTTTTCCGATAGTTAATGATCGATCGCGATGCACAAGCTGCACGAGCAGTAACGAGCCACCGGCGCCGCTTCTTTCGAGCGCGTGCAAGCGTTCGTGTACACGGGGTGTCTGGACCGTTTTTCCCGTCTCTATGCGGGAATCCGACGCTATTGTCGGAGGAACAAACGATCGTCTTCCTTTGCGCGGCGCATTACCGTTTCTCCACCTCGCGCAAGTACAAGAGTCCTTTTTTATTTATCACGGAACAAACGGCCGGCAGACAGCTGACGTAGGCGGACAAAGACGACGGACAACTTTACGCGCCTAGCATAAAAGGGTTACAGGACTAACGAATTCGCGCGCGCGAGCTGAGTCTCGTTCTCGTTCTCATCGTTCCCTGAACTTCCGCTGGCTCGAAAAAGAACGTGGCAAAATGGTAAACGGGTTTTCATGGACTTTGAATCTTCTGATATTTTTTTCCTTGCGTCAAAACTTACTTTTATAGTGTTTTCATCACGGTACGTAACTGGAGGAATATATAATAAATGAAATAAGTTTAGCCCAGCGTGATTATTATTTCTTGCAACGCAACACTTCAAAATGTCTTAACTTTGAAGCGCCGAATCAAGATTAATGGTAAAAAAAATTGAAAATCAAATTTCAAAGAACTCTGATCGAGATAAAAAATTCACGTTTTATTTATTCATCAAAATTTATTTTGATAATTTTTATGAAAGAAAAATTTTTTATCTAGCATTAATCTAAATTAACAAAGTTACACAGCTGACGATATAAGATGAAATCATTATTAATATAAACATAATATCTTTGAGCTGCCTGCATGGCTGACTCTCTTTGATTGATGAATCAAGCGGAGCGCGATGACTATATTAATATCCGGTTAGTCGAAGTCTAACAACCCGACTGCTATTATACTTAACGCGCCTCGTCTAGACGCTTTGCGATCAAGCGTAACTACCGATGAATAATTTATGCGTTCTGAGCATTGAATCTCTGATTGTTGAATTCTGGTTGCTATACGAGAAAATAATAGTGACAGATATCTTTATAAATAATCTTTATAAAAAAAAAAAAATGTAGCAAAAAATTCCATTAGTAACTTATCTCATAAGAAATGAGTGAAAGTGTCGAAGCAAATTGGTGATAGTTTATATATCAGGCAAATAATGGAATACAAAATGTATACAAAAATATAATAATATATTATTTAATATTTAATATTTAAATATAATATAATATTATTTTTAATCATTTAATCTAACATTTGCTCGTACCTTTCGCGATTTAATAATCGTCTATTAACGTTTATGTAATTTAAGATTCTTGAAGTTTAACAAAATTCTAAAAATAAATGTATGTTTATTTTTGATTTTGTAAAACACGAAATTGTCCCATCTCACCATGTCCTCCGCGTTTCTTTAAAGAAGAATTCATAAAAATTCACAAAACAAAAAAAATAATAATTTTAATAAACGACTATGGGATTATAAATAAAACTCGTTCTTATATTTCACACAAATATGCATGCGCGTATAAGCCATCATTCGTACAGCTTCCTTATGCTACAACTGTAGGAACTCGTCTTTCAATCGGTTTTCAAACTGCATATTCAATTTCCGAACATAACATCTCGGCATCCACAGAAAACAGAGGATTCCACGCGTTCTGCGCTACCATAGAAAACGCTGGTACATACACGCGCGAATGCTTTTGTGTACGCATGGAATACGAATATTACTTCCCAAAGTATATTTATCCATGGATGTCGATCACGAGCCAGGTATCTGCTCTGCATCATCAAATATCCCTGTGGTTTACTTTCACGCACTTACCTCTGCACAAACGCCGCGAACATATTTACTTTTCCAAAAGTTGTAAAAATAAAAAATGTACTGCAAAAATGTATTCAAAGTATTCTTATTGACAATTTTTTTATGTATAGTGTATCCTACCACGAGATATTATTTGCAGAGCAAATAAGCTATAATTTCTAATATACAAACTCGTTATATATTCCATTCTGCTTGAAAAATAATAATTGAATTGCATTAATAATATACAGAAAGATTCCAATAGAAAATAGAAATAAAACAATCGATTAAAGCAATGATAATTTTCAGGAACAAAATTTGCATGCAGCTATTAAATTATTTTCTTAAAAAAATAATTCTACATAAGCTTTATTAAATCTATGACGTATTATTGTTGTATGTCACGGAGAGATAATAAAGATTATAGTATTATTGTGTTCAACTGTCTTAACAATTTTTTTTTAATGAAAAATTCACTCGAGAAATGGAAGATTTTTCTTACTTGTTTTGTGTAATTCGATCAAAATAAAATTTCTAATCGAATAATTCGAGATTCCTATCATACCAAAAAAAAAAAATAGAATAAATGAAGAATGTCGGGAAGAGCCGCTTGCTGCGAAATAACGATCGCGTTCTTTCGGATCGCACCATCGTCGACAACGCTTTTTTCTTTTTTTTTTTTTCTTTTACTTTTTTTCACTCTTCTTTTTCGACTTTCCGTCACTATTTTGTTCACTGTTTCTCTCCCTCATCCCGTCTCGTATTTTTCACCCCCGTACACCACCTTGTACATCACACCCGCACGAACTAACGATCCGTACAATCGCTCCCTACCCCGATGTGCACGTGGTTTCCACATCAAAGAAAGCTATTTGTTAATGAGGAGTAATTATCCCGTTCACAATGGCGACAGGATGCCACTATGAAATCAGTTGGGGGTGTCGAGAGTAAGCGGTGAGGAAGGGTGGGACTGCGATTGTTCCGAGGAGACATGGGGGTCCCATGATGTCATCGTTCGGTAGTTTTAAGCAATCATCATCGGCGAATAAAATTTAAAAGACTCGGGATGGCTGTAATTCCAACAAAAATGATACAACACTTTCAGATAATTGTCCCTTTAAATTTAAAAATTTATTATGATATTTGTAAAACAGGAAAAATTTAGAACGCAAAGCTTCACTACTAAAAATATTCCATTGTATATTTTTGTATTATTTAATTTGAAATTGTTTGTTGAATATTAATATTTTTGTAATTACTGCTAGAAGGAAATATTTTATGTAAAATAATATATATGTACCGCAGCTCTAACTATTCATTTTTCTACATTATATTTTCATATTACATAGCTTATATTATGAAAATGAATTTCTCAAAGATCACGTAAAAGGTTCTGTTAAATATGAAGATTATGCTAAATGGCTTCTAGCCACCTAATCTTTCGTTGTAGAAAAATCCGTAGAATTACTGAGTTAATACAGCATTACATAAAAAAAAAAATCTTAATATCATCCTTTTAAACTAATTCTATGATGTGTGCTAAATGATCAAGTAAGGATTAAAAAGTGAGTATAACATGGGAGTCATTTAAACGGAGAGCAAAACAGCGAGCGTGAAAAAAGCAGACTATCTCTTGCTCCATTACGTTAATCGTTGTAACGTTTTTTCTCGGACCGGATGAATCTAATTTCGAGATAATAATAATAATTACGACGAGAGATATACCCGCCTTATATTCGCAATCAATACCATAGTTATTGCTACGTCAAATACATGGCATAAGAATTTGCATTGGAATCGAAATGAGCACGCGATTAATTGGTCGATCGAGGAAATGGTATGATTCGCGAGGTGGATCGATTAAGAGTTGCGAATCGTTAAACGAAGCATTCGAAAAGCGTCGCGACGCGTCCTTTAATAACGCGAGCGATGTTGGGTTAGTTTGGGGCGCAGGTGATCATCGAGCGATAATGGTATTAATACATCATCGCCCCCCGTGCTATGCTTCGCCGATCCCTGATTACATGGCAACCGCGTGCTTGCAATATGCATTTTCCCGCCCAAAATCGGAGCGACAAATACAGAACAAGTTAACACAGACTATTGACAGTCTATTCGCTGCTGTAAATTACGATACATTATTAGTAACAATACTCGGTATAATTAATCGATAAGAGAAGTTCACATTAAGAAATATACGGACAGATTCCATGAACATAAAATGTTTCCTGCAAATAGTCAAAGTTTCAAAAGTCAATTTCTCTTTTATTTTTTAAATAAAAAAAAATATATATATTCTAATTTGTTACACACACACAGACATTATTTTTCTCAAAAATAATTTATTTTAATCGAAACAGTCTATTCTCATTAAAAAAAAAAAAAGAGAAAACAATCAGAATTTAAGTTTTATAATAGCGATGACAGAATGTGCTAATGTCTAGAAATTGTTCTCTAAAGTTAAAAAAGCATCGCGGTTGTCGCGGTACAGGAAGAGCATCATGTATCTTCCCGTCTAGGAGATGGAAGATCCGTAATAAGGGAGGAAAACCTGTCTCCGCTTTCAGTCGATATCTCGTATAGCAAGAGTCGAGATTCCACGATTACTTTTTTTCGATCTTTTGTTTCTGTTGTATCTTCACCACCGCATCACTTTTATCTTTTTATTTTATTCGCATCGATACGATGCGACAGTGGCGGCATGTTTGTGCATTTGTCGATATTGTATCGCGACACTGCACTCAGCTGTACGTGCGCTGGCTATTTTCCGATCTACAACTCTTTACGAGAGGAGAAATATTTTTAAAAAATACCAAAATTAATTAATTTCCCTAAATATTTCACAAACATTAATTATAAAGTGTCGTATATATGATCGGCCGTACAATTAATTTTTTCTTCACATAAACTATAATTCAACAATATATAATTCTAATCGAAATGATTATGTAAATGTGAGAAATGATTTAAATGTAGATCGTTTTTTATCCAAAAAATTATGCCAATTTGCAAATTAATAATCACAACATAGAAGAAAAATACAGTTGTAATAAAAACAAGTAACTTTTCTCTTTTTCTTTCTTCTCTGTGAAAATTGTTACTATTAACACATCACTCAATAAGTCCCCGGTCTGACACATATATGACAACATTGTTGACAGACCCACGTGATTTCTAAAAAAAATTTGTTTTTCTTAGTTAGACCGGAGACTTATTGAGTGTTAATAAAATCTTATATTCAACTTCGTGTCGACGAAATATTTTAGTCTTATGTCACAGATTACCTCGTATCTTATTCTTAAATTCTAATGGATGCAGTAACGTGAGTCTAAAGAGCTGGTTGTATGCGAAAAAAGAAAAATGCGCTGAAAAGAATTTAAAACAGTCCAATTCGAATGACTTTCGTCACGATACTTTTGCAGTCTCTTCTGTAAAACATGTTAAAAACCACGATAGACAAAGTTTTCATATAGAATTATAATCATCGTGTGCTGAATCATTTGCGTAAAAATTCTAGAGCTATCATTTCGAAGACATAGTTTACTTAGAATTTGCACGATTTAGAATTTCGACACAAAACCTCGTAAAAAGCATCACGCCAAGCGTATAATGATCATTTAAAGTCGACGAAGAAGGTCGCTCTGACGAATACTAATTAATTATCGGAGACGAGTTAATTTCATTAGACAGTGTCCTCCCACTGAGTGTAATTGTTCTTGAATGATCCTCTGTCCTTACGCGCTCAATCTCTTAGACGTCATCCATTAACGTAATTCAAGTCTGAATGAACAGTAGAAGTATTAAAAGACCTACTAAATAAACGTCCGTCTAATGTCCAATAAATGAGACAATTTCAAATGCCCTTTAATGAAACTATCCGAGGAACTCGAGATCAGCAGATTGTTGCGAATGTTACAAAGTCTCACAGCAATTTTTTTATATAAAACTTGAACATTTTAATATCATCGCGAAAGATCTTTCAAATATGACAAAAGAGAATACATAATAATTTATAAATTTAAAATCATTGTAGGAAAGTCGTGCTATAAAAGAACAATATTTATAGAGAGAGAAAGAGAAAAAGAAAGTATAACGAAATATGACCAATTTTATTATTTCGTATCTAATGGCAGATTTTTATGGATATCTATACAAAAATTAATTATGATTAATGATTTATTACGTACGAAGATATGTCTAATAATATTGAAAAGCATCTAAAAATATTCTTTGGTAGACTATAAAAAGTTTCGATCGTGTTTTGATATATTAAAAAGGACTTTTTATTATTTTAAGCGGGATTATTTTAAGAATAATATCGATGCAAAACACAAAATTAATTAAAAATAGTTAAATTTTTCAAACGTAAAAAGCTAGTCATATTAGAATTTTAATTGTATAATTTTAGTCGTGAAAAAATTGTTTTATTTTTTTTAAATTTCAATTTATTTTGGTTATTAATTTTCTAATTTGATCAAAATTGCAAATAAATTTCAAACATGGAAATAACAAATTTCCAAAACTCAATCAAGCGCTTGTTCAATTTATCGAGAATAAAAAATTATTGCGTATTATTATCGACGTTTAACATAGCGATACCGCGATAAAAATTTACGGATTTTCAATTTTTTTAGCCAAATTATATATAATAGCATTTAATAATCCATCAAAAAGCTATTGTTTAGTAAAATATATTTCAATAAAAAATATTCATTGTTAAGATTAAAAATAAAGAATATACCAAATTAATTTACTTTCAATATACAAATTATGTAATGAAAATTTACGTTATATAAAATATTTTATTACGTTATTTTTTAATACTTTAAACATCAAAAATATATATAACGTACTTCTTTAAAAATTATATCCTATATAAATATAATTACATTTTTATATTTATTCGAAAAAAATAAAAGTGATAATCTAAAAGAACGTTAGAGAACTTTTGATCTTAACTTCTTCATACATCTCTATCGGATTTAATAAAACAAAAAAGATTAAATTAATTCACAGCTATATACAAGACAAAAGTTAAATATAGTGAAACAACTTTATTTACTATTGCCGATTGAATGATTTGATTACATGCATTAAACTATCGAAATATGAACTCGTCATAATCAAATATTTATCATGATTCTCCAATAATTCACGTAATGAGATTAAAAAAATTCCTCTCATCATAATTATATAACAAATAATATTTTCGCGATTATTTGCAAAAGCTGTCTCTTTTAAGTTTAAGAAAGTACAGATTACTTTGAAATCTCAAACTTATATTGGATATATACAATGTAATTCTCAGCAAAACTTTATCTGGGAATTAGATTGTTAGATCGATAGATTATATAAATCGCGCATACTACAAAATAACATTTGCTTTAGGAGCAGCTGTAAAAAGATAAACCCGACAACGTAAGTGGTTCGTTCGAGATGGCTATCGAATCGTTTTTGCAGATGTAACGTAGAAATCAAATCGAGATAGGAATTAGCCGGGCCGGTTAGGAAAACAAAACGTTAGAAAGTTTAGTGGTGGACATTGGCGGTTCCAGTACGACAAAGCATACCCGGTAAAGTTTGGCTTCGACACGGCGATCGCTGATTGCGTGGGCGAGCGTTGATTACTCCCGTCGCGCTGTCCAATCGGTTGCGAAACTTTAATTAAGGCCTGCACCGTGACCGAAACGATGGGACGATAACACGAGAACTCCTTATATCGGCGCGTGTAGGCGATCGATTTTATAGGATTCGAATCTCAGAAATAAACTGCATGCAGAAATAATAGATGTGATATTCCCTTTTTTATCGATATAAAAACGACTCGTTGACAGCAGTCCCATATGACAGTTCCATAAGTTTGACATATATTTAAAAGACAATAATCGAATATATAACAGACGATATAAAAATGATAACTTTGTTTATTGTCAGTCAAAACATTTTTATAATTTCATAATAAAATGTGCTACTTTATATATAATCGTTGTGAGATGATAATAGTAAATATTAAAATTTAAAAAATCATAGTAAAGTGAATTAAGTAAAACTTAGAAAAAAAAAAGAAATTAAAAATCCAAACCATTAGTTGAATTTTGAAAATTCAGCATTGAATATTTCCATTCCTACGTTCATTCTATTTTAATATTACAAAATGTTGCACCAAAAAGGTGAATTTTAATATATGATTAGTAGCAATCAAGGTAAATCTCCCGAAAGTTGTTCGGAAACTTTCCTGCATCAAAACGTTTCTCCAACAATTTCTTAAAAAATTATGTAATATGCGATAAAAACTTTTCCAGTGCTAAAGTTGCCATGGAATTTAATTGACATAAAAATCGATACAGCTTAGACATGATAAAATATACAAGATGTAATACATATAATATAGCAAACGTATTCTTATTAATTCATGAATTGGCGAATTCGTGCTGTCAATTTGTTACATAAAATCAAAAGATGACGGCGCGGTTTGATCACGGTTTGATCATGAATAGTAAAATTTCAATGTAATACGCCGATGATTTAATAATCGTGTATCGCAAATAGCCTTGTATGCCATGCGAATTTTGAATAGAAATAAAAGCGATTCAATGTCCAGGCACGCCTCTCCCTTTCTCTAATTCATGGCGATCAACATGGGTGTTGCCAGTCCAACTATCCGATTAGGAATGATAGATTACGATAAATTGTTGTGTGCCTCACGCATTTTGTTGAACATTTTGACTAAAAATTTATATTCAGCAAAAAACATATTTGAAAAATTGTAAAAATGCCATAAGCAAGACACGTAAATAATAAAAATAAATTACTAAAATGATTTCTCTAATTACAAATAGATCAATGTGTGGATTTTTTACTTGAAATTATCAAACTGCATTACACGAAGACAAAATATATCGTGTAAAAATATGCAATCAAGTTTATCTTAATTAAGAGAAGAGCGTGAGAAACTTGAATTTATATCAATAGTAATTTAAATCAAGATGTATAGAACTTCATATAACAGTGGGCGAAGTATCAATGAGATAACTTGAACAAGAATTTCAATTCTAGCTGCCGAAATGGAAACCTATAATTTACATTGTTGTGCAATTTCATAACTGTGATTACACAATAATATTCGCGTTCACAGAATATAGCATATGGCAGGAAACATAATGAACAAACAGAACTATCTAACAAGTAACATAAAATCATATATATATATATGTATATATATATATATATATATATATATATTCCATATTATCTGTAATATAACCCGCATGGACGCGTATACGCTAAGATATAAAATCACTTCACTTTTTCAATTTTCGTGAAAACAAAAAGTTCACGTAAACTTGTTACAACAACTTGTTACATCAACAAGAGATTTACAAGATTGAAAGAAAAAGAAGAGAGAATAATTTCCATATCGATCCGCTCAGATTCCAATAATGTAGGTTCGAGATTAATAAATCTGACGCGCGCGCACAGTACGTTCAACCATATGCATATGTGTATGACGATAAGGGAAAATATTGGTTTTCCGAACAAACGCGCGCAGCTTTCTCAGAATTTTCAATTTTCTATGATAGAGAAATATAATGTTTTTTGTCTCAATACTTCTCGCCAATCGATTTTCTAATATAAGATTTAATCTCTGCTGAAACGTTGTCGTCAAATATATATGAATCCAATGATATTTTAAGAAAAATGAGTTCTCTCGAAGTGTATTGAACCGTCACTCATCTGACTTAACAGTTCAGATGAGTGATTTAAATTTTCAATAAATTTAGCTGCTAAGAAAAAATTGTACGAAAATCATTCCTAGATATCTGCTATATCGAATTCTTCTGATAACTGCAAGCGACAATATTAAATTAAAAATTTCAATAAGAATATAGACAATGGTAGTAATTTGTGAATGTTGAACGAATATTCACAGACTTACGTCAGTTAGTGCTTTTATTTTAAAACATTGATTTAATTTCTTTTAGACTTTTTAACTCCTGATTGTAAATCAGGTATTATTATATTCAACGATGCAATTTTCAACAAATGTGATAATATTAATATGCAATAAGTATTATTTTGTGATATAAATGACTATCTTTGTTTTCTCCATCTTATATAAGAGAGAAGTCAATTCCTACATTCATACAGAGTGTTTAAAGATCCGAGAACGAGGCACATAAGCCTCTGACTATGAAAATGAGCTCTTGCTGTAAGATGGCGAAGAATATTCATAGGATTCTACCCGGGCGTGAATATTTGTGAAATATGAGCGCGGTAACTTTAATCGAACTTGAAACGCAATTTCAAATTCAAATTCAAATTTTCATCGCCGGCAATAGGGTTTATCTGATAATTATATCGTGATGGCGTCTTTGAAACATCGGTAAGGTAAATCTTTATCAAGAGAGTTAATTTAATTAACGCGTCACAAACTCAAATACGAGATCTTATAAAGATACGATAATATCACATCGTCATATTTATCACCGGAAAAGAATTAATTTAATCTCGCATTTGAATTAAAATTAATCATTCAATTAATTCAAATAGTCCAGTAAATAGTGATGCAATAAATTCCTCCGTCCTAGGCTGTTATTCATGAACATTATAAATTTCACGCTCGCCACCGTTTTCAATATCGAGATCTCAATGCACGATCGATTTGTCAGCGATAAATTAAACTAGATCGCATAGATCAGACATATTAAATTGTATTGCGACTATGCAAATAAATTATGTAATCGCTTATAACACATCACTCGATAAGTCTCCGGTCTAACTAAGAAAAACAAATTTTTTTTTAGAAATCACGTGGATCTGTCAACAATGTTGCCATATATGTGTCAGACCGGGGACTTATTGAGTGATGTGTTACTACTTTACCTAGCACGTGATGCAAAAGAAAAGCCTTGTAAATAGATCTCTCCCCATTTTTTATTTATCTATCTCTATCCTGTTCTATCGGCCGTTTCTTTTCGCGCTATTTCCTTTGGATACAAATACATGTAGCCCAAGCAAACATATAGTTCGTATAACAGAATCAAAAAAACTGTGTACAAATTCGTGTTGAAGTTTATATAAATATATATAAAGTGAATTTCTCTCTCTCTCTCTCTCTCTCTCTCTCTCTCTTTCTCTTCCCTTCCCTCTCTCTTTTTCTAATCTGTTATTTAAAATTTTTATATTAATTTAGCTACAATTATATTGTATGATAGATACTTTTATTTTGTTATTTATTGAGTTCTTTAGTGACTGATATATTGGAAATTCATTTCAGTATACAATAAAATTGTTTCGAAATTTTTGCTGTTTGAATTTTATCTGCAATGAATTATATCTTTATTGCATTGTGAATTTAAGATAATCAAAATTGATTGGACATCTTTTTTTTTTATCAAACATTTGAAAAACATTATAATATATATTTTATACAAACTATATTTCATTATGAGAAATATGAGTTGTATATTTATTTATCAATAATCAAATAACGATACATACACGCGCGCACCCACACATGTTGTACCCACACACCCACACACATACAGCTTACATACACAAAAAGCTTTCAAACTGAATATTGGAAATAATAACTACTTTCGTTATGCAACCGTTTAGCCGTATGCTATTAAGAAACAATAGATCAGAAAAAGAAAAACCTTTAGGCTTCCAAGTGACGAACAATACAAGCACATTAACATACTCGCACGTTATCAACGGTCCAAGGTGACGCACATATATTCACAATTAACACTCGCAACACTCATAATATCACGCACGCACATGTTTCGCGACATTATTCGAGTTATTCTCGTTTTAAAAAATCCGTCATTAAAACGATCGCGCTCATTAGTGCTCGGAAATGAATTAAAAACTTTTCGTGACTTCAATGTCCAACCGGCTGAACAAAACGGAAGCTTTTTGCAGAACGAGCGTTTTTCAATTTCCACCTGATGGAGTTCGCGAGCCGCCGGCAGTGTCCTCGAGGACAGTGCAATTACTATCGTCTGGTACCAGCGTCTTTTGGCAAAGGAGAACACGTGTGTATACGCGCGAGAATATCGGCGAGGACTCGAGGGCACTTTGTCTCGATGCTAGCGTTCGAATTGGACGACTACCATTGAGTTCTCTCGCAATCGGCTCCTTCCCGTCCGCGTTCACTTTCCGTGACACTCGGACGTTTCTATTGGCACTCGAGCACCTCGAAAGCAGTTCCTCTAGTCTAGCTCTTCTCTTGCGCTCCGACTCACTGTGTCGACGCGACTCGTTTCGCCGAGCCCGAGACCATGCTTCGATCTTTGATGACATTAAAAACGTGGAAAAGATACTATAAGAACTCCATCCACTGATTCAGTACAGCGATAGTTCTTATGGCAATCATATTATGATACGATTATGTAAGAGAATATTGGAACTTAGTATCAATTATCACTATAAGATTATTATGTGTGAGTCTTGATATCTATCATTAATAGCTCCTTCTGAAATTACGTAACCAATGTTGTTCGTTTCGCACAATTTTTTATGTCTCACATTAATTGACTGTCATTCAACGCGCATATGATACTCATTAGAAAAATAATAGTACAACTACGCACTACAGCAACATAAATAGATCTTCTGCATTTTTAGTATTATGTCTTGAAATTTCTTTCCTTTTGAAAATTGAAAATGTCTTATACGAGATATCTCTCATGTTATTTTACCAAAATTTTATCAAAATAAATAAATATTAAATCTTTTATACATTTTCATTCCCATCGTCATAGAATAAATATAATTTTGCCTTCTTTACTTCTCTTGTTTATGCAATTCGCAATCTATTTTGATAACGAAAATTTTCGATATCAAAAATATGAAGGAAAGAAATCAATGATATCAAAAAGTTCCTTTTAGCTGATGTACAGTGATGATTCCCGAAATAATCAACTGGAATCATCATCTTCAAGGCAATCAGATAATCATCCCTTTGCAAATTTTAAGTATCAAACTCACAGTGCGAAAGTGTTAAAAATCTCTCGCGTACACACGGTCACAAAAATAACAAGAATTCTCCTCTTCATAAGCCAACTGTCAACCGGATCCCAACTCGTTCCTCTCGTCATCTTTCGTGCGCAGGTCCATCTTCTCTACTCCCGACATCATCCATAGGGAGGCATTCGGCCGCTTTGAACATTCCAAAAGAATCACGGCGCTCCGCGAGAGATCAAAGACACGCGGTACTCACGGAACACATTTCATATCTCATACTAGGCTGCTCTCGTCCCTTCCTCTCACCTTGACTCCTTTCGACGATCGCATCTTCTCTCGATCCTGCCTTCATCTCCAGCAAGATCGAGTAATCGCGGTTATCTTTGAATTCTCGTCTTTGACGCGTCGTGACAAGCGAACGCCCCGAAACTATCGCAGGACACGAGAGCAGCCTTAAAGAAGAGAGGGGTTGCGGGATCAATCGATCGATCGATCGATCGATCGATCGATCGATCGGGTGGATCGACGAGAAAGGATACCGGTGGGCAATTTATCACACGAGAACGTAAGGCATGAGTGCGGAACGCTGTGGTGTGTACGCGGCACTGTCGTCCGTACCCTCAACTCTGTAGTTACTCCGCATCCGCACTCCGTTGCCGCGGCGGTCGGTCGCGCGCCACTGTGTGCGACTACGTACACGTGCACCCATACAGCCACGTGACACGTGGGCGTGTTGAAACACGAGGGGGGAACAAGCTGAACTGGTAGGGACGGGACGAAGAAGCGGAACAACCACGTAGAGAGCACGGAAGTAAGACAGAAGTAGAGGGATATAGCATTAAGAAAACAGAGGGAGAGAGAAAGGGATAGGAAAAGGGAGAAGAGGTTGGTTGTAATGTATGGAGAAGAGACGGAGATACATAAACGCGTGTGTGCGTGTACGAGAAACAGAGTGAGATAGATAGAGAGAGTGCTGTGTACTGCGCGACAGGAAACAGGAGCGAGCGACAAAGATGAGAATGCGGCATGGAAGACGGGAAGGAAGGGATGTGGCAAGTTGAGGTGAGAGAGCAAAAGTGGTTAGATTGTAGAAACGATAACCCCGGTAAGAGAGTAGAATATCAGGCAATTTCGCAGGCGCACAGAAAAGCGTCTAAAATAAGAATTAGACCGAAATTAGACATAAAAAAAATTTTAAATGTCTATTTCTTTTTTTTTTTTTTTAATTATGTGTATTTAGGACGGTAAAGGAGATTTATTTAAATCAATTTATATTAATTGATTTCCAATGAATAAGTAGTACAAGTCTAAATAAGTCCAAGAAAATTATTTACGGAACACACATATTATAAAGTTATTGTAAATTTAGGTCTTGTTAAAAAATATATTCTAAAGGATTTATAAATCAATCTCCTGCGATTATACGTGAAAGAATAAAATGTTCGAAATAATTAAAATAATAACGATTATTCGTTATGCACGATACGTATTATAACATATAGTATTGTGCTATAACGCAAAATCGGTACGACAAAATCCGCAAAATATGAGCGCGTATGGCGCACTCGCGTTATTTTATATTCGAGAATATGACTCGGCAAAGCGATTACGACTTTTTGTCACGCTTAAATTTCAGTAGGCAATTGATGGCAGGCACAAATGTGCGCACAATATATATATATATATATACATATAAAAGGATCAATATAAAGCGCGATTATTATAGAAACCAACACCGGGGGTGATGCGTACACCGTATTTCAGTATGTAAATCAGTACTCAGCAGTACTAATCTCATAAATATCACCCTTGAGAGTCGTATGACACATATGTAAAGATAATATAATTTACAGTTAGATGATAACACATCTATAATAAATATGCGTGCGAGACAAGGCGACAATATATAGTAATATAGAGACAATTATCAATAATGCATCATTATTAATTATTATATATATCAAACAATATTTTTCTAAACGATTGATTGCAATTCACAAGATATTTAGCAATATTTTTATTTCTAATCGTTAATAAAAACATTTTATTGTATTTTTTATTTTATAATGTAAATTTAAGAAAATGCATGATGTAAATTATAGAGAAAGCAATGTAAGAGAACTTGATTATGAAGCAAATGGTTTCATCTCCATAATCGTAAGAGAATAACACGAACGTATTATTATCACGCATTGCTGTTCATGCGTATAATACGTTTAGTTTCTTCCTCTTCATGGTTTCAGCAATGTGCTTTGTTTGCATGCCCTTCTGTTTTCCTAATTGTTGCCTCTGGCAATTTCGTAACGAATACAATGTACACATATGAGATTATCGCCTTATTTCACAGATGAATTTTCGCATTTAATAATAAATTTAGGAAAATAGTATTTAAATAAGATATTCATTGGAGCTGTCAAAATTTTTTCCCTTTATTATTTTGTAAATAAAATTCAAGATAAAGATTAATTAAAATTACGTGATAAAATAAGTTTTCAGAAAATATTTTACGAACATAAATATAATATAAAAATTTAAAATTATTATTAGCTTTCAAGTTATATTCAAAACTCATACACTCGTATGCTCAGCATTTATACAAGAAGAAAATCTACTAGAAGAAAATAAGGTTAATGATGAAGGATATAGATAAGAGGATACGGAGGATGAAGAGAGTCTCTTCTTCAACATCGTACGGTAATAAGGATTACATCAGCTGCATGTTCCATAACCGAGAATTAACATTAAACCCTTATCTTCTTTACATGTATTACGCTTCTCCGCCCATCTACTTTCGACAGCAATATTTTTTGTCCATGTAATTTTGAATTTATCGTAAATATATTTCTATACGTATATCGTCAACCAAATATTTCAATGTTTCAAGTGTTATTATAAAAACGAAAAATAGAAATTATGAACTAAGTAATATAACGAGAGATGATAAACGATATCGTATCTCTCAATTAAATATCAACAGTGTATGAAAATTCCATCGAAGAATTCAGACAAAGCAAATATCCTGAGGAAAATGATATAGATATCGGAACAATGCATGTAAATACGTACATTTGAGCGAGCAGTGATACGGAAAATGAGAAAGGAAAAGGATAAATCGACCCTGAAATCGACTTTGCAAATCAAAAGAAGGAAAAAGAGAGAGGATGGACTCTTTCCTTCTATTCTTTGTCGATCTCTTCCTCGATACTTTGGCCCGATATTTATTTATGATCCGGATAATTTATCTTTTTCCTCCCATAGGATCAGTCGCCGCAATTTTTCATGGCAGATGCTTTCGCGTACACGCATGGATTTTATATAGTGGTCGATCTTACGGTCTATGTCTAGCCGATCAAATTACGTAACCACATTGGTCAATAGGAGATCAAGAAATGAAGCATTGTATAATATATAGTTACATAACTGTATCTTTTTTTTTTCACCATCTCTCTTTTCCTTGCCGTTCCTTTACGTTGTGCTTATACGTAAAAAATAGAGACGATCTTATATATTTAAATTTTAAGATTAAAGGTTCTGAAAATAAGTCTCTCTTTCTCTTTTTTTTTCCACAAAATAATATTTTATCAAAATAAAATAAATGCTAAATATTTATCAATTTTTTGAAGTTATTGCGTAGAATAAAAAAAAAAAAAAGAATTTATGTCTATAAAAATTATTAACTCCAAAGCCACATATTTTTTAAGAAAATATATGGAGAGAGAAGAAGACAGCCGCAAGTACAAGAGCTTATAAGATATAAGAAAATTTCTCGATTGACTTTTAATCCAACAAATCGATACTCTTATACGATAAATATAGATAGTAAGACTTGAAATAACCCATGGCGATATTATCGAAATGGCGCACATATGTAGGGGCCTGCTTCAAAGAAAGATTCACATTTCCAATGATCGAATCTGTTCAATTGAAATGTTATCGAAACGAGTGTTCGCGGCCAGATATCTCAATGAATATGAATTAGCTTCTCGCTAACGAAATAAGAAAGTAAAAAAAAAAAAAATATGATACGTATAATTACGGGAATAAATATAAAAAAAGAGTTTAGAAATAAATTTCAATTAATAAAAATAACACATCACTCAATAAGTCCCCGGTCTGGCACATTATGGCAACATTGTTGACAGACCCACGTGATTTCTAAAAAAAAAAAATTGTTTTTCTTAGTTAGACCGGAGACTTATTGAGTGATGTGTTAATTATATACGACAATTTTCCTAAATCAATTCAGAAAAATTTGCGTTCCAACTTTTAGTTATGTTCCATATTTCTGTCTTTTTTTTCAAAGTTCATTACGAATAGATCCGCGGCAAATGTATTCAGAATAAGTATGTATATAGTTAAAAAAAAAAAAAAAAAAATCTCGTGAAATATAAATTATTAAAATAATTAAGCGGTCATAACGACTTCAGAATTCGCCGAAGCGAGAGATTTTAATGTTAAAATGGATACTTTCGTAACAAATTTTATCTTGCCGTATTCCTCGTTTTTTAGTCTTATGTAAACGTAATAGCAATTGGAAAGATTTCAACAAATATGCAAATGCGCATTATAATAAAGGCGGCATTTTCGCCCAAGTGGAATCGGACGCGTACCCTTCGCTGTACCCGACCCTTACTGAAGATAACGTCAGACTGAGAACAAAAAAGTCTCGTGGTCAGAGAACGAAAGAGATTCTCCAGAATAATGACCTTGTTTCATAGAGATTTATTCTCTTCATGCTGGACTCTAACTAATATTTTTTCGCAATGTTTTTGATCTTCTCCCGCCTTTTTTCGCCTTGTAAATCGAGATATTAATTACCTTATTAAAATCTTGTTAGGACGAAAAAAAACGAAGCTTTTGTATGAAAATTTTAGAACGAAATTATAAACGTTTTTTGTTTTCAATTTATTCGCAAAGCGTGCATTTTACTGTATATTTCAATTGCTTTTATTTTTCTAATCAAAAAGTTGTGCATAAAATTTCGCAGAAATTTTAGATTAAAATATTTATTCGTCTCAATTTTTGTGCAATATAAGTTAACATAAACGCTACAATAACAATGTAGTAAATGTATAGCTTTTCTCTTATTTTATTATATAATCATTACAATGTGTAGAAATGCGTATGGCAAGGTAAAATACATTTACGATGTATTCCGAAATATATTAAATATAAAAAATGTCGCTGCTCAGTTATTTACGAGATCTTGAAAGCAAAAGTTTTTCGGGGATTCGTTAAATGGAATTTATCTCCCTCATACATTTTTTCCACTTTCTTGCGAATACTCGATACTTACTGTTGAATGTATCTCCTATCAAAATAATATTTCTGTTCGCAAAATCTTAATCCTCCATATATCTTCGTTCGCAAAATTTAGAATCAATATCCTTTTTCGTTTAATTGTCTTTCCATCAAAATTTAATCGCACTTTAGCTTGCGCTTCATCTCTTATTCATCAAATCCGTATGCAATATAATATCCCGGGGATTAAAAAGCTTCAAAAAGATTAAAAATAAAATGAAAAAAAAATATCAAGTACATAATCTGTGCTTGAGACCTTAATACTAGTGCTGAATGTTGTCGTTAGTTTAGATTTCATCGCGATTTCGCATTTTCCGTGAAAAAGAGCGGCCGCAGTGGAAATGAGAATCAGAAGTTAAACAATTTATCCGATGCGCGAGAAACTACTCTTTCAAAAAAAAAAATATATATATATATATCACAGAATTACAGAGTACCAGTCTCAGACAAAGTTGACCTTTATCGTGTAATCCGCGAGATATCCCATGCCTCGTGGCACCTACGAAAACACAACGCGGCGGACCAAGCGTAAATCGTAGAGCGGTGCCAAGTTGGACAATGTGGGATTTACTCGTGGAATAAAATCACAGTCGGAAATTTATCGTCAACGCGGGAAAGTTTACCGCGATGGCGCACGTGTTTCTTTTTGCATGCTCGTGTCGCGTCGACGGAAAATATTGTTTTCGCGACAAATAGAAAAGGGCACAGTCTCCATTTTTCCGGTCGGAACGAGTCTTGAATATGAACTGTACAACAGCAACTGGGGTGATTTTAGGGCTCTGCAAAACTTCGTAATACGCGTCGTAAAAGATGAGCGACATTTACGAGATTCTGAATCGAATGAACCGTGATCTCAACTAGTCCGTCCGATAAAATCAGTGCCATTCGGGCAAAGTGCACTCGCTAATGTATCGCTTATCAATGATGTAGTCTGTTCATCGTGACAAATATCAATATCTGTTAACTTGTGTAAACTCAGACAAAGTTGATTACGCTAATGTTACCGTGACTATAGATTCCCGAAGATGATAAATGAAATATAACTTTACGGTTTAGATTCGCTAAGGCAATCCACGAGAGAAACTATTACTCTAAAACGATAAGTTACGAAATTGCGATTATACAAAGTAAACACATGTTACCTAGCAATATCATGACCACACCAACCATGGGGATTTAGAAGACCACTTGAACAAATATTACATACACTTGTTTGTGTTGCACCGACATTCTATCCCCAAGCTATCATCGTTAATATCGTAACATTGATTCCATTAATATCACAAATTTTACAAAGAATGAAATTTATAATATGCAAAATATTTTTTCGTTTAAATACTATATATAATTACTGTTATTATATATAATTATTAATTACTATTACTATTATACTACGTATAATTAGTGTTATTAAACAAAATATTTTTATTGAAGTTGAAAATATTAATAATTTAAAATAATATATTAAGAAAGAAAAAAAAATGTTCAAAACTAGATGATAAAAAAATTATTGCACAACTTTTATGCCATAACTATATTTTTTTCACTTTTTGAAATATAAAATTTCAAAATCGTTTAAAGAAGTGACTAAAATCATCAATAAAAAAAAGATATTTTTGATAATATTAGAAATGCTGTTTATAATATAATTCATTAAATGTTGTGACATTATAATCCATAATATCTCGAATGGATAGAATAATCATGCATTTACTTACATTATAGCTCGTATAGCTGACATCATTTGACTCACCTGAAACGATAAAATATCATACATCAATTGTAATAATAATAATGTTATATTAAACATACATAACTTCGTCTATTCTTAATTCGCAACTGCAAATTACTCGAAAGTAGATATTCTTACAATTACTTCGCCAAATGTATGTCGGTAAAGAATCATTAAGGTTAAGAATTAATTAAAAAATGGCAAATAGATATTTTGACCAAACTTCAATAAATGATATTAGATGATTTTAAAATTTAAAATTTCTTAGGGAAATAGAATGAATTTTTATAGCACGTATTGTCGACCACTACTTGGATCTTTATTTTTCATTCGGTAGAGAAAAAATACGCGCGATATTTTTTTCGTCATTCGCAAATTTCCATGGTTGGTACTCTGCGGTGAATTCTCTCTCTACGGGCCTTTACCTTCTTTAACGGTCTCGGAGCTTAATTCCGGCTTTTCCTCGCTTTTATTCGCGGTCGTCCTTGCATCCGGTATGCAGCACGAAGAAAAAAAGAAGGGATCGATGCAAATTCAGCCGAACGGGGACGTCGCCTCGTTGGCAACACCCGGACGAAAAGAGAACAAGAAGAGATTGTCTCTTTCTGCGCAGAGATTCAAAGCGGCTAATTGAGATTACACGAGAACGTCCCCACCAAAACACGTTCCTACTCCGAGTTTCTCTTAATAGTAGAATAAATCTTTTGTGAAAAATTCTTTTTCTCCCGAAATTTAACCGCAGAAATATATAACAGAAAGAAATTCTAATATTGTTTTTTAACTGCTCTACTATATAAATGAAATCGACATATTTGTCGTATGAAATGCTTTTCCTCCAATATTTTTAATTACAACGAATAAATTAATAATTGCATAATTAGACTGCTCATGTTTCATTATATTTTTAATTCAAATATTTAACTAAATATAAACGCTTAACAATTAATTATAATCAATTAATTATTTAATTATACATTTTTTATTTACATTTGAAATTGACGGTTTAAAAATTTGTAAACCGAAATAATATAATATCCTTATTTTTATCTAAAATTCTTTGACATTAACACAAATCGTACTGCTGTGACATTTTTACTAATAATTAGAACTACAAATTACACAAAATTATTATTTTATTCCTTTCCCATATAATTTATCATATTAACGATAGTATATTAAAGAGATATCATATTCTGCTAACTGAACGAAATTTCTTTATATACGAAGAGGAAGAGCGGATATGGAAACTGCGGCTACTGCTATTAAACGCGGAATCTCTTTTCCGTTTAAACGAAATAGAACTTTAAAATTTCCTCGTAAAAGAAAAGTCGTTTTTACGAATTGCTCTCTTTAATGTAGACAATCGGCGAAATTTTGCTCCTTCAAATGTGGCAGTGTTTCGATTTTATTACCCGATATTTCGTTATTGATTTTAGTCAATTGGTAGAATCTAGAAAGACGATTCACTTCCGATTTATGGTATATTAAACGTCAAATATTTTATTGTTTATTGCAACCAAGAACCGCAAAAGAGAACACGATTATAATAGAAGCTCCGAGGATGGCGCAAATTCTCAAAGAAGCTTTTATGCGAGCTTTATTAAGAACAGCACAGATATCGCGCTGTCGTATGCGTAGACAATACAACCCTCCGCTCCTCTTCTAACCCCCCCCCCCCCCACCCTTCCTCTTTGTCAACCTCGCGCCAGAATGTAACAAAGAATTACGGACGCCGGCAAAGAATTATGACGAGTAAGAAGAAGGATCGCGGCGAAGAAGAAGATGAGACTGGGTCAACGACAAGAAATCTCTGATTAAAACCGCGATAGGACTTCGCTTAGCACGAAGCCGAGGAATGAAAATATTTTTAATAAAGCAATCAGCGAATATAAGATTGTCTCATATTCTCGAAGAGTGCCTCGTGGCCCTTTGTCTCTTCGTAGTCTCAAAGCGAAGATCGATGGAGATTGAATATCGCATTTTAATTCATTAAACAGCGATGATTTGACAGTATAAGTTGTAAAAATATGGTAATATTAATTTCCTTTTATGGTTTTAATAAGGTTTTGGTTTTTATAAGGCAGAATTGCGACAAAAAGGAACTAAAATCAGCGTACATTTCTCAAATTCAAAGAAATAAATTAGTTAACAATATTAAAATAATGAAGACCTTTACGAATACAACGATAATACACGAGTTTACGTAACTTTCCATATTCTCACATAATGCAACATGATATGAACAGAAACAGCTAGATTCAGTTATTAATACGAAATTAATTAATTACGATCCACTACAAAGTAATGATCCGTTTTTTGTCTTGAAGAAAAAAATGAATAGTTAATCACAAGTTTAATTAAATGGACTTGAAATAATAAGAAATATTCAGTCGAAAGCATACAGTGAGTCAAAGTACAATTGGCAGCGTTTGTTGATCCATACTAAAAAATTCTATTTAAATTAGATTACGAGGAAAAGAATGGGAGCGGTACACACGCGAGTGGATACAAATGGAATATTATATAATTATGTATTTTATATGATGAAATCGTTATGCATAAAACCGACCTCTAAATGAAGAAGACGATGAATATACAACAGACACTGCATCCACATCTATATATATTTTAATCCCGCTGCGTCAAGCTAATATGTATTAATGATGCTAAAGTGAATTTGATTTAATTAATCTGAATACAAATTACAAAGTAGCAGCATGAAATCTCGACGTTATGCGACATTAGGATTACTGACAAAAAAATATAAAATAATTTTTTTTTTTTTTTTAGAAATACCGAGATTGCCTCTACATCGAAACTTGATTTGTTATTTAACACATTTAATTTAAAACGCCAACAGAAATAACACAACTAGTTGATAAATTGCGTGATAGTTTTGTTGAATAACTTTTTATTATCAAGTTTTAGTTGAAACCCCAAACTCTCTTCATAAATTTTCAAAGGCCAAGAAACTGACGTGCGGCGAATAGTAAAGAAAGCTCCTTAGCTGATTAAGTTATCGCTCTTTCATTCCACTCCAAGAACTAATGAATACTGAGAAGACGGTAAGCCTAGTATTAAATTTCATGAGATATTAATTAAATTCAAACAGAAATTAAGATATCGCACAAAATTAAACTATATGAAAATTAATATAGAAAACATGAAATAAAGTTAAATTAATCATCTTTGTTACTTGCAATTGTTATGAAATAATATGATATAAGCATATAGTATACGCGTTTCTTAAACAATATTCATTTATAAGAAAAGAAACATAACTTTCGTATAAAATTTAAACAATAGTACTCACACTAAACACTTGCGACGACATGAAACTTAGCGATTAAATTTGTTCGTTTCGTCGCGATACGCGAGAAAATTAATGAGCACCATCCGGGTTCTGTGCTTGCATCGTGCGTTCATTGCGGCCTCTTAACTCCATCAGAGCACCGTGGAAAGTGCAACGTGGAAAACATCGGCATGCGCTCGGTGGCTTGAAGAAGGCGCGATGAGAGGATAGTCCGTGCGTGCTCATACGTACGTGCCGGACACCGTGTATGTCTAACCCCGCAGCCCGCAAGGGGTTGATTACAATAAATGAATATTCAGTGGCCGCCTTTACTGTTCCTTTTTCTTTCTTCTCGGGGTTTTATGCGAAGTGAGAGCTCGGCGGTGTAGCCGTCATCGCCATCACCACCACCCACTCACTTGCGGTTACCGCTGGCAAAGTTCGGAAACCGGCTTAATTAATTCCCGCGGAAGTGAAACCTTCGTTAACGCCGGTTTGCGCTAATTAGAACGAATTAAAGAAAAGCGCCCGGAAGCGCGGAGGCTCCTTTAGTGTTAATTGTTATTGTTTTTGTTGTTGTATATTTATTTTAAGAACGGCATTCTCTATCTAAAGAACGCATCGAGCTTGCGAAAGTTTGCGAGGGATAATTAATAAGAATATGACTTGATATGAAAATTAAGGATAAAACTTAAGATACGATGGATCAGTCACAACAATTAAAAGAGAGAGAAAGAGAGGGAAAACGGCCAAAGAATATTACGATATTTTTCTTACTAACAATCTTGAAAAATTCTCGACAATTTATCAATTTTTTTTCACCCAACGATCAAAATTTTTCAACAAAATTCGAACGATTTGATAATTTAATTGCTTATTTGGACCCGTATGCGCGCGATCTAGAAAATGCAATATTGACGAGCGGAATTTCGAAATTCAATCAACGTTTGAGGCAGACTGATGCCTTTGAATGCGTGCGTATTCTCGGTTTAGTTAACCGACGCCGACCGATCAAAGGGATTGAAGTTTGCAAATGTTTAAACATCGTAAAATTTATATTAGTTTTTGCATAATTAACCTACTTTCAATTGTGTTGTTCGCATATATGGACAAAATTACATCGCTTAATTCTAACGGATACAGATATGTTGCCTTTTAAAAATGTGTATGCTAATATGCTGCTGTGCATAATATCTAATAATTTAATTTAAGAAGTATATAATACATAGAAAAAATTATGGCGTACAATAAAATTTAATTAAGAATAAAACATGTGTTCTTCGTAAATTGTTTCAAAATTTTCCATGGACAATGCTACAATAAAATTAATCCATCATACAATAGCTCTGTGTATCTCGTGTGTATAATATTCTACTGGAGCATAAATATACTGCTGCTTGTGCATTTTATTAAATTCATTATCCCTTTTTGTTTATTATAGGATATAACGTTGCAGCGTCACTTATGAATATGAGCCGGTTGTTGTTGAAAAAGATTCTCGAATAAATGTATAAAGAATATACTGAAAGAATTTATGCAAATGGCTCTTAAAAAAGTATATAGAGCAAATTTATGCAAACTCAAAGTTTTAAGATAATTAAATTAAATAGTAAATGTAGTTGTTGATGTTACTATTATTGTAAGTATTTTACGTATATGTATCTGTAAAATACTTGATAATAATCATTGGATAATAACCGATAAATATTTAAAAGTAAATATCAAATTTATTATTATGTTTTTTTTTTTATTGCAATAACATATATAATTTTAATAAATATAATTAATATTAAACAAAAAATATACAAATTTTCATATAAATATTGCAATTATTTCAAATAATGAGTTATAAAAGAAATCGTTCGTTAAATATAATAATTATAATATTAATGAAGGATGTAATAATAATAAATAATGAACTTCAAATCAGGTATCATCATATATTATTATATTTAAAATTTGCAAAATCGTTGATTTAATTAAATATACTTATATTTTTACACTTTTTAAACACGATAAAAAAATATTGTTGATGCTTTAAAGCTTCAATTTATTTATTGAGAAATATTACAAAAAAAAAAAAAAAATCTCACGCACATTCTCTCTTCTGTCTCTATATCTATAATTTATTTAATACAAAAATACCAATGTAAAATAAAATTTAATAAAATAAATCGTCACATATGGGAAAAAAAAATTCAATAGAACCAGTGATTTTCAGTAACGAACTTTGCAACGCATCGGACAGAAGCCTCACTGGAATGCAATCAATCGCATCGATACCCTTTTTCCAGCCAGAAACGAAAACTGTGCAGTCGTTGCATTTACAGGAAACTAACGTATTCGTGAGCGTTCAGTGACTACAAAAAAAAAAAAAAAAAAAAACTAATGCATTTTATACTTTTCAATTTTACGAATTTTATTCAGTTTACGATAAAAGAGTTACGCGTTTCATTATGTCACGTGAGAACGTTTTCCCGCTGCACCCTATACGCGAATACGACTGGCTTGATAAATCCTTTCCCTTTTTTATCATCGAATTAACAATAGTTTAAAAAAATCTGAGAATTTATTCAATCGTCGGAATGCTTATCCGTCCGTTTACCCCGCGCAATTTGCACGATCTAAAATTTAAAAGGAATAAATATACGCATCTACGTTGAGTACGTTCAATCCGAAATGTTCACGTTTTCGTCATGTGTAAATAAATATTCCCCTACATATCGCGTTACGCGTGCGTCATTGACGACACAGTAACCATCGCGGGAATTAATGTGGAAAGTAATCCCCTAGTATTATTTTCTCGAGCAACGATCGTTGCACAAAGGGACTTAAAAATTTAATCGAAACGGGATTAATAGAATCACGGTGTGATTAGCGATTTTCCATAACTGACTTCGGGGGATACGGAGGATACGCCAAGGAATGTAATCAGTCGATCGCTTCGACGGCGAAACTTGCTTTTAGTTTCACAACGGCCACGGGCACGGTGAGGCTACGTAGCGCGGTCCAGAATACTCTCGGGGAAATGCAAAATCCGTGCAGCAACAGTCTATTCCCAGATCCCGTTTCACCACCTAGAGCCTCGTCGGCTAATGCGCATCGACATGGAAGGAAGGAAGGAAGGAAGGAAGGCCTGGGCTGGAAAACACGCGGAATGCTACCGATGCAAATGAGCGTGTACGAATTGCCCGACAGACTCGCATGAAGATAATCAAAGGGGTAGGGGGAGGGGGAGGGGAAGGTCTCTCGGCTTTCTCGTTCTCCCAAGGATTATCGTGATGGTCGATCGATACCGTGGTATCGATTCGATGATTTGCCGATCGCAGTCAAGACACGATTGCGACGCATTTCCGCGGGCAATCAATTATGCTTTCGGAAATACGCAGACAGTCTCGTACAGACTCGTAAACTATCGAGTTGATCGAATAACAGAATTCTCGACTTTAATTGGTTAATCGTATATGGAAAGAAATTTATGGCTTCTCTCTCTCTCTTGTGTATTTCGGCAAATTGTAATAATATGGATTTTTGCTATTATCAAAGAGATAAAGTTAATCATGAAATTGCTAAGCAATTGAGCTTCATCGTTTTTAATAAATCATCCAGTAAATTTTATCTATTATTTATATTTTACGCTTGTAAAAATGTGTAAAAGCGGATCCGGATTCTTTAATTGAAAACAAATTAATGAATTACGTTAATTAAGCAAGAGAAAATAATTTTTCCTAATAAAATCGTCAAAATATTTGCGCGTAATGAAGCGTGTATTCTGTACAAAATACAAACTATTGCTTGTATACGCGTTTTATCCGCGATACAGCTTTTTCACGAAAAAATGTTATTGTCGCCAATCGGTGGCACGTTCGCAGTCGTAGATCGATCTGTTGCAATCCGATTATAGGTATACGTATCGTCGAGCCTGCATTCCATGTGTACATTTGTCGTTGAGTTTGTAAAATGAATCTTTTGATGGCGCGATTATTTTCCGCAAAAAGATAAATCAAGACTCATAGTCTCGGCATTCTCCGATATGTCATTGTTGTACAAGAATGTCTTAAAACTCCCCGTTATGAAAAAAAAGTACTGCTTCAATAAAAATTAAAGAGAAATTCATTCCAAGTATCGTATTATTCCCGTTTGATTATGTGCCTGTTCTCTCTCTTAAAGCAGATTACTCGAAACTCAGATTTATTACGAAGCAGATAAAAATTATATTTTTTGTCCGTGAACTCCTAATCTCTATTTTCTCTTAAAGTTATGGATAGATAACATTCTTCCCATAAAACATACTCGTTGAAATTTTATTACCGCAACAGCTGCCGACAAAATTAATGCGAGACCCGCGAGAAAGAGTAATGAAATATCGAGGATAATGACAAAAGTTGTATCCCGCAATATCAAAGAAACAAAAACCTAGGAAGAAATAAAACTCCTGCGCGAGAAACAGGACACGATAGACGTTCGGTCAACAAAAAGCCTGGCAATGAAACTCTCTGAAAGTAACGATACGCTCTTAAGAAAGACAACGATCGTGATTGAGGAGCGAGAGACAAGTTCGCTTTTACGACTGACAGTTGTCGCGTTTCACTAAAATATTTTCTGACAAAAGAAACTCGAGGAAACGAGAAAATTATTTAAATCTCGTGTAAACAATGCATTTAGAAAAAAAAATCTAACATCAAAAAGAAAAAATTGCCAGCTTTGGCGAAATGGAGAAAACAAAAATGCAAGAACAGCAGGATATAAGCATAATTTTATTTTATCATCTAAAATCAACAAAGATGTTTTGGAAAAATTTGAGAAAATACATGCAACCGTATTTGGAAAATAATAAAGACATTAAAAGAAGTAAAAACAGATTATTGAGAAATGGAATCGCGCAAGTAAAGATAAATTTCTCATTGCGGGAGATGAAAATGATTGAGAACACGAAAAAACTAAAAAATGAGATTCAAAAATCGGCGAAAGCATGAAGCGCGAGAGTTGACGATATGGAAAAAAAGAGGAATGTGCAGGGCCGGAAATAAAACAGGCGCGTGAGTTTGAAGAGGCGGCAAACGACCAACGGCGGATTTCTGTCCCCGAGATAACAATATACCCTCAGGGAAACAGAAGGGTAGAGATGAGCGAGTTTCCTTCGTGAAGGTAGACCGGGAATAGAGAGACGCCCCGCCACTCTTTCTTTTTTCGAACGGAGGAGAAAACACGCTCGATGGATCGAGTATCCTGTTCGAGAGGCTAAATGAGTACGGACGTCGTGGCATCTGCTCGAGCCGTAAACTATCCTGGTCGGTCTGGCTAGAAGAGCGCCATTAGAGCGTCACGTATCTAGGAAATCGAGCTACAAGTGTCTACAAGTCTGTCGATATCCAATGTCTTTTTCTCTCAATATTGTACACTCGCGCTAAGTGTTTAGCAAAATGGGTTGCACTTTGCTCAAAAAAAAGAAATCAAATATTAATAACAAATAATTATATTCTATTAACGTAGTAAAACCAATGAAAAAAAATACACTTTCGTGCAATTAAGTAACATCGACTTTTATTAAATTTACAATAGAATTAAAACTATGTCTACTCATTGGTTTCACAATATAAGAATTAATATATACTAACAATTAATATAGATAAATAATTTAATATCATTTTTCACGTAATATATTATCTCATTAATATAAATAAAAATTAAATTTAAAAAAAAGTATTGTTACACGTAACGCTGAACGTTTTAACAGTGTTAAAAATAATCAGATACTGAAGCTGCAGCTCAAGAAAATCTTAAATAATATTTTAAAATTTAAGAGAATGGCTAATGAGTTTAAAACTCTAAAACTTAATGATGTTCATGTTCCATCTATGCATTATCTATTTCCAAACACTTCTTGATTAACCCATTGAATACGAGCGGATGCTGCGTTTGCCTCTGCGTGAAATATTTATCGCCATATGGTACGGCCGGTCAAATCTAAATTGCAAATTTGCCACTGAAAAAGCAATGTCGTTTTTGGCTATGTATATTTGAATATACGTCTCTGCAGAGTAATACGTAATGTATTCCGCTGAGCATTAGTGCCTAAGGGCCTCTTGATTAAATATCTAAGTTTTGCAATAACTGAATTTTTCAGAAAAAAAATTAACACATCCCCGATTATTTAATTTTCTCTGCTAGATTAAATAAATTTAGAGCTATATGTATGTGTGTGTGTGTATCCATAGATGTAACATCCCAAGATGATATATAAATATGACATTTGCATACGAATGGACATGTGAATACACAGACATGATAATGAATTTAATATGCGTCCTATTGAGATTTGCTATTAGACAATCAATATGCATTAATTATAATCAGGAAAGCGCCGAAATTTAATCAATCAATTATGCAACTCCGTAACTGAGAACCAACGGGAAGACAGAGTGGCGTTACGTAGGCGTGCTTTAGAAACTTGTTAATGAGCTAGCGAGACACCTTTGTCAATTAAGATGTTTCAAAGTTGCTTGCATAGCCCTTCGATATCATTAACATTAATAAACAAATATTTTTAATCTGTGAAATGGAAGAGTGTTCTAAAATTGAATCAATTATCAAGCATTCCATATGAGATGTGAATGTGTCATCTATAAAATAATTAATTATGGAATCAACATTTGCTGCAACATTTCTGATCTTGATAAACGACGAAATTATCACCTCGCTAAAACTGTCGTCACGTAGACTTAATCTATCAATTTAATGCTATTAGATCAATTAATCGTTGATTGCGCTTGATGGCCGGGCAATTTGTTCGTGATGTCGTGAACGCCTAACAAGATAATACTGGTGTGCCAACGAGAAGTTGATAAACATTAAACGCTCGTAGAACGTAATCCTCCATTGGATGCTGTACGTTCATTCGAATGACAATGAGATTCGTTAATTCATCGCGGTGTTTTATGCGAAGCGCTTTACATTTTGCGCGCTGTTCTATCGTTGCACACGGTATTATAGCAAAAACCAAAAATAGGTCTCTGTTTTTTATCGCCGCTATATCATATATCATCCAGTCTTATTCATTTTCTGATGTTCATATTAAGATTTCACTACTTTTGTATATTCAAATCACACTTGTAAAAAAGTATATTAACGATAAATAAACATGAATAAAGAAATCGTTCTTTATTCATGCCTCCAGCTATCTCAATTATTAAAAGAGATTAATTTAATACGACCGTTGCTAGATTGTATGTACCGCATTAAATTGTTTGTCCAGCGTTTCATGGCAGAAGCTAGCATACTCCGGCAGGATAAAAGTAACCAACAAGAGATGGCTTTCGTATTGTAACGCTAAAGCCGCAACGTTACTTCACTACCGCGTAGCAACAGAAAATAGTCGGAAATAAAAATAAAAATAAAATGTCGCTCTAAAGTTACAATGGACTGCGGAGGGCTGAAACATAAAAAAAAAAATATATATATATATATAACGGTAAAATAAAATATAGTCCGTCGGAGTTGCAGACTAGATAGAATAAAGTATGAAAACACGCACTCGTTATGTTATAAAACTGACAGAGATGTTTTGTTTTTCAATTTCGCTCCAATTACCGCGATCATTGTAACACACGTGGAAACAACGTAGCGCTTTAACGCTTGATTAAATTACAAACACTGTGAGTCTCTCGTAGATCCTTTCAACTGCAAGCTCTAAGATTTGTCGGAGAGTGATAGTTTTCCAGTGAAATAAGACATTCGTGTTGCTTTAAATGATTGAAAGGATGAAAGCGACGACACGAAACAAATCTCAGCGGCAAGAAACGCTTTTAACTGACGTTCTTGTGATTGTAAAAGAAAAGTGTAATATCATTCCAAACTTCCAATAAACTACAAAAAGCATGAGGAAATACTCGACGTTGTAGAAAAGTTCGAGCAGTAGGATCAAGGTGCTCTCTTGGTTTCACAAATTCTGTCGAAGTTCTGAATGTAAAATACGTCTGCATGTATCTCCCGCGGAATATTTTGAAATAATGATGACATGATTTAATTTAATAAATATCTAGAAAATCATAATTTTTAATATATAGCACGCAAAGTTAAATCAATAAAAAAAAAAAAAAGATTCAATCAATTATCTATTTTTGACTAATAATAATATCAATAACGTGTGGCTAAAGACACTAGATGAATGTTTCTAATAAAAAGAAAAAAAGTTTCTCTTGTAATTTAAAATATTTTTTTATACAAACAAAAATAAAAGGCCTTAATTATATAACAGAAATCAATAATACAAAATATTCGACTTGCAAAAAGCACATTGCCTGGAAGTAAGTACATACGTCAATCAAGACAAAAAAATTTCTCTTGAATTCTGTCATTGTCAGTGCAGCTTAAATATTCGTACTCGTCTATATGCGATAATAAAAGAGTCACGAGACCAGCAATTCGTTGGCATATTAGTTCATCATTCATCCCGACACCTTTGCTCCGTTACGCGTTTCGGAATATTGCCGTTATAAATCGCTGGTCTGATGGACCCCGCGCCACGATTGCATTATAAAACGCCGGCAAATTAATTGCAATCCCGCTGGGGAAGTCGCGCCCAGCGACGACTACTCGAAACGTAAAATCGAACGAGAATCGGCACGTACTCTTGTCGCCTCTGGCGCCTTCGCTACACGGTATATATCGTGCGCGCACGTCGAGAGAAAATCTCTCGCACCCACACTTGCGCGCGCTAACATTAATTATCTTCGTGTGGTTATTGAAATAGGGATTTATAGCCAAGGGAAATTCTACTCTCTGTATCCGTTCTCTTCGATTCGCCATATCTGATCATTATATAGAATATGCCGGAGAATTCTAGTTGAAATTCGATTTGCCTCCGCGGAGATATCGAAAGAGCGAAATTAAACAATCGAAATTTGATATACAGTTTTGCGTCTTCGGATGATTTGTAATTCGACGATTCAAAGAGCGTGTATATATTTTTCAAGCCCATTTTGATATGTTTTTATCTTTCAAAGTAATAAAATAGAAATTCGTCCCGCAAAATATTCTACGAAAATTGGCTTTTCGAAATATCGTAGATTAAACGTCAACTGAAATGAAAAAAACTGTCACGAAATAAAGTAAATCCGGAATCATATTGATCGAGCGCGTGATATGGATCCCATGTCAGAGACGAACATAGCGAAGATTTTTAACACCATCGTTCGTGAACGCCGATGTCGTAAAAGGTAGCAGCTTGCGCGAAGGTTGCGTCGTTGAAAAACGTTTATGCCCTTCTAAGGCTTTAATTTCTGCTGCAGCGGAGTGACATTAAAGTGGCGTTTGACGTAGAACGTCCGTTCGTGTTACAAGCGGTTAATTAACTTTACTACTCTTGCGAACTCTTGATACTTAAAATTCGCGCGAAGACTTCAATAAAAAATCTGTATATCATAAACGAATTCGCGATATGTGTTTGAAATTCTGATGGAAAACCTGATTTATCAAATCTCTCGCGTTTTTAACGTTTAGATTACACGAAGCAGAATTTCAGATTCCTTAACATTAATTTACTAATAATTAATCCAGCTTTTTTCGTTCTATAAATAATCAAAAATCTTTTTAATAGCTTTCAATGTATTATATTAATATCAGATACTTCATAAAATTGCAAAATTACACATAAAATTTTACCCTATTAAAATGAATGTTGTTTGTCTACGATAAAAAATTCCTATATTAAATTTTATCTTGATCATTTTAATTCGAAGAAAAACTGTGTATTGATCGCGAACAATTTTGCATAATCTATTCGTAAATTTTAAATAATAAATCAAAAAATAGCTTAAATAAATAAAAACAATATTAATTAGCCCCCAAAGTTTGTTATTTTATCGTAAAATTTTCTCGTAAAACGAGCGCACGAAGAATCGAATAATGTGAGCGCGGGTTAATTTATTGTACGAGGACTTTCATTTGTAACTTTCAAGTACAGCCAAGATTTATCGTACATCCTCAATTGCTATCTAAACTGCAAGAAAGTAAATTTCTCATCTATCGAAAGAATGCGTTGAAAGCACGGTGATTCGGCATTTTCTTCGAACCAATAACGATTGCCGAGCATTCTTTGCAACGTTCGACCGGTGGCCGGCTGTTATCCACCCGAAGATTTCTACCGCATCGGTTTCTCGATTTATCCGGCTAATTTTGTGAATTAATGGCGTGCTGGAAACGATAAATTACATTGTTTAAATGCCCTTTCGTCAAGCTACCTTTCCACATCAATTCCTTGCTCGAAAATCAGCTCCCCAAAGTTATCTCAATTCTTTGAAAATGGAAATCACTGTCCCGGTCAATTACTCTTTTTAACATTGTAATTTTCGTCGAGCATTTCTATTCATTCCTCGTGCACAAATTCGCGTACGTCAAATTTAACTTTATATCATTAAAAAAGTAAATACATGTTAAATTTTGTTAAAATACATAAAAATCTAATTCTTTTTATTTTTATATGATTTTAATTATACGAATAATATGCTGGTCATATGCGCATAAATAATGAGATAAAAGTTAGTTAAATAAAATAATTATAAATTAAAATTACATACATTCATTAAAAAATAATCATTAAATAAAGATAAAAAAGCAATAAAAGTTTAAATCGTAAATTTAAAAAATGCTTTATAAAATAAATTTAATATAAAATTAATAATATACTACAAAAATTTAAGAAAAATAATAATGTATCTTCGACAAAAGCGTTAATTTTCTTGGAGAAAATAAAATCTTTCATTTCATGAAAATTGTCAAAGAGCAATATACTTTTAATATTGCTCATAAATATAAAATTACTTTATCAAGTAACTTTTCAAGTAAAGTACTACATTCAGTATAATTTATTGTCATTATTATGACAGAAATTTATTTCAGATAAAAGCCAAAGTGGACTTTGATTAACTAAATGTTAATAATTAAATCATCCTTTTCTTAAATGTGTAACTGTTTTAGACGCTGTCGTATTACGTTATAAACTTATATAATTTCACTTTCAAAAAGTTTATATATTTTATTTGTATATCTTTTCAATAAAAATATGTTTTTGTATTTATTCGAAATCGCACGTATATTTCCAAAAAAAACTGTTTATTAAAAACAGATTTCTTTTTTCTTATGAATCCCACAAAATCTAAATAATTTCATGAATCGTTAAATGTTAGCATTTCAATATCGAGAAAAAGAAAGCATCATTGATGTTTCTCTAGATAAGAGGAAATAAATTATCTTTGAGCAAAAAATTAAATTTATATTCCCTCCATCGTTTTTGCATTTAAATAAATTAATTTTCCTATCGCAAAATGATAATCTTTCTGTTTGAATGTTCTTTTCATAAAACTGCTCTACCTACATTCTCGTCTGTCCTTAATATTTTATCGACAATATTCCGGTTTCTCGCGCGAAAAAGATAGATGGAATGGGAAATGCATTGTCATGAAGTGGCACGGTAGACGCAACGGTCAATGGGGCAGGGTTGCCTCCAAGGACTGCGCGGTAAAAGGGAACGAAAGAGTCGTAGGGATAAGATATCTTGTTCTCGCGTTCGAGTACCATCGACCTCGCGCGTCTTTCTAAAAGATGATACGACACGTCAGGTCGACTGCATCCGGCAATCAAATTTCGAAATATCGATGCGAGACTATCTATAAATAAATATTGTACATCTGTAATAATTATGAATATCGTATACAGAAAGCTGGATAATGAAACAAATACATTTTTCATGTCGATAAATTAAAAAATTATAGATATAAGGGAGATTAATTTAATAATATTCTTCGATATTCGAACGCTTTCATTGTTAACGCCTTATTGTATCCCATTAATTAGTGAGATAAAGAGTCGAGCCATCGAATTGATTATAAGGTATTATCTTAAGAGGACTCACCGACAACAGCCAGAACCAGGAGGAAAAATTATCAATTACGTACCTGTAACAAAGAGAAAAATATTATATACAGCGCGAGAAAACATTACACATAACAATATAAGAGTATAAACAAATTACATTTGCGATGCTAAATCGGGAAAGCATTTTATTATAGTCCGTTCTCATAAATTAAACAATAGGATTAATTTTAATTCTTCAATGGTTTTTTCATGAAATGCTGTTTGCTAATTTAAGGTTTGATTAATGTCTTCTGTAGAAGAATAATTCAAATATTTCCGTGATTTGTAATATCAATGATCTTTATCAATTATTAAAATCAATTATAACTGTGACAATAACGTTCCAACAGCAATAACAACTAAATAAGCAATTTTAGTTTCGAGTTAGATAAAAATCATTTAAACATATATGTTGCAAAAATAATTTTTTAGACAAGTAGGATTTAACGCGCGACCTCAGTCATTTACATGTCATTTAAACGTCAATTAACTGTCATGTTCTGAGAAGTTTGAAAATCTGTAAAAGTATTATTGGCTAATCTATGCCATACGTCAGTTATGATGTCAATAACATAGATTTAGAGTTAAAATAAGTTAGAGTAGTAGCTTGAAGAAATTTTTACATAAAACGAAAAAAATGATGGTACATAACACATCACTCAATAAGTCCCCGGTCTGACACATATATGGCAACATTGTTGACAGATCCACGTGATTTCTAAAAAAAAAATTTATTTTTCTTAGACCGGAGACTTATTGAGTGATGTGTTAAATGTGTTTGTTACAATGTACACATATGAATCACAAGTTCTTCATGTATTATATCGGTGCGCAAGAGAATTTTGAAATATGCAACGGACCATTATAGTCATATACCATTTTCAAGCTTAAATCCTGTGACTCTTCTTCCATCGGTTTCCGCGTGCACGCGCGCGCACTCACGTTGCATGTATAATGACCGGGGAAAAAAGTGCACTTGCAGACGAAAGATGACGGTACATTAAAATGGTAACGTGCCGGCAATATGCGACGTTTGTGAAAAAAAAAAAAAAAAAAAAAAAAAAAATGCCAGTTTCCGCGTTATTGCGATGCGTTATTACGTCATTTGTGAAACTTGAAATAATAAAAAAAAGCTTTGCGATTAAAATATACTTTAAATCCTTTATGTGTGTCAAGTAATAAATTTATGATTTGTATATAAGATAATTTTTTTTATTTTCATGAAACATTAAAGAAGTCTTAAGATGCTTATAATAGTTCCATATATTTCGACAACTTATTAAAAATTATTATCAAATTAAAGAAGAATCAATTCACTGACTATTTATATCACAGTGGCGAATAAATCTATGCGATAAAAAAAAATAGCAAATCTATAAACAAAACAAAATGTGTCAAAAATATCTGTCAAAGAAGTGTAAACAAAAATAGTGTATTATTCGCCAAAGAGCTACCCAAAATTGCACGAATGTAAACGAAAAAATAACATCGACATCGATATCATCGACTTAGTGCACGCCTGGAATCAGTCCAATTGTGTCGCGCATTGTGCGTGGTCAACTGCATGCACCGATATATCGCTGCGGTATCTCTATCAAAAAAACTTTCCAGCGATATTAATTTCGCCATCGACTCGTCAAACGTCAATAAGAGGTAACGTTTAATCTGCGTCAATTTAATTCCACTACCCGTCGCGGCGAAACTTTGTTCGTCGCGGCCTGCATTGACAGAAAATCCCAACAAGATTAATCAATTTATTGATCGTTCAATCTAATACAAATGCATGTTTTTTATATGTGAAAAATGAAATATTCTATATATAAAAATGGAAATCAATTCAAATCAGAATGCACACTGTTTTTTGTAAATATACAAATGTATGTATGTGGGTGTGTGAATAGACATATCGTGCAAATTCCGCACGAGATCGCGTATCTTAATTGCAGGGAATTGGCAGATCGATAGGAAGATCCTGCGCAGTTTCCTCGCAACGGAGAGATACGAAGTGACACGGTGACAGAATTCGATCTAAGTGCATTCCGTTAACGGGCGGATGCTGAAATTAGACTAAGAGAGGTCGTTAATCCGATTATTTCGACTCGCTTTGATATTCAGGCAGAACCGCATTCGAAGCGGAGAATGATAGCTATATAATGAGATAAAAATGTTCATATAGCCCGGCACCTCTCACTGTCCTTGAGAAAAACCATCCCGCTAATAAGACCAGGCGCATTTACAAAAGAACACTTTGTTCCGGCAAAGGTGACGGGAATATTATAACGGATATTCTCTCAAGGCTGAGCAGGAATCGTCTAATGGTATCAAAGAGAAAGAGAAAGAGAAGAGAAGAAAGATGGAAGAAATAGAGAGAAGGAGAGAGAAAAAAAGCATTTCGCTGCCTGATGGACGACTTTCAAAGAGGGCATTTAAATTGAGAAAATCCTCATTTCGAAGGCTCACAACAATTTTCCTTCACTCTCGCAAAAATCGAAAGTTACTCGAATAATCGAAAAGCGTGTAAGAAAAAATGATTGAAGAAAATATTAATAAGAAAAATTTAAACAAATTTATATAATAGTAAATTAAATTACGTGATATAAATTCTAATTCTAGTTCTACTAATAAATAATATAATAATATAATAGTATATAATAAGTAATTTTTCTCACATATAATTCAGATCAAATTACATATTTATATAAATACTTGTGTTAAATCGCGATTTAAAATCAGTTTCGAAATAATGCAAAATGAAGAAAGGTAGAGAAGCAGTTGTGGCAGATACTTTCGGAAGAAAATGCCAAATCATAACATAATTCATACGATACTTGAGACAAGATTCACGTACAACCGTAGTGACGCAACTGTTATATGGGCATTTTTCAGTCGGTTATCCTCATGTTTGTGAATGCATTTTCCATATAAAAAAAAAAATCCAGAATTTACGAATCGCATATCAAAATTCCATACAAATATTCCCGATACAAAAATGTTCTTTCATTTCTGAATATTCTCGTTTTTTAAATACGCCTTTCGACCCAAAACAATCTTTGTCGCTGCGTTTTTTATTCCGCATTTGTTTCTATTATTTATACATAAGGTGCGAAATGATTTGGAAGAGTTAAATAAAAAAAATAACGTTAATAAATAACAAGTAAATAATCTTAGTATGCAGATGACAATAATGCAGAAATTTCCCTTACATTTCAACACAAAATATTCTACAGTTTTGCGATGAGAGCGTTATTTTCGTTTAATAATACAATAACACATCACTCAATAAGTCTCCGGTCTAACTAAGAAAAACAAACTTTTTTTTAGAAATCACGTGGGTCTGTCGACAATGTTGCCATACCGACATCTGTCAGACCGGGGACTTATTGAGTGATGTGTTATAATTAAATTGAAGCAAGTTCTCAAAGCGAATCGCTAGCAACCGAAAGATAATATTTCAATACCGAAGACATTAATACGCATTTTGCTCGTTGCTTTCGCTTCATCGCCAAGTTTATTTCCTCGTGAAAAAAATGCAGAACCAGCGGGAAAAAATGAGAGGATCCTCCAGAGCGCGGAGGATACTTTGGCGGGACGGCGGGTCGCGACGACAGCAGCGAAATGAGAAAAACTGAGGCATAAAATTGCATTTGCTTGCGTCGCGCCGCCACCTGCCGCGATGCCTTCTCACAGCCACCAGCTGCATCGCGTCGTCGCACGTAGCTCTATGCAGCTACTGTTTTTCTCGTTTAAAAAGCCGGTCCGCCGCGCTTTAATCAAGTACGCTCGCGAGAAAATATTACCGGACTGAGTTTCAATCCGGAAAGACTATGAATGCCCGCAACGGTCGGCTGGTTGACGCGGCCGATCCTGGTCGCGTTGGCTCATTGTGCATTCGCGCCGCGTATACCGCTCGCCGGGAAAACATGCGTAGAGTCCCCCTTCCCCCTTTCCCCATTAGCTTCGGATAGAACGAGAGGGAAGAGAGGAAACCGAAAAACACGTCGTTCGCATTAACAGCTATGCCGCATGCTTGCCCAAGATTCGGTAATTAAAAAATTTAAAATATTACGTCGATTGAATTTTAATTATCGATTGTCCAATATTCCAATAATTGATTCTTCTTTGAAAAATTCTGTACTTTTTTCGTAAATCGTTTATATACAATTCGAATATCTCTGGAATTTTTATTGAAATAAAAAAATGATTATAGATTTTGCGATATGAAGTAAATCTGTTTTTGTATGACAGTATTTGCGAATATGAATTTTTAGTGAAAAATGGAAAAAAGATTAATATCTCGAAACGATAATACTTATAAAAAGCTCTGATTTAATAAAATATTTTTTATCCAAAAAAATTAAGCTGTCTGTAGAAATATTTCTTCCATTGAATGTAAAAAAAAAATGTATTCAATCAGTGAAATATAATTTAAATTATTATAAATTTACAATGCAGATAGGAAATACAAAATATTTTGCAATTTCGCAAAAATTACACATAGTTCCTTTTAATTAAACAACAATCAAAATATCCTGAGTTTCTGAAAGATTATAAAAAATATTCATATTATGTTAATGCTTTTTTTTTGTTGCTATATATATATTTTAAATGTAGTTATTTTTTAAATCAAATTATATATCAATCTTCGAGAATATTATAAGAATTGTTTACAGTTAAAAGCCAAGAATACAGTTAAAGCATTACCGGTAGACGTTCGTTCACGATAACTTCAATAGCTGCAATTTAAAAGAGGATTCGAGCAAGTTAACGCGCCTGTAACAAAATGTATAGCCAACTGGTGTTCTGTAATGACACGTATACGCAACTTTGATAGACAGAAAAGCGCTCTTTATTCCGCCGTTCGCTGAAGTTTCGAGCAAAGCATCGAGCTGATGAAACCGGCACCGAACCATTTTACGATAGCAACTTCTGCGAAATATCCGACTATCATGCGCCTTTGACAGTCTTCGAGGTGCACTTTATGGACGCATCTTATAGAATATCGCTGTTGCATATTAATGGTTGCGAGCGCTCTCTCTTAAAAGAGGTTGCGGTAGTAGATCAGCGGAACCGTTGCGGCTCGTCTCTCTTCTATTCCCGGTCGTTCTCGATGCATACCGTGGAAGAACACGAACGAGGAAAGTTAGGAGCGAAATTCGTCTTATATTGTTTGGGGAGGCACTCCGGAGCGTCTCCGATTGTCTCATGCATTCTGCAGCGGCGAAGCCATCGAGAACTCGCCGCGATTGGGGAAATTGATATTGGCTTTTAGGTTCGACCGGGAGAGCGGTCTAAACTTCCGACACGCAGGATGATTATATCATCTTCCACCGTCAACTATCTCGAACATCGTCGGTGACGGTAATGATTTATCGCTGAATCATCGTGTGCGCAGTGACAGCTCTCTCTCTCTCTCTCTCTCTCTCTCTCGCCGCGGGGAGTACGAATTCCCCGACACGCATCGGGAATTCAACCGATACTTGAACCGTAGCGGAAAGCCGATCTATAAAGTAAAGTAACGCAAACTGCACGTACTCGATGTCTCGTACAATATTTCGTATTATCGGGAAACTTCCCTGTAAGAAAAGCCAAACAAAAAAAAAAAAAAAAAAGTATGGCACTTTGCCTAATCATATTTCAATTCTAACTTTGCACACGATATGCTTATGCATATTATATCGAAATATATCTGTAATCACAGAGATTTTCTTCTCGTCGAATCAAAATTGACAACTCTTTGAGAAAAATCAACTAAAATTCAACCAAATCCCAGGTTTCTTGTCTTCAAACGTCAAGGTATTTTATCATGCAGCATAGTCTCTATTATAGAGTCGCGTATAGTTAGCGGATTGAAGATCCTCATTCAAGATCTCGAAGAGCTCAGGGTTCTCCGAGTCATACACATGCAAACGAAGCTTTACTTAGTATGATGCATACGACGGCGTTTGTGGGCGTAACTTTAAAACGTGACACTTGTAATTGATACTGTAATTAATATTGTCGATAGATCAAAGTCGACGACATTCGAGCTTTTCGAAAAGAAATCGATAATGAGATACCGCGGAGATAAAAGAAATAAAAGAAAGCAAACGGATTAAAAAAGATGCTCTGTAAAATCCAACTAGGATTTGTCACTCGACCTGATTTCCGTTTTTCACGATCTTACATCGTGAGCATGAATTATTTTTATTACGTTTTATTTACAATGACGTGTATCTTTCCCGCAGGGAAAAGTGCAAAAAAACTGAATGGATGCTGCGAGAGCGTATACCATTACACGTTGCTTGTCGCTTCGCGTGCAACAGTATAATACAGAGAATTGCACGTCAATATAATATCGCCGACGAAAGATGTCTCATCCTTTATATTATTTTTGTAAGATACGTTCGTCGCATGCATCTCCGCCAAGATATATCGAAGCCTTATTTATTCAAGCAAGAAATAGAATTTACATAAACGTTAAATGAATATCAAGGCAAGCATAAAATTCTCCGTCTAGATCTTCGTATCATAGTATCTGAATATTTGTAATTCAATATTTAAAAAATATATTTTTTGACTATCGACAAAATGTATGCATTAATATAATTTGAGCACACAAAATTGAATATGAATGATTAAACATTTTTATAGCAAAATAAAGCAATTCGAAAGGCAAATATAAATAAAAAAGACATTTTCAAGAATAAGCTGAAATTTTGCTCGACTCATATATCGAGAATAATTCTTTTTGCCTCAAAATTATTTGACAATGAGAACGAGCGGGATCATAATTCTCGCGCTAAAAAATATCACGACAAATCCATTATCGTGGAAAGTCATATCGTCACTGCTGAAAGGTGACAGAAAGTGGCAACGCTCGATCTGTTGACGGGCCAAAAGTGCTCGTTTATTCTCAACCAATTGTAGCAACTCAACTCTTTTATTGTCGCGAATTATTCGTCATAGTCGCTGGTCGGAGCCCAAATCCATACTTTCGATAAAAAGGCACTTAAGTGCGAACATAAGGAATCAATTTGCACCCGCCCGATATTTTCCCGCGACTGCCAGGATTTTCTTTTCCTTCTTTGAGGCCAGTATATATCCTAACCGGATTATCGAGAAAAGATCTCGAAGTTGGTATATCGGTGAAAAATGAAGGTGAAGAATGCTGTTTTACCTGGACGATAAAGTTAGATGCACTTTTTCTGAAGAAAGATGAAACTTTCATCCTGCTTACTTACGTCGCGAGTTTGCCGGTCTACGTGTTGCCGCTACCGCGAATGGAATTTGATGAGAGTTCGCGAAGAACTCAGACTCGAAGGTAACAGCGTATTTTGTGAGAAAAAGGCGCGCGATAAACGTGATTAAAAATATTAAGGGATTCCTCATGGCGGGGAAGTGCAATTAATTTGACGTCGCTTTGGCGGAATTTACAATTTGGATTATCTAATGATAATATTCTAGTTGCAATGTATATATATATAACGCTCGCATGTACAAGGAGATCGATACTCTTGAAGTTACACCGTACACACTACGTTGCACAGAGAATTATAATCTAACAGCCATATTCATAGTTAGGATGTTAAATCAACTCGATTAAGGTTCAGTACTCAGTAAATTGAAGCGGCCCCTACTAAAGCCGAGTTTTAATCTATATTCATAGTCGATAGTCATGAAGCTAATCAACTATCACAAGCGACTAATTAAGAGCGCACTGTGTTTCAGTAACCATGCGGAAAATTTAGCAATGTTAAAGTATTGAAAATCATTAAGACATAATTTTATATACATATGTATTTTTTTTAGCGAGATCTATGATATTCATTGACACGTACTTGAATTAAAAAATTGCTTACAAATAATAAAAGATTAATTTTTAGACTAATAACTCTGTTGGAGATAACAGTTTAATAATAATTAAACAAGTCGATGCTCTTTTTTAATTTACTTTTTGCTCAATCACCTAGTTATATTAATATTTTATTACTTTATTTATAAAAATTAGGCAGAAAATAATTTATGCTTAATATGTAGGCGTCGGTCTAGCAATTAAATTCCGCCGAGATAACTTCTATCTCTGTACGATTATACAGACAACAACATTATAGCACAAAAACGTCCGAGGAAATGTTGCATCGTTACGGTCCCTGAATAGTAAGTATTATAGTTCGTCGTATAAAAATGCGAGCATTCATACAATGACGCAAACTATCAACATCCTTTGCCCTAGAAAATTTTATTATATTCGGTGCACAGTGGAACTATACAATGTAGGAGAGACGCACAATTTTTTCTCGGTTCTTTCAAACGCGCTCGTTTCCTGTCGTTAGTCCCGTCGTTTCCCATCGTTAACGTAATCGATTTAAATTACTTTTATTATTTAAGTTACGTTTATCCAAGTCATAGACAATAAATTTTTTATTATCTTATTTTAAATATATCACTATCGATAAATATTAAAATTGATGATATATTTTTAGGCGTATTTATTAGACAATTTTATTTAAAAACAAAGTAAATAAAGACGACAAAATCACAATATTTCGAAGTAGATTCAATTCGCAATTTCAAACAATATTAAATCATATTAGTTAACAGTTTCTGATGCTTATTTAACGTGCAATTACGTAGCAAGTCGAATATTCGTATTTCTTCTTTCACGACAATGACAATTGATCCGAATAGAACTGCGAGACATGCTTCGATCAAGCCAAGGGAGAAACTTAAGTTCGTCCGTTTGTCTTGTCTTGCGTTCACGCGCAACTGCAAGTCACACCGACCGACGTCGAATATCCGTAGCACGTGGTCCGTGAATTGCGGCGAAACTTGAGCTTCAAGAACTTGTGCTTTGTTGCTCGGATCTCTCAACTGACTTCTCAAAGCTTCCGTTTCCCACTCGCATAAGAGGCCTGCGAGATTTAAGTTGACGCGTTTAATTTATCAAATATAAAAATCTTCAATGAGCAAAATTGAGAGTTAATATACAGAGAATATAGACGGCAGATAGTGTTATTTTACAAATAAAAAAAATCCGTGACAGTTTAGCGTCTCTTCATAAATGCAGTAACTTAATATTATATTAAACTAATAATATATATAGGATTATTTAATCTGTTCTTCTCAATATTACAATAGTTAAAATATTAAAAATGTTAAAAAAATAGAACATCTATTAACATCTATTAACAAACGGAAATAAAATGCGTAACGGAAGTACAAAAAATAAAAATAATTCTATTAAAAAAGTATTAAGAAAAAAATTATGAAATAATAGTATTAAATTTTAAAGGTAAAGTGATAATAATGTGAAAACTGCACGTCGATATTCGGGTGAAATTTTTTATTAATAGCATTTTATTAATATTACGTGAGACTTTTAACAAAACCCGAGGTATTTAAACCGCGAAGAGGCCTCTTGCCCTCCCTCGTAACAGACCGAAGCCCCTAACTTTCGCAGTAGCTTTCCAGCTACGTAAGCTTTCCCATTCATGCCATCGCCGACGTAACGCTGTAAACGGCGAATTAGCACCGCCTTCAGTATTACTTAACTTGGCGGTTACGACCGAGAGCTGCAAATTAGTCGCTGCTCGCGATTATTCACGTGTACTGCAGCGTCGGGGTAAGTCGGTTACACAAAACCACAAATAAAAAGTTGGAGCGAAAAAGACTCCTCGTTTCACACTGGTCCAATTAGCTGAAGCTAAGAAAGCGCTGAAGAAAGTATGAAGAAGGGAGGCGCTTCTCGCGATCGTCTCATTCGTCCGCGATAACTATAACACGAGAAAGAATAATGCGATAATGTCGCACTGTTTCCGACCAAGGAAGTTCTTTATGCGCCTTGAAAGAACAAAAAAGAGCCTCGCAAAAGAAGAGCGAACGGCCTGATTCAATACGAAATTAATAATATTCATGTTGAGTCGACGAGGAATAGTAAAAGATTTTACTCGCTCTCTCACGGGTCGGTCATATAATTTAATATGCGCGCTCTAGTTAACTTAAAACTTATATATCCGCACGCTGAATTATCCATTAGATACATTTTAAGTCGTTCTTGAGAGAAGAAGAGTAACTTTCTGACGTAAGCTATAATCTAACTTGGCAAGTTCCGAAAGCGGTATTAGGGACGATTATCCTGAATGCAGTTCCGTTGTAAGATGCGCTTGAAAGAAATTCAAAATTCTTGTCAAACTTGTTGGATGGAAAACGCATTAGCCACTCGAATATAATTTCACGACATCGGCCGTGTGAAGACTTGTCCTTCGTCATCGGTCTTGTTATGTCAACTTTTCTAATTCTAAAAATAATTTTAAATTCTATGTAATTCGCTCTTTCGCTGTACTCGTGTATTTTTATCAATGAAACAAGATATATTTGACATAAGCAGATATAGATGTCTATGATGTCTATGATGTCTATGATAGATAAATTAAAATCATCAAAACGATTATATATAGGACGATTGAAAATACATTTACATCTCACGCGCTGATTTATAAACGTATGTGCGTTAAAACGGCACGCAAAATATTATCATCGACAAATATCCATCAAACATCAATCGCGGGATCTTCTTGCCGCCCGATGCCATTCACGTACCGTACTGTGTACCCATAGCTATACCGAACACCGTTTACACGAGGACTCTTCATACTACCGTCACCCCTCGTCGAGGAAGGCTAACGTTCTCCATTAGGCTTATTGGCTGCAGCAGGAATTAGAGCGTCCATTCTAGTCCACGGATTGTTCGGATGTTACGTATCCAGGCGTCCCGGTGTCGGATGAATGCAAAACGTTTCGCTCAACATCATCTTGCCCGCTGCATATATCCCTCTGGGATATGGCGCTGCTGTCCATCTGGATAACGAGTGGTTCCTGTTTTGCCCTCATCCATCCGGGCACTAATGACGTTCCACCGTCGCCATCCCGCTCATGTTTCTCGGCAATCCCGTCGACGATCTCGTCTCGTCTCGTCTCGTCTCATCCACGTGTATCTATCTCGGGTTCATTTCGTCTGCTTTTTGCTCAAGTACAAGAACCGATGGAAAGTTTCTTAATATCGGATGAAAACGCTCTATCTCGTACGAAAGTTCACGCGCCCTTTTCCTCAACCGACTTTATTTCCGCTAGGTTCTTCCATCTCGCTCGTTTTTCCCCATCGCAAGATCTGCGATGATACACAGTCAGCTGTTCCTGACGGAAACGGCGTTATTTCAGATTGGCAAGTGATAGCCCCTCCGTGGTACTTTCAAAAATTTATGTAATCGCTGTGACTGTCCAAGTACACGAGGGAAAAGTTTGTTAACGTAAGTCAGATAAGTAGTAATAAGGCAATTTTACCAACAATTTCTTTTCCATTACTCTCTTGGTACATGGAGCCAACTTTGACATTAATTTAACTTATTTCTTTCTAGTATTTTACATTGAGAAAAAAGAAATTAACGTTATGTAATGTAAATAACTGTCAAAATAAATTATTATTTTTAGTAAAATATTATATAATATTAAAAGGGATACGAAAATCCGATTAAATCTCTGAATTAATTCTCGAGATTATTTCGTCGATTATTATTAGATAAATCATAATTGTTTTTGAGAAAATGCGCGCAATATAGAAATAACATTCGTTATCCAATGCAGCTTCCAATATCGCATGATGGCTGTAGAGCGGAATTGCGGGAATCTGTTCTCGTAAAGATAGGCGCCAGCAATCGATAAGAAATTGCAGGAAATCATCGGTCTTTCCATTGAGTTGAACTTTTATCACGAGACTTTCAAGATTACGTAACTTTCTTTTACACGTCATAAATTTTTAGCCATTTAGGATGCGGACAAAATATTTGATTTGAGAATGATGGCTGTGCGGCACAAAATACCGTAATTGGATTTAAAACAGCTCGTTGAACTTTTTGTTTCCTCGCAAGTTTAAAAGCAGGCAAAGTTGCAAAGCTGCAACTTGAACTTTCAATTCGATGCAGCAATAATATCTGTTTTTCTTTTCAACCTAAACTTGCAATAGAAATCTATGACGCGATAATAAGTTAGAAGATAAATATGTACTTGCATCTGCGCCGCGGAGAATTATTCGCCAACTTTTAACGAGAGATTGCAGTCATAAAAAAAAATGTGCGCACGTCCGGGAAAAGAGATTTTTCAGATTCATTATGTAACAGGAATATTCATTACGTCCATAATTCTTAGCTAACGTTGCATTTTAATAATACACGAAAAGACTTTCAGAACTGAAAAATCGCACCGCTTAACTCCATCGCAATAGTCGGAGAGCCTGGAGATGAGTTTCAACAACAGCGCTATAGTTTCTTTCACGAAATACGTGCTTTATATAGTAGCATCATTTTTTATTTCTCATACAACGTACAATACTACCCACCTGCAAAAGATTGCGGTAATTAACCTTACGCTGCTTAAGTCCCATATAAAGACGATTTTTATTTCATACTGACAGCTATAATTAATTATTTCATTTTTTTTCATTTCGAAATTGGGTTACTATAATGTACAATTTCTTCGGGTTGACAAAACTTTAGTAATAGCTTATAAAAAATCGCGAAAAAAATATATATATTTATTTTACAACATATCGTAGACATAAATATTAGGAATTAATTAAATAATTATTTTTTAAAATCAATATCAAATGAGAGATCAGAGAGAGATTAAATATATTTTTAAATTTAAAATAAATTTAAAAAATAAAGATCCAGTATAGACTCCAGTTTCTCTTTTCTTATTAAAAAAAAAAAAAATAAAAATAGAATTTATTAACTTTAATCATATAGAGACTTTGAAGAATAATTAGAGTAAAATAATTTTCATAAAAACTTAAATATATCTCATGTGATTACTACAATAAAATATAAATTTGTCTCAAGATGGATTTTTAAGGTTAGAAGACTAGCTAAGCCATAAATATTAATGCAGTAAAAATTGATGTGTGAAGATCGATATAATAATTATATCATATTTTTAAATTATGTACAGAATTGATATTTATTAACCGCGAAATCGTCCACAAACAGTTCATAGAATAACAGCAAAGTAACAGCGATGATCTGAAATTGAAAAATGACACAACTGTTCTGTTCATACAACTTTATTTGTCTCGTCAAACGAAATACGTTTCGTGTATAAAAATCGTAAGTCATAAGAGTATAAAACCTTATCGCTCCCAGCCATGCTGGTTGGACGCACATAATCGCTGATCCGAATCATTATAAACACATGACTTTTATTGCGAGGATAGCAGCAAACGAGTCAAGCTCGTAAACCCATACAGACTCACTCAATAAGTCCCCGGTCTGACACATATGTGGCAACATTGTTGACAGACCCACGTGATTCTAAAAAAAAAATTTGTTTTTCTTAGTTAGACCGGAGACTTATTGAGTGATGTGTTATATATATAAAATCAAAAAATAAAAATCAAATAAAACTAAATAAATAGATATAGATTTTGCGGACACTTGGAATCGAATGCGTAGGAGAATTGCACACACGATATCGCATCATTCGTTCTCTTTCTTTCTCCGTCTCTTCTTGAAACAATAAGCAATTGTTTTAACGTTGAGCCGGAGCTCAATATTGTAGCAAAATAATTGTTTTAGCCAACGACTGCAATAGCACAACGATCGTTAACTTTGCTTCATGCGGTCTGTTTATCTCGCATTTAATATATCACCATCGTTATTGTACATTGCGTATGTAGAATCGAGTTGCGGAAACTCCCCGTTAACCGACCACGGTAAATAATTTATGCTGCTTCTGCACAATCCCGGCGACACGCGACGAAGCTGAAATTTCTACGCCTTGAAACATTTCGGTAACAATGAAACCGCTCGCGCGTTTGTAAAGCCACAAGAGTCCACACGGTTCAGCAGAAATAAGTTATTGATACCGGATATTAGCGATAACGAATCAATTTCCTATCAAAATAAACATCAACCCAAAGATATTTCTTGTTGTTTTATCGAAATGAAAATAATGCAAAAATTAATTTTTTATTCTCCACATGTATACATAAAAAAAAAAAAAAAAAAAAATATTTTAATCAATACACACATTGCACGTTAGATATAATCCAAGCATAATTAATGTTATTCTCTTGATATTGGTCTCTTTGCTAAGAACAAACATTTAAATCTCTTAGAACGCAGTGATGCATAATATCAGAGGTACACGATTATGAACACAATTATAATCGTGGGGATTTATGCAGGTAAATGTGCCGCACAATCATAAATATGATCCATTCTGCACTGTTCATCGCCATTAACAAAAGTTGGAGCACTAATGCTAATTATTTGGATAATTATGAATACTCGTTATGCAAATGCGAATCGAAACTGTCACTCTCCCTCTCTCTTTCTCTTTAGCACACCACATATATCCACACACAGATTACGTAAATTTCTCATTATCTCAAATTCGCATAATAACCTTAATGATATCGCATATTAAGTTTTATTTTGTTACATATAACACAAAAAGAATACTCATAAAATATATATCCTGCCTCAAACTTTTCTTTCGTCAAAAAAAAAAAAAAAAAAAAAAAAAAAAATTATGATATATGAAAAATTAAAACCGTTTGCATGTCATCGTCACTTAAATAAATATGAAATAAATAAAGTGTATATTATACGATTAAATACGACAGAAATAATGTATATTAATATATTTCAATAGTTCGTGAGTTTTCAAAAAGATATATTTCATAAAAAAATCAAATATAGAAGGGACAGTAAAAATTGCAACAAAAAAATTCTATCGTGAGAGCAAAGTTTCAAGCAGTAGTCAACCTTAAATATTATAACATCTGCTGCCGCATTACTAAAGTTCCTAAGTTTAACAACAACAGCAACACACCAAAGTTTCAAGAAAATATTTACACTCAGGCTTTCATTTATATACATATAAAATACATGTAAGCATAAAGTAGTGCGAAGAGCAGTTCGAAAAATAAACATTCTGCGATAAAATAACAGCAGAGCATATTTTTTTTATTTACATCAAATTTTCGCGCGCGAAATCGAGCTGAACAAAATAATTTGAATGATGAAAAACACCACGTGCCAATGTAGTGTTCGAAACGAGACTTTTTCGGAACTCAAGGTGTCTTCTTTTGACGATTCAATTCCGCTTACGAGCGTGCATAAAAAGTTCCGGCGATGCCGGGAGAGATGTAGGTCAGTTTTCTCAAGCGGCGGCGGTGTCATATAGTAGGTAGGCCACTCGAAATAATTTAGTGGCGATCGATGCCACCTTGCTGAAAATAGAGCCGCCTAGTTTACGGGGAGAGATGTAACGCCGCGCGCGACACAATCCGTCCCGACGTTCGCGCGCGTCGCTAATAGCGACGATCTCGCTCGTACTTAATCGTTACGCGCATCTCACCGCGCGTATCCAATTATGTTGACATCTAGCGACGACTGCATTTCTATCTCTCACTCACCTTCATTGGCACGTACGTGAGCACGTCCCAACGTAGCATTCGCCGCGCTGACGCGATACACCGGGACCGGGAGTTCGAACGGACGCGAACTTCCACCCTTCGGAGCTGTCGGGTGTTTCGAAAATTGAATTTGCCACGGATCGTCGCAGTTTCGCAACACGCCACCTCATCCCACCCGGTATACAGCGACTACCGAGCTTTCGCGAAATAAAAGGCTCTCGTGAAGCACGGCGGAAATTCTGCTTCTGGCTCGCGCTCGATTCGTCCAACGAAAGACTTCGCGATGAAAGAATTGCCGCAAGTTTTGCCGCAATTAATTTCGCGCTCGTGCAAAATTTTCGCGCGATCGATCCTCATTGTAATTGCGAATGAAGCTTGCGTGACGACGTACTGGATACGCCGACGTAATTTAGGGATTCTGCTGCATTCAATCGTACTCATCTGCCATGTATTCAACTGTATATAAAGGCGGGTATTCATTAGCTTGAATTTGCATACGTAAACGATCGTGTCGTAGAACAATTACGAGTTCAAAAGTATTTTCGATGAAACGACAAAGTTTCAAAAAGAATTTTCATTGAATGAAAATATAAGGCCAGAAAAAAATATTACAAAATAAATTAATTTAATCAGCTGTTATTTAATAAAATCACTCTTAATATATATATAAGATCTAATGACATACAACTATTCTATCGATTCATCCTGTTTTTGATAAAAAAATAATGTAATCTGTCAAACATTTTAAATAAGCAACATTCTTTACGTTACATTGCGACATAACGAATCCTTAAATATTTGGACATTTATCAAAAGACGAGTGTTGAAAGCAGCGAAACAAGCGGCATGCCTATTCACAAACGATGAAACGCAAGTCGCAAATACGTCCTACACAGGATAAATCGTCCATGTTTATCGCGGAAATGAAGTCGCTCGAGGACCGAGTACTAAAGAGCTAACACAACTTGGATTGCGCTTCCCGTCTTCGTGAATCTTCAAACGACGAAGAGAACAGAGAGATGCGCGCATATGCCGAAAATAGTAGTCGTAAAAGAGGATATTTTTTTTTCCACAAAAGAGTCGCTCTTAGTAAAAAAGTTTGATGCTGGATATGATTCATAGACGAACTAGGGCTTATATGTTAGCTATGTTATATTCGTACACTGACATATTGTAATAACCCTCTTCGTACTCAACCAATATATAAATATTTACGAACTATTGGACATATTAGAGCATAAAAAATGTACATAAAAATTTCTCGATTATATCCATTTTTCCGAATAATATTGGACCTGCCATTTTCGTCGCCGTTACTTTCGTTACTAACGATTGATGATGAACGACACGCACGCGCAATTTGTTTAACAAAACTCTCGCCAAAATAAAATTTATTTCAATTCAATTATATTGGTTCAAACTATTTTTACGGCGCATAATAATGTATAGAAAATTAAAATAAAAGTCAATATAAAATGCGTGAAGGAAACAAACGTCAAGATGAAATTGTTAAGACGTAGTGCTCAGTGTAAAATTATAATAACAGCAGCGTGTTCTATAATTTAGGAAAGTAGCATGAGTCAATTTCTGCTGTAATCGATTCTTGCTGGCATCCCCATCGAAACATTCCATATTGCAATATCCAATATCATGCAACCAGACAAGAAGAAAATATTTTACGCGATCAGTTAAATATATTTTCGAGTAACTTTTCATTTATTTTCATTCAACAATTGAAAATTATTATATCAATCGCGCTGTTCAAGCATGTATAAGTCAATATAATTCACTGCAAATAATTTTCTAAGAATTTAAATACATTTTTGTCTGAATTTTCAAATGTGAGTGCCTGAAAGAAATTTCAAACAATCTATCTTAATCATGAGAGTCGTTTTTCTTCGGAAGTTTAGAAAAGTTTGTTTGAAATTTGAAGTGTGTCTGAAAAATCAAAGCGAAAAAGACTGCAGGCACATTGCCTGAAGTTTCGATCAATTCTTTTTTACAGTGTTTGATTCGATTATCTAAAGCGCTTAATGCCAGTCGAATATTCATCGACGGCAAGCCAGCTTCGAGCTTATTACGATGCGGTGGCCCGCTCTAGTAATAACGAACGTCACTAACGTCATTATTATCATCGCGACAATACCGGCGACTCGTGGTCCATCAATTGCGGTGACGTCGCAGCCGGCGATCGGTTTATCGATACAACCCGACTCGATGCCATGCATTTCGGGATGCAACTCCGTCCATCGATCGGCGATTGGTCTCTCTGTTTATCGCATTCGTCCGAGAGCATCGGAGAATCGTTGCAAACGCTATGTTTGCGGTACCGAACGCCAGTCTACGCGAACCAATTAATGAGTCCGCGTAAACTTTAACCTCAGCGATACCGTTCTATGATATTGACGGTCCCGCAAACATTCGCGACACCGACCAATACTGTTGACACGTTTGTATATCACTAATTAGTGCGCCATTTTTATATATTCATCGTATACAAAGTGTAGTATCATTAAGGAATAATGTCAATGTTTTTTACAACTACAATTGTTATATTTTAAACGACAAATTATAAATAACATAGTACACTGCACACAGAAAACTAACAAGTTTGCTTTATTCAAAAAATACAGATAAGTATCAGACACGTTTCAACTTCCCATCGAAGCTAATAGATTATTTTAAGATTTTAGAGTCCAGGATCTAATTACACGAAAATTAATAATTGAAATTGGGAAAGGTACACTCATCAGAATATTTCGACGAAAAATTAAGTGGCGAGTTAATTCGACTAAAGACTTGATTAATCTAATGCGACGACGCATTCTCGAAGCTCCACGAAATTTCCACAAACGAGCCAAGTAAAACCGAGTCTCGCGCACATCGAGTTAAAACATAATTGAAATTTAAAGCGCACGACTCGCTCCTTTTTTAATAGTCTTGTCAAAATAATCGAGAAAGTCATTACGAGGCATTTACTGGATAGAATTACACAATTCGGTATACTCCGCGCGATGCAAAGGTATTATGAAATAACGACCATTAAGCCAATCCCGCGAGTTGTCGATGGTATTGCCGGGCGCGATAATGCAATTCGCTAAGTCCAAGATCGCCGGCGGATAAGCAACGACGATAGAACCATCTCGGTTAACTTCGCAGTTTCTATCGTATCCCTGCGGTAGGTAAATGTGTAGTTAGGTGGACAATCTACCATTTTCACAGGACGGAGGAAGACCGAGAGGCCGACCACTCGCGTCGCGTTCCGATGCCGGTGCCGATTGTTGGGCAAGTATTACGCAAGCGACACCGGCACCAGGTACATTATTATTCTCTTCTCCGGCTTCCTCCGTCGCCGTCCCTGACTCTTCCTCATGGCCACCTCGTTTCGCCTCTTCAGCCTCCCTCGCGCTCGACCGTGCTCACTACTCACTTTGTCCCCTCGAAACTTCGAAGACGGAAATGCAGATTTAACAGAGAATGTCTAACTTGCCGTGCCAATAGTGGTATGTATATATACATGACGGAGCGCCTAGTCCACGGAAATGCAGCCGAGCTAATCTCCCGTTAATTAAATGAACCGCCCGCCGGCTTCGACCGACTTCCTCTTTCTCTTTCTCCCCTTCTCTCTCTCCCTCTCTCCCTCCCTTTCTATGTGCCATTGCCAACCGAGGAGGAAGTCAATGAAGTAACGAATTAGCTCGACTCTCCTAGTTCGAAAATATCCGGCGTAATCGAACCCGAAGCTCGCGAGCTCACGTCTGCACGACGGTATATGGAGAAAATCTGACAATACATTTACGGCGGGCCATTGTAATTACAGAGGAACTTGACGATTTAGTGCCCATTCGCGCTTCGCTAACCCGTAACTGCGAAAGACACTTTAAGGACCCTCTAATGCACCTGACTACCATGATCGCAGCTACCGCGTTACACAACCCTCGGTCGGATAAAGATGCAATTTCAAGGGAGCGCTGAGGGGCAAACTTCTGACGTATCATCTTACGATTAAGGGCAACCGCTAATGCTTAAATATTAAATTTCGTAGGATCTTTCAAAGATAGTTTCAAACATTTTCAAACATCGAAACTAGTAAAAGAGCGATACTATTTATCAAAAATATTTTATTATGTTATATTCTTGAAAATTTGAATGTTAATTATTGAAAATTTGAATGTTTATATTCTTGAAAATTTGAAAATGTTTGTTTAAAAGAAATAAGAAGAGATAAAGAAGAGCTATAAATTTATTATAAAATATAATTTTTTCCGTAAATCTTCTTAAAGCTTTTGTATTAAAAATATAATAACATACATATTATTTCTTCCCATGTCCAGAGAATGATTTACTCTCTGAAAAGTTTGTAATCCTATTACATAAAATTTTTCAACTAAATTTCCAAAAAAAAAAAGAAAAAAAATTCATACTATGTATATTCTAGATCTATATTTTATCGACATATATAATACACAATTTAATTTGTAAAACAATCTTTTAATTTGTCAAATTGTAAAATATGTTTAACAGTGTTTATAAAATGATTATCTTGCTTCCTAAAAATAGCACGTTACGACATTATCCTGGCTCTTGAATTTTTTCTATCATACAACTATAGTTTTTATAGCATTTTCTTAATTAACGTCGGCACGAAGTAGGATTATGAATTTGTACAGTAAGTGGAGGAACAACTAAGACCGCACTGCCAGTTCTCTTTGTAGTTTAGTTACCATATTTAGATAGCTACGAGGGAGAACTATGCCAATGCGCTACTACTCTTAGGAAAGCGCGCTAATAAGTGTACAATATTCATCGCAAGCTTGCAATCAAGAACAAGGCGCATGAATAATAGATGAGTACCATGGAATAACCCGAATCAAAATTTCAAAAAACACTCATATTATAATCGCATTAATAAATACGGTTGTTGAAATATCACTGCCTCTCATTTAAATATCGTTGACAAAAAAGAAAAATATTTTATATTAAAATTTTTTAAATATATATATATATATTGTACTGAATGATTTTATATATTGTATATCTAAAATAATTATTTTCTCTATTATTATTATAATATTAATACAATATACGATTATCATAATAGATTTATGATTATTGCTGGACAAATGCATTGTATGAGAGAGTCCATAATAATCAAGATCATAATTATGGAGGTTCTATTTTATATACTGGTCGTGTGAAAAGCCATTATTATACCAAGAGAATGCAATGTAATGATATATTGTTACATGTTAATCACAAACAATGATATTAAAGCTACTACTAGTTGTACATCGGTTTACAAGCTTCCCATAGCTCTTGACTGATGATTTTCACGGAACTCTTGACAGGCATGCCAGAAACTCACATCTCGAGTATTTGAATAAAGAATTATCGGAAGCGCTTTGGAATTATTTTTAACCGAAAGCACAGTCAACGAACGTAAGGGCGGAATACAAACGAGTGCGAGTTATCAGAGATATTTGTGGCCGGATAGAACGTGAAGTAAAAGAGAAAGAGAGAGAGAGAGAGAAAAAGAATAAGAGAGGAAGCGAACGTGGAAGGGGTGGGTTCGTCTAACAGAAAAAAAAAGAAACAGATCGACACTGCACATTATCGCATGGACGAATTAATTTCGGGGACTCTTGGTAGCAGGACGCTGCCACGTATAATTTCTGAGCCCTGAAAGCCCAGACCATCGCGTCAGGGCTCCGCTTCAAAGTACCAACTTCGCCACCCGTCACGACACGCTTCTAAAGTTCGAGTCTTTTGGGAATTTCAAATGAATGGGGTGAGAGCTCGTTAAACTCCAGTGATATTTGTAACATTTAGAGGCGTGATTTACTACAAAACGTCGCGGTTGTAACAAAGCGTTTTTCTCCGCCTTAAGTTATAGCATCGGAAAGAGCGACTTGTGATATTCACATCGTAAAACTCTGCACGAAGATATTTCAAACGTCTCAATATTTATTATTTATCCTTCCTTCGTTATTTACGTACCTTTAACCTTCTTAATGTAAATTATTATTATTGCATGTACAAGAAATTATGTATTAAAAATAAATTTAATGTATATAGAACAAAGTTGAAATTGAATGAGAATTATGTAAAATAAAATAAGAAGCTTTGAACATATTTATCGAAATAGTAGAAAAATAAATATCTTTGATAATACAAAAAAATTCTAACAACGATAAAAATTTATTATTATCAGAATAATCAATATTTGTCAGAAAATTTGTTAACGCAAAACTCTTTTCCTCTCTCCAGTATTTGATGTATAAATAAATTCCTCCTCTAAACGGTTACGTCGTTACTGGAAGATTCAAACAAAAGATAAGACTAGGAAAATGTGAAAACTTTCCTGAGGCATAAATTACTGGCTTTTCTTGAAGCAATGCGCGACGAAGCGATGTTGTTAATAATTGTGCGGTGATCATAAAATATAGCTATACGTGTAAAACAAATAATTAGACTCAGACTGGCAGTCTTGAAAGCTCGCTCTATACATTGCCGAAGTATAGAACTTTATGAAAACGCTCTCTCTCTCAAAGTTCTAACTTGTTGAGAATTTCGAGGGAAACTCGGCAAAAGGTGAAAGCTCGTTAATCTCGGATAATATTTGTAACAATTACAAGCAAAATTTTAAGAATAATATACGCCACTAATTAATTATGTTCGCATAATTATGCAAACAATAATCTACAATATTTTAGAAAAATTTGATCATATAATTTAACATAATAATAATTCGATAAAATATGAAAAATTATTAACATACATTACTTTTTACATACATAATGCTTTTAACGATAAAAAGAAGTCATAATGCGCCTTTGCTTCAGTCACGCTTTCAGACAGTAAAATTGATAAATTTAATATATCACGCCGCAGTTTAAAATATATAATTAGAAAAATATTAAATTAAATTTTCCGAGTCACGATACGATTAATATAATAATTTCCTCGCTACGTGCGCGCGGTTAATAAGATTAGTAATTGTGAATAACGAGTAGAGCAATTTCTAAATAAGAGATGGATGTAAACCCCGGAAAGCTCATGATGGGTTACGCTTGGAGATACGGAACTTCAACGTGCGTCATGACACGCTCGAGAAGTTCGCGCACTCTGGGGAATTTAGGGGAAATCTCAGTGCGAGGTCGAGAACTCGTTACAGACGAGTGATATTTGTAATGCTTACGATGAAAATCCGCTGCAAAGCCTAGCAGCCGCGCGTAAAAAATATCACATATATATTTGACTTAATCGTCATAAATACCGTTCCGCAATCTCAAAATATATGCAATTTTCAATTTACTTTGTCATTATAAAAATAGCAAGGGCAGATAATTTTATGTTTTTGTTTTGTTTATAAAATTCGCCAAATAAAGTTCAAGAATATTGGCAAGTAAACTCAATAGAAATTAAACAAACATCGAAATAATAAACAAAGTGATGCGATCTTCAAAATAATAATGTAGCTAATGAGAGTGTAGATAATGCATCATTATTGCGTTCCATTAAACTGTGCACTGTCACAGTTAAAAGCGTAATAATTACGGACACTAGTTATCGCAATAAAATTTCAAACATTCCCAAGTGACTCAGTAAATGACATATTGCACAGCAATGACTATGCACGGCGATAGTAGCTGTTTGCCGGATGATTAAATTATGTTTACGCGCACACACGCGCGCGCGCCCGCCCAGCTGCGAATCTTATATGTTATAAATCTAATTAACAGTATACTTTTATAAAACTGTAATAAATTAGAAAGAAAAAAGCAGATTAAAGAAGTCTGCGTCGATGTATTTTCAGCGTCGGCGCGCGTCTGGACGAACATCTTTTATCTTCATGCTTAAGGCAACCGGCTGTGGTAAATGTACTCTCCGGTGAATCCTCTGGTGAATTCTGATTACTGATTTACGAGGTTCCGGTTCTACGCGGAAGAACCGATCCTCCTCGAGAAAGTAGAAGACGGACACAAAGCAGATGTCGTGAATGCAGTTTGAGAGAGAGAGAGAGAGAGAGAGAGAGAGAGGCAGACAGACAGACAGAGAAGAGGAGAAGGATAAATCCTATCAGAAGTACTTAGAGTTCGACATTGCTACTCTCTTACTCTGTATTTCCTCATCCATAACTAGCAGCGGTTCTATCTTACTTAATTTATGCAGCGTGCTCATCATTCACTTACACCATCTATTAATTTCTGATTGGAGTATATCTGAGATTTAACTTTATCAAATATATATTATAAGTATGACGTATATATTTGCATGCGTAAAGGTAAGAATAAAGGTAAAGTGTGAAAATTACTGAAAATAAAATGTTGACACGATTGACAGAATCTGATCTAATTATCTCATATATATGTAGCAATTAATACATATATTTAAACATTCGCAGATTAAATAATGGAATGCTAATACTTTTAATTTTAAATACATTGTCACAGTCAATTAATGTAATTACAATATCAATGAAGACGGTATAACGTGCGATGAAGACGTTAATTTAACCCTCGTTAAATTATTGTACATATCTCTGAATTTATCATGATATTATCATAAAATATTAATAATAAAATAAATATTATTATAAAAAATGCTTATTATGGAACACCACATCATTATCATTACTATGCTCTAATTGGAGATATGAATGAAAAAGAAAGAAATACCTACATCTCTCTAGCAAAAAATGATAATGCATTAGTTAGTGCGGGGAAAAAGAGAAATAGCACCATGGTCTCCAGTGACTATCTTATCCTTAATGTATGTACGCTGCCCGACTGCGGAAAGTAGAAATGAGAAAGTAAGAGAACATCGCTCCATACCGGGAGCGATATACATATATGGAGCATCACGTTACTTGGCTTTTAACGGATATTAATACAAAATTTACAATGTCCGCGCTAACATCGTAAACTTTATCACAAATATTTTTACTATTTATTAGGCAAAATAAATTCGTTTGCATTTTATTTTTATTCAAGAGCATTTTAACACATGCAGATATATTATTTTATTTCGTTAATCCATTTCAAATAATATTTCACAACTAACATTAATATATGATATACGATTATACATATAATATACGATAAAATTTTTGGATATAGTAAATTCTGAGTTAATATCTAAAAGATATTTTAAAAAATTATTTTTATAACACCATCACATTTGTGTGATATGATACGTTTCTTTCAAATGTATAAATAATAATTAATTTTGCTGAAACAAAAATATGATGAGTGAAAATCGACTTGTCAAATTATTATCTGAGACGGACAAGGGTTCGCGAAAGTATGCTGTTGCGAGTAATGTGAAACCAATGCGATCGAAACATCAAATGCGCTGAATATTTGCCATCTTTCGATGACACAGTAGGAATACACGAGATAAAATATCGAGAAACTGCATCGATACTGAACGGAGAAACGGGTTTACCTCGTACCAGTTGGTCATGACATACGCGAGGAACGAAATTTTCTCCTACGTGCCGGCGAGACGTCCGTGGTATTCAAATCGCATTGGCATGACGCGCTCATCGGTAGATCCTCGTGGTTGTATCGATCAATATCGACCAATGTAACGTCTGTCACATACGCGAATATCAGCCCGCAAAAATTTGCTAATACCAAGATATATAAGCCCTCCGAGCCTTCATCGTAACAGAAAATTCCGCTATCGTTCGATATCAGCTCGAAAAAAATTACAGAAAATCAGCTTAAATTAGTTTAAAAATTATTATCCAATAGTTTATTAATATTTATTTAATACTAATTAATGTTTGGATAATATCATGAAATTAACGTAATAAATAATATTTTTAAAAAAATTTTCTATTATCAAATATCTAATATTACTTTCCGAATCTTTCTAGTTAAATTAATTTTGAAGCATTAATATTGTTAAATAAAAAAAAAAAACATACTATATAATAATATTTTAATATACCCCGTAATATACTATACATGTTCCACAATATTATAATAAATCATCACGTCGAAAAGAAATTCCCACGCTATCTAAGTAAAAAAAAATAATATTTATTAGCCGCTGTGTCCAGTGATACTTCTTGTACAAAACATGCGCATTCGTCGATGTGTTTAAAACACGCATAGTCTCGGTAGTGCAATTGGCTCTAATTTCCCGCGGGCGCCATTCGTCAACTGATTTTGCAGTTGTATCCTAAAGTCCGAATTACTTGCGAAAGAGACGCATAATTTAATCTTAATCGATGACCGTCACACACCGCGTGAAATTAATATTCACGCTGAAATTTATAGAATTATTTCATTAAATTGATTGCGTTTCCCTTGGGAAATTTCGCGTCGCAAGCACTCGATCAATTTGATAATAACCGGAACTTAATAGATTTCAGAATATATATCTATTTTATAATACCTATCTAATAAATCTATTTTAGAATAAACAAAAATAAATAGTTATACTCAGATACTTTCAGCAATAAAAATTTCAAGTTTTATAAAAATTTTCTTATTTTTTATCCATTATTCTTCTTCAAAATTTAATTTATTGAAAATTTAATTATATATATTCATGAAAGTTGGACACACAATATGAGATTAATAATTCATATCAGACAATATATGTTTTATTATTTCTTTTACATTGCTGTAAAAAAAAAATTTGCTAACAAAATACATTAAAAAGAAAATACCTTCTTTTCTTCCCCACATAAGTCCGTTTCGGAGGAAGCATACACTTGCAACGAGAATTTGATTTCACATACTCCACGTAAATGTGGTCGACTAATTAGTATAGCATTTCGTTTTCAGCAAAATTGGTCAAAATTGATTCATTCAAAAAAGTTTTTCGACTTAATAAATGCAGCTTCCATTGCGCCAAAGATTTTGATACAAAAATGATCATTCCTATCGTGATATTATCAGCGAGATCATCTCATTTCTCGTTTATCGTGAGATATGAATTTTCACGATTTACTTTCTGTATTTCACAGAAGATATTTTTAACAAAAAAGAAATATCGCTGCTCGCGTTTCGCACAATTCTGTGAATAAGTGTATTCTATAAAATATATGTCGTTATATTAATTTTTCATATAGCGTATTTTTATTTCAAAATATAATAAGTGAAAAATATGACAAAAAATGGAGAAATTTTTTTTTTAATTATTCATATGTAGTTACTATTATATCGCGCGTAATTATAGGCTCCGAGATATTCGCATTGTCTCTCTGTAACAGCAAGAGCCGACCGTATCGATTTCTTCGATAAAATATACGCTGCTTTATGCACTAACTCATAACTTTGCACCCACATCGGACGACTCGATATATCGATAATTTCGCAATGCCGCGTACTCGACCAACACGCGTTCTACCTATTATCGGAATACCGGAAAAACGATAGCGCCGCGCCATTAATCTCACTGATAACCGTTATTTAAGAGAACCACGAACCGATCTACGCCTGTTATTCTTAACAAATGAAAGTTTGTAATAAAAATAGAGCAATCTTATCATTGTGGATGGCTATACAATTGCGTTCAAGATTCAACTAAATGTAGAAATATTAGACTTTAAACTTGATTGGCACATATATATATAATGCAATATTAATCACATTTTTCTAATTAATGTAAAAAAAATATATTCCTCTCTCTAAAAATTTGTAAAATTCTATCTTAATCATTCTATTTAAAATTAAAAGTTTTTCCTTCCTAAAAAATTACGTTTTTCCGCACACATGTATCTTACAATTAATTCAATACATATATATTAAGCGCATGCTGGACAGATAATTTAGTTATATCAAAACGATAAAATTTATAGTGCAATAAACGAGTATTTGATGCGCGAGTAAATTTTTTTTTTTTTTTTTTTTTTTTTTTACAAGTAATCATATTACAACGTGACAGGATACATCGAGCGTGATTGTAAACACAAGTCATCCCGTTGCTAAACTATCATTCAGTACCGAGAGACATGTCGACAGATACGCAACAATATGCACATACGGGATTTAAAAAATGGAGAGGAAAAAAAAAAGAGAGATAAATCGCATTTGTCGAGTATCGTTATACTGCACATACATAAAAATGATTTCTAAACGTAAATGATGGCAATTGACGTAAGGTAAATTTCGCTTTGCTACTGTGAAAAAATAACTAGATTTACACCGAGACTCTATACATAGCGCTTTCAATATAATTACTATTTCTATATCTCTCTGTATATGTAAAAATATTTATAGAGAATTTTGACAAGTGACAATTGCAAAATAAAAAAAAAAATAAATAAAAAAAAAATCGCCAGTCCGGAAGCGTTTGTAAAATCAAGCGATCGGTTTTCGGTGCATTTGTCGAAATGCAATGCGAAGCGAGTCCAATTTCCCAAGCGCGCGCCCGACGTGCAGGGCGATGACGCAGATGCGGCGCGCCGCAACACAGAGCGGCTGAAATTAATCACTCTGATAAATAATAATAACCGGCGGTAGTCTCGCGCCTAGTTAGTTCGTTATTAATACGCAATTCATATTAAACGGGCCCTTCGCACACGCCGTTGTAACGACATACGGGGCCAAATCTGCCCGGCTCTTCTCGCATTCGCGCGCATTCGCCGCCCTATAGCCGCCCCTGTGTGTACATTGCGTATCTGTATAACGCGTACGATGCTCGTCGACCTCATGTACAATCATAATCTTGTTACTTTATACGCGTATCGGACACGTTTCATAATTAATGTGCCATAATTAATCGGCGCTGACCGACCTCGATGTGGACATTAGTATCGCGGGACATGTACCTCATCGCAGAGTACGTTGCGAGTTTGTAAATAACCCTACTGTAGCGGCACGACCTCGCTCTTCGTCTTTGAATCTGACAAGCTTTCACCTCAATGATGCTAGTTGAAAGCTAAAAAAAGACAAGTATTGTATCAAGTATATTGAGAGCGTACGGCTTGTCATAAATTAATATCTTTAATCCATTGGCGTTAAAAATCACGCAAATAAGGTAATTTTTAAAATTCTCGAATATCTTTTATTTCATAAGTTTTTCATCACGACAGTTTCGAGATTAATTATTTGTAAATTTATTAATTGATTATTTTTATAAAAATAAAAATTATAGTATTAGCATTTTATATACAATATTAATATTGCAAAGTTAAACGATTATAAAATAGATTTTTAATAAATAAATTACATATTCATTTAGCTATTAAAAAAAAAAAAAAGAAAAAACTGTATTCACGCTTAAACATTTTCATTACAAAATAAAAATTTAAAGCATCGCATTTTCATTAATAAAATGACACATATAAAAATACAATTCAACCTGAGAGAATCAGTTTTGTCTTTAATAACAGTGCTATCCCGAAGAAGCTTCGACAGGAACAGCGAGAAGAAAGTCCATGTTGACGAAGAACGGACTTGACGAGCAAACAATGGGATGGAATCAACGTTCAAACAATTACTATCTGCAACGTCGTCGCCAGCAGCATCGTCCACCGGCGTTGTTGATAATAATTCTGACGGTAGACAATGCGAGGCTAGAACAGCGAGCCGAGGATGTACGAGGCGGGAACGAAGAGTCATGCGAGATAAGCTTTTAATTTTCGCCCGAGTCCCAGGATCCAACAATGCCAGCAAATTAGAGCGCTCTTCGTGGGCGCGACTACGTTTTGCATAATCACTTTACGAGCGGACAAAATCCGCGAAATAACGACGAAAGGCGGTCACACGCGCGAATAGCCACGCGAATTTTACGACTCGATTGGCGGCTGTGCTAACGCACGTGTTGTTGATTTCCCATGCGTTTATGAAAAAGCGTCATCTCCTCCGACGCACCATCGTGGCAAAAATTGCATCCGATAACTGTTCGTTTAACTGTTTCGATAAAACACGACGACCAGGTGACTGTAATATTTTACGAAAATTCGCAATATCGTAATTCGCGCAGTCAGCTGATGCAGTCAGAGAAAGTTGCGTAACGTTTGTGCATAACGTTTGTGCTCGGCTTTTAATTTGCAAAATTCTAGGTCTACGTTAGTGTTTATTAAGATCCGACAAACTTTGGTTAAAGACTCACTTTTAAAGAACATAAAAAAAAAAAAATGCGAAGTTTACGCATTTGCGTCGAGATCACACAGCAGCTGTACGCGCGAGACAGCTGCGGTGTAATGTTGCTGCACTGAGTTTCAAACTGTTTGGATATAATGGCATTAATTACAATAATCCGTTACAAAATCTGCGGAACATCCTGGTGGACGTAAAGCGATTATTTGCCGGAACGTGGTATTGTAACAGTGATAATCCAATATATTGCGAACGTACTGCGATAATATTGTCCATAAGCGTGTTCACAAATGAGAGAATTTTCGCGTTTTCTGTAAGCAAAGATAGTACCGCCTTTGATGCAAATGAACAGCGCTTACTCATCAACAAGAATTATCTCCTGGATGCATATAGAGAGAAACCATAAGTAGATTTCGAAATTAGGACGCCATACGAAGACACGTCATTCAAGTACACATGGCCATTTTTTTATATTAAATTAGTCGGCGAAGAGAAGAAAAAGGATATGTATATAAAGAGTCAAGAAAGATAAAAAATGGAGAGATGAGAAAGCTTTTATTTTTCACTCGACTCCCGACAATAGACGGGAATTAAAGCGAAGCACCGAGCTGGCGTAATTGTTTTACGAGCAGATAAAATTCATGAAGAGCCGAGTAATACGGGAGCGGATATTTTCTTTTGAGATGTCAGTTTATGCGAAATTCCTTTCGTCTTTGTCGCTCTGTGTGGCATAAATATCGTAATGTCCGTTGTTTTTTTTTTTTTTGCAAATACTCGGTTGTGGAACTCAAAGTGACCGAGCTCTTCAGAATTGTCGAGACATCAAATAACGTCGATAATGAAGTTGAAAATAGCTATTGATTCGTACCACTGCCCTACATTTCTTATCTAAGTTGCGGAGATTAAATCGGACAAATTGCGCCGCGATGTCAAAAAAGTGCACCCGCTTTTGACATATTTTTAACATATGACGTCGTGAAATAACTAAAACAGCTGAATTTTATCTACATCTTGTATAAAAAGTAGCAAAATATCAAAGAGATAAAGCGCAAACGTATGAATATATTCCTTATTATATAATTATATAAAACAACCTCTCGTCTCTCTCTATTTAAACAAATTAATTCATTATTCATCATGTCAAACGATGACAGATACGAAGAATCATAACAAGAAAAAAGCAATGAGTTTTCTAAGAAAAAACTCGAGAATTCACTTGCGATCCGTCATTGAAAAATAGCATGCCGTATGTTGAGAAAAAAGACTAAGTGGCGACCCGGCGGACGCTAAGATTTAAACAAGACATCGCGTACATGCGTGCGGTGACGGATTTATCGCGACGATCCTCTCGCTAGGCGGACCGAATAAACTGAAGTCCCCGTTGGCAGTAAGATCGTAATGATATATAGTGTCGCGCGCCGCTTGGAAGTTTACGCTAATGGGACGAGCCCGGGGTAAAATGTGTCCGAAGTTTGGACGTCACCGGCACGGCTTTAAGAAGTTGTCTCAGGCGACGCTCCTCCGGGATGAAATCTATTGTGCCGGAGCTAGAGCGGCGGCTTGGAGCTTAGCATGTAGAATGGTCCGTCGAAGCGACGGCGCGCGGCGAAGGGCCGCGTGGAATATAGGCTTTTGTCAGGAAGTTCATTCCTTCCTTCCTTCCGTCCGAGTTTAGCGAGTATATTGGCTTAGTTTACAAATGTGACGTGTCGGATACACGAGTAAAATATGCTGCGACGCTTTCTCTCTTGCTGCGCGCACATTCTCTCTTTTTATCAGTTTTCCCTCTAGTATCCACGGCTACAACGTTTCCATTACCGGAAAATTCGCAGTATACAGCGAGAAAATCCCGTAAGCTAAACGATAACGTCGTGAATCTTTCTGCGAGATTGAAAAGCAGCCATATTTATGCGCAGAGAACAAAACTGCAAGGCAAGTATGTATATCTATTTCATGAAATAAAGGATTCGTTCAGCGGTCGAAATGATATTGAGCTACATCAAGATTAAAGACTAGTATATTAAATTTCCAAATATTACTAATTATTCTTAAGTATAACTAGATGTATTTTATTTATATGCAATCTAGATCGTCAAATAATTTACATTTTTTAATAAAATCAGCATAGAGTGCTTCTGACAAACTAAGCTTGAGATGAAAAAATATATAAAAAAAATTATATTCACACATCAATTAATTTCAAATACTTTTTACTAGAAAATTTTAATTCGCAAGTTATTTATAAGTAAGGATATAAATAATATTAAGAATTAATAAATTAAATAATCTAGTTTTTTTTTTTTTTAAAGAAAAGATTAATGTACTAAGGAAAGATCGTATCCTCTAAATTAGCCAAAGAAGTTGTAGTTAAAAGAACGTCTGGTGATTCTGGCACGATCTGTATATTTCCACAGTACTATATCTAGATGAAAGGTACATCATCTGGTCATGACTGCTAATTTCCTCTATGTCCGTTTTCCTGATAAACATTTCCTTAGGAACATCACGTTCCTTCGAGATGCCGATTACAGCTGGTATTAGGCAAATCAAATTCGCATATTTGAATTATAATCTAATTTTTACTTTCCTATGTATTAAAATCATTTGATCATTAATTAAATAAACGTCATATAATTATAACATCATATAAAAATTTTGAAAAAAAATTATTGATTTTAATTCACCAACATTCAACCACGTTGATTACGAAAATAGAAAAATCTTATAGTTATCTCAATAATTGAAAAAAAAAATCTCGATTGTTTATATGTAGATATTATAATAAAGTTCAAAACATAATAAAAAAAATGAAAAAAGATTTTTTACGCACCCTCGATAATCCGCTAAGATTTATTACGACATTCGTTTGTAAAAAGAACCAAATAATGTAACTGACAAACGTCATGAAAATTCATAAAAGAGCGAGATTCGCAAAAGTGTCGCGATAAAACATTTTTAGCTCGAAAGCTCGTTTCCCTTGAAAATTATGATGTGCGCTTGAATGTGTTTGTAAAGTTTTGCCAGTTGCCCCGTTAATCCAGCTACGACCGAGATATACATATTTAGATACAGAAATGCATGACAACGAGAATATTTCAAGATATTACATCCTCAATTTTTGACGCCACTTTTGCGAGTTAAACTTTAAATTGCTTTGACTTTTCAACATTCTCCCGCCATCCAATCGTATTTCACTTAAGATAATAACTTTGTATAAATCAAGCAATATTATCATAAAATATATTTCAAGTTCTCTTATCTCTGTGACTATATAATTCGAGAAAAATAAGAAGAATAAATTATAATGGTTTCTGTCAAAAATGAAAAAAAAATTTATTTGTTTTTGGAAATGCGATATTTAATCACGCAATTCAAAGCTTTTTTCAATCTTTTTATTCAGTGCAGTGTCAATGCCGTGAAAATCATCTAAAAAATCCTATTTGTCTTATTGCTTCATTACCACTGCCAAAAAGATAAATTCGGGCTCTGTAATCGTAAAAAAAAAGGAATAGGATAGTTTGTAAATCGTTAAAACACGTCGCACAAATCGCGATGGAAAAAAGTGAACATCATAGCAGACGCTGCCTTGATTTTTGACTCGCGTTAGCTGTGGGCGTGGATAGAAATTTTCCCGGAATTTTCCATTACGCGGTAAACGTGATTCCCTGTCCGGCAAAGTATTATCGGTGTGTTATATGTATATCATGCTGTATCGAAATTTTCTCCATGCCAATTACGGGAAATCGAAGCCGATGGAATGCGCTAAATAAGCGAGGCAAATATGCCCGACCGATATTAGCGTCGAAATTAAAATTCACGTTAAGAGCAAGTATGCAAAATGGTCGCAGCTTTAAAACATAAATTTCTATCACATTTCGTTATATTTTGATGATAAAATTGTTTTGTCCTGTTTAAATTGTGAAACATTTATCTCTAGAAAAAAAGAACATACTAATAAATAATATAAACATAAAAATTAATTAAAAAAAAATAAAATAAAATAAAATTATAATGCGTTTCTTTCACTTTCGAAAAATTAATTCGCAAAAAAAAATGTAGTTATCAATACATTACAAATAAAATCATGATATATATGTTTTCTCGTTAACGATATTTGCGGGTTACTAATCATACGCTTCGAGTTCACGGCCTACCCAGTGTCATCGTTCATTCATTAAGAGACGTTAAGCGAGACCCGACCAAAAACTCGCTACTCGTCGAGAGTGAGCTCAGTACTAGATCTCATTTATATTCATCGGGAAGGAGTAGCAGCAGTGCATATATATGTATAAATGTGTGTATGCACACCTACACACATTAATCGTGCAGCCGCAATCAGTGTTCTTGCGCGACAGGCTCAACGTTCATCTGCTCGCGCTTTGAAGCACGATATTAAGACTTCAATTAAGCAGCTTCGTCAACTTGGAAACTAATATGCCATTGGATAACCCCGACGCGCGAATTCAGAATGTGCGTCCGTGTATCTCGGACGTCAATGTGAGAGGAAACGGCAGGAAACTACCAGGAAGATCGCTCTTCCGCGTCCGCCATCTCTCTACTCCGGCAACGCCGTTGTCAACACAAAGTTGCGAGAGAGAGAGAGAGAGAGAGAGAGAGAGAGAGAGAGTCGGAGGGTGAGAAAGCTGTACGTATAATGACGCGGTGTGTGTCCTTTGAAAACGACTTGCAAACAGCGGTGCAAGCACTCGGAAGGAAAAGGGTGGAAATGGGCGGTTGAACGAGAGGAATCTCTCGGAATTACCGGAGGTCGTAGTTTAATCTTAGCGTTACCATCAATTCTCGTGGAATTTAATCCCCTGTCGCATATATCCGACAGTTATTTTCGGTAAGAAATCTGTATACTCTATCAAAACACTCCGAAACGACGCGGTGGACCGCAAAATTTGAAATTACAAGACAAAGTGCAAAACAATTATTTTTATATATAATACGATTACTACGTTTAACGAGTTACACGTGAGTTTCCTGTACATACTTTTAATATATCAGAGAATGTGCATAACATCGTAAAATATTAAAAATATTCAAGAGTTATCTTCTAATAGCATTTTCAAAGCTTTTAAAATATCAAAGAAGAGCGTGCCTGTTAAGAGAAAGATAGTGACGTTATTTCAGAATGATAGTTAGAATAGAGAAAGATTATCATCAAAATACAAAATACGAGTTTATCGTCTCTTTTTATAAGGAAAAAACGATGTTCACGTCGACAAGATGAGTTGTCTATATCGTGCGCAATCTCATTATCACGTATTGCCCGACGAGTTTATGAGCGAAAAACAGAAAAGCGAGAGAAAGGCTGTCGATTCCGTATATATATATAAAAAAAAACTCATTTTTTAAAGTAACAAGATTCAATATAAATAAAGTGTTATATAAAAATTAGTGAATAGATAAAATGCGCGAAATTAATACTGCATATTTTGTAATCCTGAAAGTGTTACGAAAACATTTCAGGAATTAATCGAGTAACGGAACAATTCCTCTCTCAACAATTTAGTGTAAAATAGTTCACATGACAGTTTCGTGCGCTGCAACACTTCTATCGCGTTTTACCAAAGAAAATAGTTTACATTTAAATTTATATTAATATTATCACATAATTCCTCATGTTATAATTTTTTTTTTTTTCACACAATTTGATAAATCTTTTTGAAAACATTATCATGTAATTTTCAAATTAATCCAGCAGAGTAATTATAGTAATTTATTTTGAAAATTTTTCTGCAAGTAATATAAATTTAGTTCTTTTTAACAAATAATATATAATATAATATAATAAATAATAAATTTATTATGTGCTTGTAATTAAAATAAAGCTAAGATCTTTTATGTATTTATACACGATCTTTCTCTCAATGTCATCGTCCAATGCGTAAAATTAGTTTTAATTAATTAACGAATGAAAATCTTTGTCCGCAAAACAAAGTTCTTAAAATCTTTCGCTTTCAAAAATTTGCAACGGTCATTTCGCAGTTGAGACACCCATCTCCGTCGTGAATGGAGTTTTCGCGTTAAGCTATCTCCCATGCATTATGCAGAATACGCGCGCATGCACATTCGTCGCACCGGAAGTGGCGGTAAATCGGATCTGAAACTCCCGATATATCGCGCGAACGACGCGCTCTCTTCCATCCCTTTACGCGTTTGCATATAAATAATATTGCAAGATGGCGGCACCGAATCATAAAGTTGCTGTAGAACGTGAAGTTTGCGGTCTGACTATCCTACCTGTCTGCCTGCTTGCCTACGTACAGTGTTTTCAATCGATTGCCCGTGAAGCGCGAGAGAAGCACGGCAGCGTCTCGCATCACATATATTTTTCAGATCCCAAATTTATGTATGACCTTCCATCGAGAGATCCTAAGATAGAACTCTTTCTCATCGTCGAGCGCACATTATCGATTTAAACCACAAACTGACTTAGACGCCAAATCGCTTCCGAATTCAATAAACCACTGAGTATGTGGATAAAGCTCTTACATCGAAAAAATCAGCTTCTCGTTCAATTTTGTCAAGAAAAAAAAAAAAAACGTTCTCATGTAAAAAATCCCTTAATAAAGTTTATTTTGATATTTAAATTTTTTTATGCATCTCGTTTAAAATTTTATGCAATAATATCATAAAAAAGTAATATTTATATTTGGCGTATTAGCATATATAACATACAAATGTTATAAAAAAGAGAATATTTTCGTATGCGTTAATATTTCAGCATTATTTTATCAGAATAAAATAGAGTGTATCATAAATGAAATCTTATGATAAGAAAAAAATTTAAATTTATATTACTTTTACATAAATCTTTTAAATAAATTGGCGAAATTATTTTGCTCAATGAATTAATATGAAAATTACATGATTATTTCTTTAAATAAAAATGTACTTGTAAACATATAATCATAACGACATATAATCATAACGACAATGTCGGTAAACCATGCAACGCCGATGATCGTTGGCACTGACCTTAGCAAATCTCTCCTGCGTGTCGAGGATTTCTATGAAGAGCGAAACTTTATCATCCATAATCTTGAAACCGTTTCTTGGTTGCGCCAGCAGTTGTTGTATCGCTTGCGACGTGGTGAGCGGCGTCGCCGGGCTCGTCGCCGGCGTAGAAGTTCTCGTACCGGTACTTCCGCTGCTGCTGTTGTGAAGATGAGTACAACCGAGGAAGATTGGATTACCGTTCGGAGAAACACCGCACGTAAACGGTCGAAAAGGGAGTCCGTGAAACGTGGGGCTGGGTCGTGGTGCGGTTGTGCGAAGTAAAGTCTGAGCAGACGGTAGAGACAATCGTCGCACGGCACTCTGATTTTGTTGTTGTTGCTGCTGCTGCTGTTGATTTTGTTGCTTTGACGGCGATTTAAGAATTTGATAGTCACTAGCGGCCGAGGGTAACGACCGATACCCGGAATCCGAAGGAGAAGCAGGCGGCATCGGTGCTCCTTGCGGTGTCGTGGCGATACTATGAGGTCTAGGTCGTAGAGCGGCACCCGGTGTCCAGGTATTGGAGTTGCCAGGATTAGTCAGTATACTTAGACAGGGCCCTTGTGACGTGGGCGTGGGTGGTTGAGGATGTGGCAAGGTCGAGGCGTACGCCCTACGAGGCACGGGTTGATGTAGAACCAACCCGGAGGCGCCCCATTGTACGGGCTCCCCTGGTGTGCGAGCGGACGCGGATACGGTTGTTGGTGTTGCTGTTGTAGCTGGAGGCAAGCCTGTTGCAATTGTAACGGGTGTCGAGGCAATGCTGTGAGGCCGCCTAGGTAAGGGTTGCTGACCGTTCCATAGAGACTGGGGTGGTACAACGCTGCGAGTCGTGGATACCACGAGGCCGCTACCGCTGCCGCCATTGCCGGCTGGTGGACCGTTATTCCTTGGTTCCTGCTGGCCGTTGATGCCGCCATTGATGCCGCCATTGTTGTTGCTACCGCCGGTGGATAGAGATACTGGAGTACTGGCGACCGAATGGGCGCGCCGTTGTACCACTCCTGGTATACCGCACGCGGTTGTATTTGGTGCAACACCTGGGCCCCACGCTGCCGGTGCTGCTGATCCGGGTGCTGATGATAGTGGTGTCGTGGCTGCGACTGCTCTACCACCGAGTTGACCAAGGGGATGTTGGACGCCGTGGAATGGTGGAGCGGCAATACTATGAGGACGCCTCGGTGCTGTTGGTTGTGGTAACCCGTTGGGTGTAGAGCGAATTTTATTTGCGCCGGATGCTGGTATCGGGGCAGGTGGTGTGTAGAGGGGGAATCCGTGACCATTGTGACTCGGGCTACGGGTGGGCAGCTGATTGATCGGGGACGATCGTAAATTGTTATGCTGCTGTTCGTTCTGATGTTGCTGGTGATGTTCGTTGACGGTGCTTGCTCGAGCTGAGGAGGAGGCGTGTGTTGGGGCCGGTGGGGGCGGGGGTTCCAGCAGATTTTCAAGTTCTGCAGACAACGACCACGCTGCAGGTAATGCTGATAATGATGGTACTGTTGGTAGCGCTGGTAGCTGGACGGTATTTGTTGAACCGCCGCTGCCGCCACCGGACTCGGAGTTGGTGATTGCGGCGGCAGAACTTGAGGCGGACTTGTTGATGCGTGCGGTGCGTCCACCGCCGACGAGAGCGGTGACGTGCTGTAGATGACGATCATTCAGACACGCGCGTCCGTTCACATTGCGATAGAGGCCGGGACCCGGCGCGAGATTCAGACTCGTCGGTTTCTGCTTCACTCCGCCATTAGGCTGCGGAGAGACAGCGGATTTCGGCTCGCCCATTTGGTTTTACCGGCGTCAGGACACGGCCGATTATGTGTCCAGCCTCGCAAGCATTGCCTTCATTAAATGTAATCGCACGAGTATCTTCAATACGCACAAATTTTAATCTATTTATTTTTATCTAAGCGCGCAACTTTAACGTCGAAAGTATTTAACTTGCAATATTTCAATGTCAAATATGTTTCCAAATGAAGGATTCTTCTTCGATACTCCAAACTATTTCAACTAACAATGTCATCGTTGACACGAAGCAGCTCGAGCATGTTTAGTGTGTAACATTTGCTCCATATAAGAAAAATCCATCAATTTTATGCTTCTGATAAATTTCAGAATACAATTCATCTGCATAAGATTATATCATATTTAAATTTTTCATAAATATTTCTATTTATTCCTTCGAGTTTATATTAACGATCTCATAGGTCGCCGATAATTCGATGCAGGATTCGATAATTTACGAAATGGCACGGACGTTATTTGTTCGTTCGCCACGTCGCTTTGTAGGCCGTTTAAATTTCAATTGCTGTCGTTAAAATCTCGAATAATATTTCGAAACGCGATCGATTCTACGTTTTTCTTTCCACGGTAATTGGAATGCATATATATAAATCACGTGCACTTTGGTTGTCATTAATAATAGTTATTCCATTATACCATTAATTAAAATATAAGTATTGCCGCATACTTGATGCACATAAATCATTAGCCAAATAATTATTTTTCTAAAAACTTGTCGTCTTCGTGACTTTTTATTCAATCAAATTATCGAATACGTTTTCTTGAATCTCAATATGTCGTCATAATATTCTTCTCCTTCTAAAGTTATCAATAATCTTCGATCTATATCCATTAAAAATGATAACGTTCATTAAATTTTTTAAATATATTTTAAATCAACTATGAACGCTATAACTTTTGTTGATTATATCGTAGTTATTCATCACTATTACGCTATTCGAAAAAACTATTTCTCTATCTAGTAGCTCGATATTCTTAACCATTATTTTTGTTTCGAATCTTCAATGTTGAAGTAAACAGTAAAGAATGCAAGCATACATATATATATCTAATCACGTGGCCGGTTGTTTAAGCTGTATCAAGATTCTAATCAGACATCAGCTTTAATCAGGTTTTACTGCAGAAGACTATAAGCCTTATCTATGCTTACATTTTACTAAATTATCGCAAAATTTCATATATATATACTTTTTTATCGATTAACATCACTAAAAATTTTCGTTACACGCGCACTATACACTGTCCATTATCCGGACTTGAAGATATGAAGGTATGATGAAAAAAAATCAGCATAACAATGTTAAATTTTTAGTGATTTTGAAGTAAAATAATAATTATATTATCAATATATTAGGCCGGTCACTTTTTTTTCTTCGATAAATATTCATCTCATCTTCCCAAGGATTCAAAACGACTATTCTATTCCTCGAACCGCGATCAAATCGCGATCATCCATCTTCCTCGATCTCTTCCAACTTTTAAGCGTTTCGTTCACCATCATTCTTGCCATCATCCTTGCAACTCACCAACACTTTTGTTCACTTTTACTCTCATTGACTCAAATATTCATCTCAAATTCCGACACTTTTAATCCAGGCGATGACAACCAGTTGAGCCCGTTCTCAAACTTCTCTGACAGATAATGTCCATGAGTCCGCCGACAGATAATGTCCATGTTTTCGTCGATCAGTAGTTGTTAACATATCCTAGGCGATTGCACCAGGAAGGAGAGAGGAGGGAGAGCACTTGCCTTTAAACTTCTCGCGAGCGAGCGAAACGAGAGCGCGATTGCTTTCGACCGGCGAGTGGTAAACGCGCGCGAGTTCAATGTGCGCGGGTCAGGAATCGAAGAGGGAAGTTAGGGACAGGAGGTCAGTCGGATGAGACTGACGCGTGGCTGCCGTGCCGGGGGCGGAGTGGCGTGTTCCTCTTTGGAATACGGCGGGATTCGAGCCGCGACGAGGCGCACGCCTGCGCCGCACGACCGACTGCTACTCCCGACATCGCCTCCTCCGCCACCTCGTTCTCTCCTCTTCGTTCATCTCCGTTTTCCACCCTCCTCACCCTCTTGTCTCCTACTACTATACTCCCCCAGGAACATCGGCGCGGTCCTGCTACTCCCTCCTGCTGCTTCCTCGTATCCTCAGCCGACTCTACACCGACAACAGCGACGACGACGATGTTCCCATTTCTCTTCGAAAGCATTGCCAGCTCGCAGCTCGTCGAGCAAAGCGATAGAAAAGATGGACAGAAGAAAGAAAGCAAGAATAGAGAGTAGAGATGGGAAGGAAGCTGTGTTCATCCTCTTTCCAGGATAAAGAAGATATTCTTCTGCTACGTTTTCTTTTAGCTGCGAATTTTGTGGATACAATTGATCAGTCTGTATCAGTCTGATTAATTTATAACTTTTGAAAATCAGATTTAAAATATATTTAATGTAAATTAGATTATATATACGCAAAGACACATACACAGATTAAAGATCTTCCAATTATAAAATAATTTTAAAATGATAAATAATAAATAATAAAATTAAATCTTCGTAAAAGATTCGATTAATTTGTTAAAAATGTCAGAAATTTAATTATCAAAGATATAACTGCACATTATTTAAAAACCAGTGCATTTTGTATAAAAAATGAACGACAATCTTCTACATATTTCTGCATTTCTTTTTCATAAAAATATTATTTCTGAAAGATGACAGTATAAAAAAAATAGTAAAGAAAAAAATGGAAGATAGAAAGCTGCAAGATCTATATCTTCATACGCGCGCGGACGATGCTCACTGATATTCACAAGATACATTTTCTCGGCATAACCTTCCCTTTCTCGTACATACACGACTGTTTTTCTTATGGCCATCCCTGTTTGTCCTATAGCTTTGCCTCGCTCTCTTACTATTTACCTAACACATACAACATACATCGACCATTAGAGCCCTCTTTTACCGGCCAGGGTTAAACGAGAGTCGAAATGTTAGCTACGAAAACGCGAAGAACAATGATAATATCCATATGAAAACAATTCCTACACGGTAAAAAGCATTGCTGACTCATGAAATGATCAGTGTGTCCAATTAATATAATAAAAACTTTCAATAAATTACGTTTATGAAAACAAATCGCTTCGAAAGAAGAAATGATCGAAAGAGATATTTATTGATACTTTTTGCTTCTGCGTCGACGATGTGTCTCTTTGAGAGGCAAAAATATGAAAAAAGGATCGACCGAAATAGATGATAAAACGAGACTGCTATCTCTCAGAAAATGCTGCAAAGCGTCATACGTATTCATTGCCCATCCTGTATCCTCCACAAGTTACTGTTGTATCTCACAGTTTATCTACATAGAGCTGCGTAATGCGAATGACGTGCGTCGACCGACAGTCCTGCTTTTATGATCTCGGTATATGGCCTCTAGTAAATGTGACGAAAGCGCAGATCGATCCTGATAACGGTAATGATTTTTGCTCGTCTTTTTCCCGAATGAGTAAAAAAAAAGCTAAAAAAATAAAAATTGCAAGAACAAAAAACAAAGCTGCTTTTTATTTTATTATTAGCAATTTTTATAACATATAATAAATTATAAAAGATTTGAAATATAAAAATGGGAAAATGTTAAAAATTCCAAACACTGAATTTTCATTTCTTCAAAATTTAATTTTTTTTTTTTTTTTTGTTAATTTCTATTATTAAATTACTTTATTATCAATATTTTTTCCCATTTATCTCAAACTTTTCCAATTTAAATTACACTTCAAATTTGTCCAGTGTAGATTTAAAATATAAATCCATGGATAATGATTTTATATGCAGCGTATCTCAAACGCAACATATTTTTTTTCTTATATAAATTTTAACTTTTCAGAAATACAGCAAGGATGTAGGAAAGTTGCGAAAATGGCTAATCTCTTCACGCGTATATATATATATATATATATATATATATATATATATATATATATACTTAAGTATACATTTAAATTGCCTTTCCTTACTTTCATAGAATATATGTTATCTATGTGCCAACATTTGACCAAATCCTCCACGATCTAGGTATATAAGACTTCAGAAGGGTCGCACACGAGAGTAGACGTAAGTCAATGATGACCTACCTTACCGTGATGCTTGAATAAACAGATACCAAAGATACTAAAGACGAAGAATAAAATCTTTACGTGCAAGCTCGCGATTAAAAGATTAAAAGCGCGTTTCTCTTTTATAGCTTCATAAACATGAAATGAAGCGGACGATTTTATGAGATAAATAAAATAAAGAGTAATATTTCGATAAATGTATAATATTTTCGCATATTTAGCCAAATATGAAATATCTTTGAAATTTAATCTAAACTTTGATATTGTGCAATGCATTCGACTACGACGTAGAAACCATCAAATCTATTTATATAATATAATTTCCTCGTCGCTTTTAACAGTTGACAGTTGTATTTAAAGTATCTTAAAGTCGCTCAAACCGTATTTAATAATCGGAGCAAGTTTGGTAGTCAGACTTTCGCAAATTATCCGGTGGAATAACATCTCTTGCATCTGTGATTCCTTACAAGCGCGAGATACTGTGCACGATGCAACTACTTTCTGGTTAATGGATACAAATGGAAACAGCGATAGGTTTACAAGGATACCGAAACTTTATTCGATCCGGCAGGCGGCCGTCGAACGAGATTACGCCAAGTTCCAATGAGGCAGCGACGCCGTTGCTGCCGGTAGATAAATCATTTGCTATAACCCGGCGCACAAAGCGAAATAATAAAAGCGCTCCGTCGGCGAGTGAGCCAAGTACCGGAAAAAGGAAGGAAAGAAAGGAAGGAAAGAAGAAAGGGAGGCTAGCGTTCCTCATTCCAACGAAAGAAAACTCTGCAGTTAGATGACACTAGGCTTATATATTAGATATAAAATCCGCCTGCACAAGATATACGCAAGACTTGCTCGCAAATCCTAAAAATATAAAACTAATTCGGAAATAATCACATTTTATACTGTCCGTTTCCATAAGAAATATTCTCGGGAGAGATGCAGTAATTGTATTTAAGAATTTCCTCATACGACGAAAAAAAGGATATTTTGCTGTAAATCATAAAAGTAAATGAAAGCACGTTCTCTTACGTCAGAAGCGTTTGAGTTATTTCATATTTGATATAAAAATAGCGAAGTTTACTAGCAAACGATGATTGTGAAGTACAAATTTAGGGTAAACTGAGTAAAAGTTAATCGGCACACATTTCCCATTAATAGAAAGCATCAAGCCGTCTCTTATAAAGCTTGCAAAGGAATTAATGAAATAAAGAAATTTTTCAAGCGATTAAATTTATATTAATTAATTAAATTAAATCGAGATTTATTATTAAAATTTTATAACTAATCCGATAATTTTTACTAATGATAAAATTCATGTAGAGCGACACAACAGAACAATAAAATTGTAATATTGTTATGAAAGTGTATATACATATCGCTCTATGTGAATTTTGTCGAATATTGCGGATAATATTCAAATATATATTCATAATAAAAATTGTCGGATCAGCTATGAAATTTTAATGATAAATCTCCATTTAATTTAATTGAATACTAAAAATTTAATTTTTATCCGCTCTCTATAAATAATGAATTTCATTCATCATTTATAAATTTGACTTGCAGGTGTCGCGAATGTAACTCGTATCGTAATTAATTTTATCGCCGACATACTCGGATTTTTCGTTTCTCTCTCACAAAATATTTAGCGCATTTCGTGAATGAAATTCCCTGCGATTGCATTTTTTCGTAGATATATCACTGCGAATTATATACTCAGATCGCTCATATAAAGCAACTTTCAAGATAGTCTGTATTTAAGGATTTCGGACGGCATCTTTATAGAACGGCATTAAAGCTGCAAGCAACACACGGGATTACTAGACCAAACGTTGACCGAGATACCACAATAGATTCGTTAGCAGACACACGTTAACCACAACAAGCAAAAAGCGCTAAATAAGGTACGAGCAACAATCCGGCCTCTTATAAACTTGATTTATATTTTATTTTCTATCTCGATATTTGCCTCGTGTAAGAAAGCCAGTGCTCTCCTGTCATAACTTCGTCCAATCACCACTCTTTAGAGATCTTTTTCATTTTCGGAAAGTATTGAATTTTTAAAGATATTATACATATATATATATATATATATATATATATATATAACACATCACTCAATAAGTCTCCGGTCTAACTAAGAAAAACAAATTTTTTTTAGAAATCACGTGGGTCTGTCAACAATGTTGCCATATATGTGTCAGACCGGGGACTTATTGAGTGATGTGTTATATATATTATATTAAAAAATAGCAGACATTTTTTATTTTCTTTATCATCTGTCTATTTGTTATTTCTGCTAAAGACATGAAAATTATTACCTTCAAGCCTCATTATTAACTTCAATTTTATAAAAAATTATTTCTGTTTTTAATATATTTTACGCATATATATTTAAAAACAGCCTCGCCAGAGCCATATACATGAATGTGATAGAGGTTGTTGCGGCATCGCGATACTTCGTGAAGAGTGCCTTAGCTGTTCCGGACTCGTGAGTATTTTTGTGTGGAACGAGTGGCTTTGTGAAAGGAGAATGGCTAGAGTAAGTGCTACCGTGAAATATGGGTTACCGAGTTAAGGGTGAGAAAGAAAACGCGGGTAAAGGGGCAGGTGCCAGCTTTAATGATACAACCTTCTCCGGGTCGCTTCTTTTGCAAAATCTCACTCAATTAAGCTTCAGCTTGACTCTTACTACTAATACTCTCGCTCCTTGGAGCTCCAGGAGCGACAAATTGTTGCGAAGAAAGCGAATTCGATTCCGGCAGAAAAGCTCTACTTTGAAATAAACTGTCATATAAATCCATTATATTAGTATATACTTTTATAAGTATTTAAAATTAATCGCGATATATACGATATATAATCAGGTTTGATAAATCGCCACAAGAGCGATGATATTATCGGAATATTTTTGCGAAGCAGATTTTTTCGATGGATCTGAGTAATACACGCAATATTGGCACGTACGACCGATTTGTAAGCCGGTAATCGGATGTTCCACTTTAATGCAACAAAAATCTCATATCGTCCATTAACGCCTAATTGAAATTCTCTTTCACATGAGTAAATCCGCGCCGTTTTATAATTGAACAGAGCGTTCTGGACCGGACTTTCGCATCGCGATTATATTTTACGCGATGGGCGCGCGGCCGAGCCTTTCAATTACTATCGAAACCAATTAAAATTCACAACTTTGCCGTAAAAATTAACGATTCGCGAGGCGAGATCTGATAACTTATTGTTGGTTAAACGAGCGTTGCAAGAACAAACCCCGAATATGCACTTGGTAAAAAGATTATACGATTTTTTATTGAAAAAAAATAGAAAAATATTCGAAATACGAAAGTATTCGCTCAAACAAATGTATTTAATAATTACTTAGTTCTTTACAACTTTAAATCATTATCTCGTATATTAATCGTACATTAATCATTATATTAAATGATAATACACTCACCAAAAGAAAAATCATTCGTCACGATACAAGCATAATTCCCTTACCTGAAACAAAAGAAAAAAATAAAGAAGTATATATGCTATTATTATGTAGCAAAATTTGGTTCATCGTGGTCACGAAAAAGATCATTGTGATAAGAGATGAAAGCGCATATAAAGCATGTTAATATGAAAAGTATCTTTGATGAAATTTTAAGTCACAAAGCATATCCGTTCTTTATGACGCGGGCTTAATTAAAATCTGTGGTAATCATAAAGAATAACAGCTGTTTCGTTATCTCTTGACTTTTTACGCTACGTCTCGTCTACAACGAGATGACATGGAGTTCAAAGTTCATATCTGATGACAATAGGGGTGCTCACATTGAAAGAAGTTGAGACCGGCAACGCAGCCGTCGTCGCGAATAAAGTTTTTGCCGCGCATCTCTATGTCTGAGCTTTACCATCAATCTAGCTGCGGAATTAACAGCCCGTGAACAAAAACGCGTACTCGTGTACGTTGTGTACTTAAATAAAAAAAAATTATAAATATAAATATAAAAATAAATAATCAAATAAGCTCTCGATTAATTAAAACTCGAAATACTTAAAAACTAAATCACTTGTCTGAAATAACTTGCTAAATGTCATTATATGTGAAATAGATTTTGCAACACATCACTCAATAAGTCTCCGGTCTAACTAAGAAACAATTTTTTTTTAGAAATCACGTGGGTCTGTCAACAATGTTGCCGTATATGTGTCAGACCGGGGACTTATTGAGTGATGTGTTGCAATTCACCGAGTCATATCAATTAAGTATTCGAAAGAAGAACGAATGGATATATTCATTACGACATATTCGCATTTTTCATCATTCCGCAACGTGAATTTTTGCGACCGTGCAAAAGTCTTGTGCATGCTTCTCTCTCGCGTGGATTAATTTTAGAAAGTTCCAATGCTTCAGGTTCTCAGCTATGAAACTTGAATCGGTGACAAAAACGTTCTATCCATTATGCGTTAGGACGATCGAAAAGTACTTTGAGTCGCGTGAAGTTTTTCCATCGTTTATCAGCGCGCTGCCTCGAGATAATTATCGAAAATAGAATATCCGCGGCTAACACAATAAGTTGCATTACATAAACTGAGTAAAAGATTCGTGTCGAAAAACGGCGATTTTTATCAAACAATCTATGATGCAAGCAGGACGCGTTCCTTGCAGGATGAAATTCCTATCGTTCTTCGCGCTACCAAAATCTCAACTAACACGACGTTCTGGTTCACCGCAATAACTGAATTTTTCCGTGGCGACGTCTCGATGGCCGCTGAGCTTCATCGGTCTGCTGCAAATTCCGCAAATGGATATGCAACGGATAAGAAGCTCCGAACCATGACACGCGAGTCTCGTTTGGAATTTTTCATTTTCTCGATGACAAACGATTTCACGTAAGGAAAAGTCTCGCGTATGTCTCGCGCGTGATTAACGTATGCTCCGAAATGGCTACGAAATATTCATTATTAAACAAATTGAGTTTCACAATTGTAACTTAAAAAAAAGGATATTTTTAAGATTTTCATTTGCAACGAACGAATGTGAGAGAAAGCGATCTAAAAAGCGAGAAAAATGTGCGAGTTTTAAAGAAAGATTGTTATGTACAGAGTGTTCATTTCGATTAAATCGATATTGAGCACAATTAGAGAACAGTGATACATTTCGTATCAGATAAAATTGGAATAACGAGAAAAATCAGTTATATGAAGGGGAAGGCGTGCACTCATGCCGAAGTGCAAAACTAAATTTTTTCCATGACTATTCATTGTGCAATTGTTCGACGCGCTGTTTCAGCGAACGCTGATTTGACAGCTCGTCTGACCTTCTGATTCGTTGTCTCCTCTTTTTCCTGCACCTTTGTCGTAGTTTTCCATCCACGGACTATTGTGTTGCAGTCACTCTGTCGAATGAACTTTTTGAATACACTGTCCATTAACCTAACCGCACATTCTATTGGAATCAAAATTCAAAAAGTACAAATATTTGTTTGCTTCACAATTTCACATGAAATTATAGAATACATTTTTTTCAGCATTTATGTAGTATCGCTGTAATTTATGTTTTGTTGTCAACTTGAATTTACAGATAATTATTCAAGACAAAATATATCAAGAAACTCGATAGTCTTGTGCCAAATAGTAAAAACGACCGTGTATAACTCAGTAATAGTTAAACTAGTTACTTAATAAATATTTAGTATATATATATATATATATATAGATTTTACGAAATCAAAAACAGCTGATATCAATAAGTTACTACTAACAGGAAAAATTTTTTTTTTAATAAGCAAATTTTTAAATATCACAGATATATATTATTTGATCGAAAAACTTAATAAAAATTTGGATAATTTGGATAATTTGGATTGATTAATTACTTAAAATGATTTTAAGATTAAACCTAAATTTATAAAAAAAAAAAATTTACTTACAAAATAATATTTTTATTGATAATTTTTTTGCATTCTTTTAATTTTAATTTTATATCTATACGTGCAATATTTTAATACAGTTAAAATTAATGAAAAATATGAAAATATCTGTTGAAAGCTGAATCTGATATTTCACATATTTGAACATCGCACTGCGAATGTTATCGCGAGAATTATCACGCCCGCATTCGCGATTATATCAAGATATAAACATAAATTTTTCATCGTGCAATATGCAATCAGCAAACGTGTTATCAACGAAGACTAGGATTCATTCCCATAGATAATCACAGATACGCGCTTTGGTAATAGACTCTACGACTGTCACATTGACAAGTTGCTGCGCATTTAGCTTAGCACATTTTTTATCTAGAGTCTCGTGCGATACTGTTTGCAGTCGTTACCAGAAAAAGAGATGTCTCGTCACAAACATCCAGCTCGCGATGATATTGACGTTTCTCACGCACGTTTCATTAAAACAAAACGTACCGATCATTCAATTTCGTTCTTTTATATTCGAGATTATAAAAAAACATACATTTGTTACATCTCCGATGTAATCTAAATTTTGCGATCTAATCGCAGTAATTTCATGGATATTGATCAATTGCAAAGTAATCCGAAATAATTATTATAAATCACATATTTTATTAATCTTTCCTTTAATCAATGACGAGGCATGCCAAAAAATTTTTCTCTGTCGGTGCAGAAATTTTGCTGAATTTAAAAAAAAAAAAAATCACTGCTGTAATAAAATATATAACCGTTCGATAAATATCAAATATTAAAGATTAATTACGCTTTTGTGTTATTTCACCTTTTTTATTCAATTATTTGATCACTGGTTTTCGTTTAAATAACTTTTTTCCACATCTGTACGTAATTTGTATTTGACTTTGTCCATGACTAAACATATTCTTTATTTTAGAACCATTCAGTTTAATATATTAATAGCAAGTGTAATTTTTAAATTGAAGACATTTAATTTTCTTAAACGATGCCACTAACAGTATCGTGCAGGGACGTTATGAATGACGTAATTCTTTCGTCTTGTCGCTTGAAAGTGACGATATAGATTACCGTAGGACAATTTTTCGAAGTCTCTGAGGATGCCGCAACGAGTAGATGTTTTTCAATTTGGTATCCACTAAGGGCACAAGGAGAAAGAGGAGCAAGAGCGGGGAAGCGAGAAGAGCGAGAGTAGAAAGGAAAGAAACGAGTGCCGGATCCTCCACTCGTCGGCAGCAAGATAAACGATGAAAAGGCTTTAAACCTCGCACGAGAGATAAATTAGCTTGTCCGGCAGGTGGCTGGTTTTTAGAAGTTGGCCACGAGGAGGAATTGCGGATGGTAGCTCCCATTTACGGATCGCGACTAAGGGAGAAGCATTCATGCTCCCGCGAAAATTTTACGGACACGATGTCGTAAAAACAGACGTCTTGTGGATATGAGCAAAGTATTGGCAAAAAAAATTCGTTAAGTGTCAAAAGTGTCTTGTTCATATACATGATTTATGTATCCATAATTTTACCTATACGAGTAATTTCGAATAAAAAACATAAAACAAATTTATTAGATATAGATAAAAGCTTAAACGTATAACACATCACTCAATAAGTCTCCGGTCTAACTAAGAAAAACAAATTTTTTTTTAGAAATCACGTGGGTATGTCAACAATGTTGCCATATATGTGTCAGACCGGGGACTTATTGAGTGATGTGTTAAAAGAGTATAGATATTTTTCTTAATAAATAAATAGAAATAAAACAGCTAAATATAATTGAAAAATAAAATAATCATCTTTAAGAGTTCAATATTATGTTATTAATTTTATTTCGTACAAAAAATTATTACATAGAAATAATATCTCTAGAGGAAACGATTGGTAGAAATCAGCGAGGGGAATAACGAAGCCTACGATGCCATTAGTTTCGTATCGTCGACAATTGTCGATACCAAAAGAGTCGTCCATTCGATCTGAGATAGCATCTAAAGAGGCAACGAAAGGTAGACGAAGTTAACGACGTAAGAGATAGAGAAGAAAAAAAAAGTAGTGAAAAACCTGCTCGGTAGAGAGTGCGAGACTCAATGACGAAGAACCAAAACTCCAGAAATGGCAGCTTTGATATCGAAACAATTAAGTTTATTCTTCTTCCGGTGATCACGCCAGAATGCGCATTTCTTTTATCAGCTGCAGTCTTTAATGACGCAATAAGCGTCTGTTAATTTTCTAAAAGTTTAAAGCCTCTGCTGTTTCGCGTAATTTAGGATCACGCTTATAATCGATGATAACAACGAAATTTCTCATGAAAATACTTATCATTCATTAAGTTTTATAAAAAAATTAGAGCGTCAACGAAAGGATTATTAGGGATATTGTAGGATAGACTGTCGTGTGTACATTATTACCTCCAGCTGCCATATTTATTGGCAAAATTCTTAAATCACTCCAACAGAATTCGAAGACAAGAAGCTGTCAGGATAGTGATGGATGAAAGATTTTAATGAACGAGAGAGAGAGAGAGAGAGAGAGAGAAAAAAAAAAAAAATTGAACAGTTTGTGTACATCAATAGAAATTAAGAAATTCACCTCATGATTCTATCATCTTTATTCAAAATTATTTATCAAACTTGAAATATTTTATTATATGATAACAAAATTTTATTTTTAGTGAATTTATATAACTCTTTTTTTTTTAGATAAAGATACTTCTCAATTAAAAATCAAATAATTATATTACATCCTGTATCAATAATAATTCTCATATAGAACAGAAACTCAATTAAAAATTTATAGAAAAGTTTAATGTTGGTGATAGCTATTTTGAAAGATTTATATCATCTCAAATATTATCGTAAATTATTTTTCTTAAAATATTTTGTTTTCAACGCCTATGTATCCACAATTTTACCTATACGAGTAATTTCGAATAAAAAAACATAAAACAAATTTATTAGATATAGATAAAAGCTTAAACATATAAAAATCCTATGTTGCAAATTTTTTTACAAACTGCGAAAGAATGCGGACTATTTCGGGATTATCGATTAAAGCGCGAAATGCAAGAGATGCCGTTCTCGAACGAAGTATTCAAATGTTATGCTAACTCAAATAACTGAAATAGCCCTCGAATATCATAATTTTGTTGGACATAAGTCCGGCGCAAGAATGCGTTCAATTAAAGTCAGAAAAATATCTCAATAACATAGTTTGGAAATTTCTTGTCTGCTCCAAGCAGACAAAATATATTTCTATTAAAAAAAAATCCTAATCTGTAATGTATTAATTCACAAGCTCAAGCAATTCATGCGGTTTGATGATTTTGAGACGCAATGTAGAAGATGCGATATAAAACTTTTATCGAAAAATTATTTCCGCTTGCCGGCACGATCACACACCCACGTGATCCCCAGAGTTTCCAATAACATCTCTCAAAAACGCATTTTCGCAGAGGGAACAGTTATCATAATACATACACAAGTTCGCTATCCGACAGTTTCTTTTTATGCATGGCGATTCCTTATTTCAACGAAACGCCGGAAGGGACCAGCATCGCCGACGATGTACTCAATTTTTTGTCTTTGGTGTATCTACCGCACCATCCGGCGATGATAGCAACATCCCCCTCACAGCGCACTTCCTCTGGAGGCAAACTCCTTAATACGAAACATTCTCCATGGTGGAATTTAAATAAAGCGACACGTTTAGTTCGGATGCCTAAGGCAAATCTGTTGTATTCAGTCCTTCGGCGAATAACTGGAACACATTCTCCTCGCTATCTTTTAGTCATTTCATTCAGCGAACAAGCGGAATGACATTTCATCAGAATAGTTTCAATTAAATTAAGAAAATGGCAAACGTTTAAATATCGAAATATAGCTGTGCTCTCTCTTTTTAATTTTATATTATATATATTAGTAAAATTTATATTTATTAAAAAGTTGTATTTATTTTAGAATATTTATTTTATATTTGACATGATATTTATATGAAAGGTGAAAGGGACATAAAAGCAAAATGTCGGAAGGAAATTTTATATTGCGAAAGCGAGATAATATTATGTGTATCAATCTTACACCGTTTAATCGGTAATTCTACGATTGCGAATTGTCTCACTGGCTTGTAAAAGCGAAATATCTCGATCGTTAATTCCACGTAACCGCAGGTGCAGCTTAACGGCGATGGTAAATAGGGAAGTGTCGACAGCTGGCGCGAACCAAGAATCCCACAGGATTTGCACGGAAAATGTATCATGAATTTCGCAAGATATTGTATATTTCACGCAAATCGTTAAAGCGCCACTCTCTGCGCTACGCTTCGCCAATACTTCGTACAGAGAGTTCTTCGTCTCGATCTTTTGCTCGTGCGAAAGCGATAATAACGCCAATAACTTGCGCGTCGTGTAAAGCGAGTCATCAGAATTTACGACGTCTCGATCGTGATGTTTCGCGACGTAAACGGTTGCCTTCGAAGACTGACTCGTCAATATTTGCCGTCTTGGTGACGGGGAGAAAAAAAAAAAGAAAAAAAAAAAATACGAAACATATCCTTCATAAAAATAGTCGTACAGCTGCTACGCAGACCCTTGGGAAACGTCTGCGTTCATATTCAAGCGGGATGTTCGGATTTTTCTAAGATTCTCCTTATCTCTTCGCTGCCATCGCATGGAAATCGTCGCGGAATTTTAAAATCGACTCCCTGGGGGAATAAGGTTGACCTGCTTTCGGGCCCGAAAAAAGATTTCAATGATCTTTTCGCAGTAGATCTCAGTTGATTTAAATTTGCTATATCTCTTTCATCTAATATTGTATTACATCGTGTGTAATTTTTTTAATCGTTCATGTGTTTATATCTACTCTATCAAAAAGAATTTAAATTAAACTTATACATACAACATACATATTTAAATCATTTGCATTAATTTATATTAAATAAATATATGCATATTTTTATTTTCTTACTATTTTAATTTAAATAAAGATAAATAAATCTCTTATTAAAAGAATGCACTCACCAAATTTTCTTACACGCATAAAATTCATAAAAATATTTAATCATCATAATATTCTTTATCAATCTTGATTAATATTCTTTATCAATCTTTTATCATATTTCGCAAGCAGAGAAGCAGCTTTTATAGATATCCTAAGGAAAGTGAAAATTAGTACAAGCGCATTCTCAGAATTTATTTAACGATAAATCAACTCCGTTGGCGGATGGCGTTTTCTCGATCCAACCGCGTCCGTTAATTTTTCACGGTAGTTGCTGAAATTGTTATCTGGCAGTTTAATACGGTGGTTTCTCTCCTATTCGAAAGTACGTGAGCGTATAAAGTCGGCTTCTGCCGTGGACGCATGGTCTGATACCGCACAATACAAGGACGATATATAGAATTATCGCGGACATGAGATACTGGTGGGATTATGATGAATGTACGGGACAATATTATAAAGTTGTCGGTACGAATCGCCAAGCGACGACGACATTTGCACGCGACGTTATCTCTTTGAGTCGCGTGCGTCTCTCGGGGAAAGTACAAGCACCTTAGTATCGGAGAATGAATTATGGAATTTGTCAAGCTGCCGAAAAAGACCAGGCAGGCAGATGCAAGAAGATGAAAAAAAGGAAGGTGAGAGAATCCTTCAGACCACATCACATCACGCCGCATTAATAAATAATTATGTACGTAACTTCTTTATGTGATATACATACGATCTGTGCTCGTTGTTTCTCTATAATAACAAATATCATAACGAGAGAATTTTGAACACACAACGCAAATGCAGATAAAGAGTAATTGATAAATTCCTTAAAACTATCTGCAAGTTAATTAAGTAAAAAATAATCCGCGTTTCAATATAATGTGAGGTATTACGAATGTATGAGATTAACGAATTAAGATAAAAGAGAGTGTCTACTGAATTTAATAAAAGTGAGAACAAAAATTTTTATTCAACTTTTCAAAAGAAAAATTACAAAAGTATCTTTCCTTAATTAATACAAAACTTTAGAAAAGAAATTTGACAACCATTCCAACAGCTCTTTCCATTTCGTGATTAACAATACAGTAATTGTAATCATTGAAAAATACGTGAGAAAAACGGAATTTAATCAACAAAGTGATTGCACGTGATTAATTAAAACCAATCGCGCTGACGAAAATATTGCCCACATTCTGACGCAAAACGTTCTTGTTTTTTTTTTTTTTTTTCTCTCAAATTTCGACGATCGGCTATTATTTATCGTATCGATGTCGGTATAACGAACGGGAAAAACATTGCTTTCCAAATTCGACTTGCCAGAACCGACAATCGAGCATCAGCGAGCATTATTGGGCGCCGTAAATTCGAGAATTATTGCTCAGTCAAAATTAACGCCTCCACGATACGATATAAACGTAACATAACTGACAACTTAGCGCGCTGCTCGAATATTGGTTGCGATCTCTTGGCATATATTCGCCTAACGAGCGTCGAGGTGAAATAACTCAAATCAATGTCGTAACACAATTTCCGCGATACGGCCGCGGAATAAATCATGAAACTGTACGTTTGTTGGAAGAACGGAAACACAATTAACTCGATAGACGAGATATCCTGTAGGAGCAAAGGTACTGGATGACAATGGCAACGTATGTCGCAAAATATTTATATTCGTTCGGATTCGATGATAAGCAAAGAACCCGTTTGACAAAAGCGCCGCTCATTGAGAATAGAATATAGAATTTTAATGAAGCTATAATGATAATATGAGATAATCGTTTAAATTTTATGTATCGGGTATTAATATAAATTCTTGTCACGCGTCAATTTTTATTCTAAAATTATATTATCGATCATTACGGATGTATAATTTGATTTCTCTATCCATGTAAAGTTTTTTTGCAAGATTTTTATAAAGTCCTCGGAGAAATATTTAAAACAAAAAATTATTATTTTATTACTTTATCACAAAGTCATATAAGATATTGCAAAAGCGCCGTTCTGCAAAAGCGCTTCTGTTTATATCCAAATCATTGCATTTATTATTATACAAAATCTTTAATAACTCGTGTATCAATCGCGAGAAAACAAACTCCGTATTTGCCGATATTTTTTCCTCGGGCATGCTGTGAGAGATGTAGGTCAGTATCCAATATCTTTGCTACTCGTCGAAAGAGCCGTACAATTAAAACTGCTGCGGTAAACTCGCGTTATATGGAGCGGCAAGATACATTAACGCGATATCGCGACTTTTAAGCCCGATGTCGTCTAAATCGATTCCATTGACCTGAATACTATCCGCGGTGAAAGCGCAATTTTCTTATCTCGTTCGCAACATTGCATCGTCCGAAGGGACGGAAGATATCTCGAATTCCTCGAAGCTTTATATTAATCGCAACTAATGTTCTCGTGCATTGTATAAATTATGCGTTCAAATATAAAGATATTTTCGAGAGAAATCTTATGATCCTAAATAAATCAGTGACTTATTAATAAATAAAAATAAAGTAATTCTCGCACATAATATTTCGTAATCACATTATTTTCAGTTTTATCAATTATACGGATTGCAGTATCTTGTATGACTTTGTGATAAAGTAATAAAATAATAATTTTTTGTTTTAAATATTTCTCCGAGGACTTTATAAAAATCTTGCAAAAAAACTTTACATGGATAGATAAATCAAATGACGTAAAGTTTTATCTTCAAAAAAATTATTGATTTTTCTCTAAAGACTTTTTGAAAATAATTTTAATACACGCTTTACATTTTACACAATAACGTCGATTTTTTAACCAAGTTAAGGGTTTAATTTTTACTTTTAAAATATTAATAAGTATTAATTTTATTAATATTAACTTAAAGGAAATTTAAGCCGTTTACTTAATGCTCAATTGACAAAAGATAAGACAATTTATACGTCGCGGCGCTTATCACAGAAGACTTGGGGGTTGCAACCGAGGGTTGCACGCTAGGATATCATAGAAAAGTCATGTATCGATAACAGCTAAGCTCGAGAAAATCGTACCAGCAACTAGCCGGGAAAATTTCTCAATTCCGTTGTCGGTACAAAGGAAGTTCCGGTCATGCCAAGAAGCAGCTCCCAAACCAAAGCGAATCCTCTGTATTACCGACTACAGAATCGTAAGGGTGGATTTGATGGGAAACTGTCGCCCTCTGCGTGACCTTAGAGCGCATGCGCGTACCATTTCGATCGAGAACAACCCTCGTATCAAATTGTAACTCTGCGAGTTAGGGGGATGGACGCGGCGGATAAATGAGTAAGTTGTTCTATTTATAAAATTTGGAAATAGCTGAGAAAATGGAAATAAGATTTCTAAACATTTGTTAGATATATGAACTTACATTTAAATAAATTCGTGCGAAACAAAATGTAATAAAAATAAACTTTCTCGCCTCTTTCTTTTTCTCTCTTTACGTAATAATAAAATAATTACGAGATATTCTAGTCTTCCCTCTACCTCTTTTGAACAAAATTTCTAATAATTAAAGATATATTTAACATTAATCAAATTAAAATTAAATAAAGCCCTTTTAAAATATATATACTATTTAACAACAATAATAAATTTTAATGCTAAGACTATATCACGAACTCTACTCATTTTATCAGAAAGAAATATGAAATATATTTCTTGAACACTTTCTAAAGCTAAAAAAATTTTTATGAAAATTAATGAGAGAATTAAAGGATCGATTAACAAATGTTTAGGTGCTCAGAATTTAGAGTAATTTCGTGAAAGACAGAAGAAAATATTGATAAACATAAAAATTACCGTTTATAAAGTCTTGCTCTTTGGGCGAGATCTGACGAAGAAGATCACTCTCTAGTAAAAGCACGTTCGTTTTATATCCGGTTTTCACGATGCTTTATTCTCTCTTTTCCTCTATTTCTCTTTTTTGTCAAAGTTTCTTTGCGGTTCTCCTTCTAATCTTTACAGCGTCTGCTTTTTATTTTCATTACATTTGGGAGCACATGACAGCGTATCTTTTGTAACAACGGATGATTTAAATCACCTTTCCGCATTAAGTACCGCCCTGATTAGCATGTCGCGAGCAAAACCCCTGCGTTGAAAAAAAAAGAACACTGCTTTGTGCGCGGAAGCATTAAAAAAAAAAAAAAAGACAGGCCAATGAACGCGCCCCCTAAGCTGTCGTCAGCTGTTTGATGATTTTATCGTGAGCACGTATCGGCTACGTCATGCAATTATTGAGGAAAATATCCTTCGAATAATTGATAATAGTGATAGCAGCTCCATAAATCGATATTGAAGACAAAAAAAAAAGAAAATTTCAAGAAATACTTAAAAATTAAATATGCACAAGCTCATACAGAGCAGTTAAATTTCATACTTATGTATAAATATCTTAATTGCAATTATTATCCTCACGAAGCAACAGACATCATTATTCAACCGGGACATACTTGTTTTCGCACACAAGCGCGCAACAAGACGCGAGAAATATTTAGGACATGTTGCCTGATATTTCCAAATGAAATTCCAAGCCAGGGCAAGTCCAGAGAAGGCATGCAGGCAGCACACTTGCCATTACATGCGTGTGCGTGTAAATTTATTGTAAATTTTCTCCGCACTGTCTCTCCTGCCGCAACAACGACGAAATTGCAACGCGCGAAAACAGCAACGTTTCCGTTGCCGTGCTCCGTCGAGTCTCGAAAAGCGCCATAACGGAATAATGGCTATTAAAAGGGGAATATTATCGTCGCGGGGCGCTCAGCCGGCCGACGGTGGAGGCGTTTTATCGATCGTTCGGCTACGTTCGGCGCGATGAAGCGAGAAAGGGAAAGTGGCTGGCTCGGTTTGGCCATTCTTCCGCGTTTCCGTGACCTTCGAGAACCCCGACGAAACATCGTCGTTTCGCCAATCGCGACTTCATCCGTAAAGCTTTAACACTCTTTCGACAAACTTTGACTATTACGCGTCTAGTACGCGAAAGATAATTCCAATCCGCGCGCAATTACGTCGAGCTAAAGTTTCAATAGAAGTCAAATCTGATTTCGAGTCTCTCTCCAAAGGAATAAAATCTCGTATATAATTATATCACAAAAAAAATATATATAAATTCAACGTATATTCTTCGATAATTCGGTTGTAATGCTAAATAAGCGCGATTAATTAATAGTCGGGAAAAAATTAAGGGCAAGAAAAATGATAAAGACGAAAAAAGCTGTTTTTCTTATAAAACGTTTAAATATTCATCAATAGAGAGTAAAAGCTGGAAAATTAATTACAAAAAGAGATTAATAAAATCTGTAATTGTTATACACGTCGAATAAATATATAATTAAATAAATCCTTTGCAAATAACGCGAAACAAATTGTTGGCACAAAATATTTTATTATTGCCTCAATATTTGTAAAATCAACACATTTTCTTTTAATACAACTTACTAGATGCCACTGATTTATCGCTTATCAAATATCTCATTTTATCTCTCTCGTCAGCGCTCGAAAATCGACGCCGGATCATCGATAAATCACGTTTCTGTGCGTCTAATGATCTAAGTGCGAAGGAGGATTGACCCACAGCAAGGAATGTCGCGCATGAAGTGCATATGACCCTATGATAAAAAAAAAAGAGCCACCAAGTGAAATTGCATTAAAGCGAATTAGCTACGGCAGGGTTGATTTAACTAAGCAGAGCGTGCCGTGTTTACCATGAATATGAGAAAGGGCTGTGCTCTCTTTGTTCATCCAAAGGCGAAACATAAGTCCGAGTCACGTAAGCGACTCCCCGGCGACTTGCCGATCGATGGCTCTCTACTTTCCGTGTAAACGGTTCCTAAGGGCAGTGGAATCCCAGTGTGACGCACAGAATGACGAGAAATTCGAAATGAAGTTAAAGTTTTTGAGTTACGCAATAGAATATTCCCTTATTTTTGAGTGAATTTATTCGAGATCTTGGTGAAAATGAAAGAGATTAAAAACACGAGACACTGCAATGTGTCTTGCTATTCATAAAACCGTTAATTTATGTATACACATGGCGTGTTTCATTCGAATTTTCATCCGATATATTTTTTTGATATTACACAATATTAAGAAATTTGAAACTTCCATTAGGCAAATAAAAAATTTCATCTTTCTCATCAAATCAATTCATGTACATTTAATAACGTGTTAAAAGCAAATTGTAAAGCTTTGTTTTTCATGACACTATAAAAAAAAAAAAAAAAACTAAAATTTTCTTTTAAAAAACGCGTATAAAATTTTCTTTATATTTATATAAAAAAAAGTTATTATTATTATAAAAGTAGATTATAATTGTAATATATGTGTTTAAAAATTTAAAATATTATTATACTTGGAACAAAGAAACTTTTGAAGGACTTTTGTAAAAAGTGTAATTAGGGAGTTAAGTGATATTTCAAGACTCAGCTGTCGGTACAGAAATAATTTCGTGGAACGATATAATAGCAAAGGACCGTAAGCCGTAAGTTGAAGGCAACAAATTCAAATAATCATGCTGTTTTCGGCAACGATATTATAAATTCCACCAGACGTGCGCTCTCGAAAGACGAGAGGTATGCAGATACACATAGTACACGTATGAATTATATCCGACTGCGAGATAGGTGGGTCAATAATTCATTAGTTGAATCGTAAACTGGCGTTTGTAAACTGCAATATAGGGACCACGTCGTTATTGAAACTGGAGTTGTAATTATGAACTATCGTACTCAAGAAATATTGATAGTGCAATAGTTCGACCGCAAATATGCGCGATGCATTGAGCGACCTTATGTAATACTCTTTGAAGAATTATATTGTACCTAACGGATGTGCAGAAGAATACGATATTCATCATATGTGGAATCAGAACAAACGCAAGCAACGTTAATCGGCTCGATTAAAATATAACATTTCAATTAAAAATATAACATTTCGACTAAAAATACATCTAGTAGAAAGATATATATGTCAAAATTATATTCTCTGCAATTGTTATATTCAATAAAAATATTCAAACCGTATAAGCGTTAGTAAGTTAATAACAATTGCAAATTTTAATTCACAAGGCAGACTCGAATAATTTCCATCGCGAATTTATTTAAACGTGTAATCGCTTCTAGATAGCTCGTTAGCTTTCGTACAAACTGCAAACGACATTTGAAGCTCATCTCCGATTTGCCCGCCGCGAGAGCAATGAACCTATAAAGCAATGAAAAGAGCTTTACAATCGCGGAAAAGACGTTCCATTTGTTCGCTGCTCGATTTCCATATCTATCGTCGCATGTAAATAAGCGACTTAAATAAGAGCTCTGCCCGTAGTCAATCGATTGTTTCACTCGACTCGATTTAATATCTATCTTTAAGGATGGCGTTTCGCGAACAATGAAATAATCCCGCGATCTCGAAATAAATCGCCGCTACGTAGACACGAAAAACTCCGAAATTGTGTCAACGAGGTACAAAGGATTTAGCGAAAGATAAAATGAACGCTCGACGAAGTTAATTAGTCTCGAGTGTCAGATGGTACGATCGGCATAGTTCCCGCATGAAAATGCGATGCGTTGGAAAAAAAAAAATTGCGCGTGACATAAAACTCGTCGTATCACGAGAGAAGTGACAACACGGATTTTCCGCAATAGCCTCCACGATAACATTAGCGTGACGTCAAGTGCACGATAAAAAAAAAAATGTAAGCTTAAAATTAACAATTTTCATTTTCATTACAATTGACGACTGTTTTAAATCAAAAAGAGAAATGTGAGACTCTAGCGTTTATTAAATATGACAGTCAATGCAAAAAGTAATATAAAAAAAAATATAATCAAACGACACATGAAAAATATTTGAACGTAATTATATTCAAAGCACAAATTGTATGATTAATCACTTTTGGCCGTTCATGAGATGAACTATCGAAATAGCAGATATTGCATAATACTCTAACTACTTGTGATGAACATAATAGATCGCATAACGAATTCCAAATCAGTTATCATATGGCTTATCAAATATAACCACTGTTTCCAGATTGCTGATAATTACAATTATAAATTATTCTCGCGCCATTTATTGGACACACACGATGTATGCGTTCCTATATTGTATGTTATGCGTGTTTCAGCAGAATATTAATCATCATTTTCATATATAAGAGGGCGAGATTCATATAATCTCATAATGTTATCAAAATTTTTTTTCAATTCTACGTGTGCCGAATACATTAAACAACGTTGTAGATATTACGCTAAATGATTAAAGATTAAAAAAAAAAAAGCCGTTATTGATCACTATTAACAGTATTAAATCGTCAATTATTTCGATGATGAATCAAAGATCTCCTCCTTATTAATTAAACGATCAATAAATTATTCAAATATTTGTAGAATACGTCTCTATACTCGGCAATCAATATAAGACCTCAGATTAAATAATATACTTTTTCTACGTGAATATTTGATGTAAAAATGATCTGAACTAAGCTTTGTGCGATTATGTAACGAGAAACCTATAATTTGCTTAATAATAGTACATGTCTTGAATATGCAATATTCTTTGATAAAGTACAACGTGTATATCATAACGATATTTTGAATAATGAAATGCGATATACATCGTATAATGATATGGCCATAATAATAATACCATAATAACTTTCTCGATCCCATTCGCTAAAATAAATTTTCCTCTAGAGAATATAATCGAAATAAAAATTCACAAATAAGAATTTAGAAGAAACTTTTAGATAATTTGTAGAATAGAAATAATAGTAGAAAAAGCTAGACATTTTCATGGTAAATTTATTTCAAATAGCGACGCTTCTCCCGATATCTCTCTCTGCAAAAATGCAAAAAACTAAGTTTTGTGATAAAGGGCATATCGTTTGCTCATAAATATTACACACACTCGATCAAAGTCTCCAGCTTGATGATATCGCGCATGTTTCTGTCAAATAATAAGTGTTGTCTAGGCGAGCAAATAGATAACAAACGTTGTACGATGTAAACAAACATGGTTGGTCGATACACAACAAAACGAAATAAAAAAATATAACATGATTATAACGTTGCAGCCATGTTTGCGCAAGGTACTTGTAATTAAATACTAAAGATGAATCAATTTATCTTTAGTAGCGAGATACAGTAGCGCAGATTGGCCACGTAATGTCGATTAACATCCACGAATATTCATCAATTATAATGTCTAATATAATTATAGACGATCGGCGCGGGGATGGTCTTACGTTTTATAATCCGATTTGCATTTCTCTCTCGTATAAAAAATTCGCGTAGAACATCGCGTAGAAAAATTCTGATAAAATTATGCAAAATTCTCCACAATTAAATAAACATTACAATGACATGATACAATGGCGAGAAATTTATTCCCTATTTTTTACAAGAGAGAGGGAGAGAGAGAGAGAGCACCATCTCATACATTCTACACTCGTTGCAACGTACAGAATGATCGCTTGCAAATTAATGAAACGACCAGCGGCCGTGAGAAAAAAATCGCTAACGCGCCGGCAAAAAGCGTCGGGAGTGGCGTGAAAAGCAAACGATTCAAATGCAAAATTAAAAGCTAACTAAATCACGGCACGCGAGAGCAGTGACTGGCCAGTTGCGCGGGCGAGAAATTTTACCGGGTGCGTCAGCATCCGGCGAAAAACAAGCGAAATAATACGCGAGTGTATACGCCCGAAAGCTTAAATCTTCGGATGCGAAATCTGGGAATCGCGTATGAAGCGGGAAAACACGTTTCGTGCATAAAGACTGATGGTCCGCGTTATATCGATACTCGATATCGAGCTCCTTCTTTTTTTAATGGATACGTCGATACGGCTCGCGCCGATTGGCCGGCACCTTCGACACGCTTTTATGGCAATCAGTCAAAAAGTTGTAAAGCCAACTGTATCGAACGACGCGCGACGCAGAGAGGTCTGAAATCGACGTAATGGACACTATCACGCGCCTGGCTCAGATCGTATTAAACTCCAGAGACCAGGTCTCATATGTCCCGTGCACATCGATAGTAATAATTTTTATTCTCTACCATGAGTACTTGACAAAATACGCGTCGTGATAAAATTTGCTCGGTTACATGGCAATTGTTAAAAAAAATTTATGAGTATCGAAAAAGAGTAAATTAAATTGTTTAATAACAAAAATAAAAATATACTCTAACAATTTATGACATAAAAATTATAATAAACTGTCAATAAAAATAATCAATATGTCTTGAAATGTCATCTTGTTTTTAACGATCGATTTAGAGTCTATTCAAAGATTAAGGTCGATTCATTTAGCCTGATAATGCTTCGCAAAGTCCTCTTTAGAACGCGCAACATGTGAGAACATACGCGACTTTCTAGACGCGATTATACGGTTAAACGCAACAAGTAAACAGAAGCATTAAGGAAACTTTGTCTCGAAAGAGAGAGATAGAGAGAATATAATTTTCGCGCAATTAAATCGGCAACATGCATATAAGAATTATGTGATAAATTCTTCAGACGCATAAAAATATTAAGTATAAATAGTCGCGAAAGATAATTAATAGTGATATAACGACAGCCACATAGATATGAGTAGCTATTGATATAGATTAAAGAGAAAGTTACGCTGTACTTCTAAAGATATTTCAATTCGAAAAATTTATAATGTTAGGTGATCTTTCGATAACAATTAAAACGATTTGCGGTTACATTGAATCGAGGCGGAACACTTACTTTACCAGGGAACCATGTCGGAACTTGTCGCGAAATTTGCGTGAACGTGACAATCTTACCTTAAGCTGATGTTGCGGTCGTCTGAGCGCGCCCTGGTCTCGTCGTCCGCCTAGTCGATCGGCTTCCGCTTCCAATCCCTCCATCGAGGATTCCGCTTCGCTCAACCAGGCCAAGAACTTGTCGAGGGACCGGTCGAAGTTGTGAAGCGAGTTCATCGCGGAGTGTAGGAGCTTTCCCCGATTGATGATGCTAGAAACGGATCGGTCGATACAGTGTTACATCCGTGATCTGCAGTTTGATTCGAAGCAAAGTTTCTTAGCTCGAGGCTTTATAAACGCGAGTGCAAGCACGCGCGATATGCTAATGCGCTCCGCAAAGCTGTCTTAGTAACTGCATTATTTTCTTTCGACTACAAATACTCTGTTGAAGTCGATCTTTCTTTATATTAAATTTTTCGATTGTCTTTCATGTACAATTTTATCATTTTAATATTAATATCACATATTTTGGTAATTAAAAAAAAAATTATAAATTTAAAATTTCAAAAATAAACTAGAGAATGAAAATTTGTCTACTTGTTTATACATTTCTTCGTCGTTTTTTCATCCAAAAAATTAATTTTCATTCAGAAAAATTAATTATATATATTTAAATTATTAAATTTTTACCTAATCAATATTCGAGAAAATAAGTTTAAATTTTATACTAAATTCATAAAATATCAATAAAATCAAAAGCATCGTTCGATAAAAATGTTTTAAGAGATTGCTGGAAACTTTCACAAAAAAGAAGAAATTATGAATACTCACCTCGTGTTCAGATTATTGTATCTCTGGTTGATGGTCTCCGTCATTTTCTTCACACGTGTAGTATCGTCCTGCTGATAAACAGCTATCAGCTTCTGAGTGAGCTGATTAAAAAGTTCAATGTGGTGCTTATACTGATGCAGCTCGGCGTGGAACGACTGCAAGAAAAAGAAAAGAAACGAAATCGTAAAATCGAAGAGGGTGAGCCAGCGGGCGAAAAAAGGAAACTTATCTAACTCCGGCTTCGTATCGAGTTAGAAGAAGCCTCTTTTGCACTTGAGCCTTGATAAGTCGACAAAGTTAAATCTTTGCAGGTTCGACTAAAGTTTTACGCCGATATACCGTACGGGGTAACTTCTCTCGGGATATCCGATAGGCACTGATTGGTCCCAATCAAAGTTGCAAAGCGCATCAAGAGATAGAAAACTCCCGTATAAATAATGTGCATTCTTGAAGCAGACGAATAACGAAAAAAAAAAAACAAAAAAAAACGCGAAAACAATTAAAAGAAATTCTCATAAAGGTATAATATTAATCGAATACGTTATCCCTTCGAAGCAATAAAGTAAGTATTAAGTTAAATTATGCTTTCATCTCAAAACTCATTCAGAAGACACGTCAAGTTCGGAAAAAGAACACAAACGAATGCATTACATTCAAAGGAGACGCGGCTACGAAAATAAATTATTCCATGAATATCTCATTTGGCTCTTTTGAATCTAAACAGACCTCTTCGCGCGTGATGTGCTTTGCTGGCTGGGATCTCGTTGATTGAGACGTTGGAAAAACTCCCCGTTCCTCCCCCTCAGCGATTCATTTTTTTCTCAGGGCACGTTTATACTCTCGTATGCAAAATGGGAGAGAATTACTAAAAAGGGCTTATTACCGGGCAGATAGATTCCGAAGCGCTCGCTCTCTTTAATTCTGCTTACAAATGGGAAAAGTTCGCGGCTTTGGAAAACATTTGCACCCGCAAACTTTGGATATATATTCAGTGCTTGCGTATATATAGGCATACTACATAATAATATGAGAAGATTTTGCATTTTTGAAATGCTCCTACATTGTTTGTAGTAAATGCTGGCGTAATTGCATAAAATTGCAATAAAATATAATTTGACATTTAATTTTCGTATAATGTATATATATATATATATATATATATATATAATTTTTTTTGTAAACTTCGTTCATTTATTTATTCTCGTTCATTTATTTATATATCAAAAAAGGATTATAATTCAGATTTCTTTTTGCCGACGTACAACAAATAATATTGTTGGCAGACACATCTCATTCAATACCAGTGTCATTTCTGATATGCGAGATGAAAAATCGAAATCTCTCATCGTAAAAATAACATAGAATAAGCCGCGCCGTGTAGAAGCAACAGTAAACAAATACGTAGCGTGAAAAAAGAATAAACTTTCGAAAAAGTGGAATTTCCATTACAAAATCAAAATTTCATTTAAACTATGACACAATCAGAAATATTGTTTACAATTGACATCCCTCAAACTGTATATATCCTTCTTATAACACTTTGATGCAATACGACAATACGATATTCCACAATTCATCGATTTTTTTAATGCGTTTCAATCAAATAATCCATCGATACTATTTATAATGATACTTTGTGATTATATAAATTTATCAATTTTCATAAAACAAAAATTAAATTCGAAAATTTTTTAACACTTTCAATAATTTAAGCAGACTAAATAGGTAAAGCAATTAACACGTATTCGTACGGCATACACTACCTCGTTTTTCATCTCACTAAAGATACTTCTCACGCGCGGTACTAAAAACTCACCAGCTAGAAGAGCTAACGCGGTTATTCGCGTAAAGACGAGAAAGAAGAGAGTTCGACGTACCTTTTGTTCCCTGAGCTGCGCTTCGAGTACGTCGGCGGTATGCCCTACAGCTCGCATTCTCTCGAGTCGAGTTTCCATTCGCGCTAGCCAGACTTCCACCTCGTTCCTCTTCGCCTCGTATCGCTGACTGTCTCCCAGCATCATGTCCAGCTGTGTCTTCCTTTGCATGACTTTTGAATTGGTCTCGTCCCAATGTTCCCTCAGCTTTGTGACTGTAACATTAAAACCAAACCCAAATAACGAGATGAGAATATATGTTACTGAGATATACAAGTATTTTGCTTTGTGAGAATGAAATGTCAATTCAAAATACTTTAGAACAAGATACGCCTCCAAGTTCAATTTTTTTTTTTTTTTTTAATCACAATTTTGTCGACGAAAAGAACTTTTTTCTTTAAAATTATAAATAACATATGATTAAATTATAAATAAAACATAATTAATAAAAATAAATTGAAATTAATACAATTAAAGATACATTATATGATTAAGTTTCCTGAAATGTTGACACGGATAACTCAGTATGCTAATTCAAAAACATTTCTGCACTAAAAAAAGCATTGAATTGTCCAAACAAGTCAAATTGCTAAGCAACGAAAGGATTTTTAATATCATAAAATATTTTAGTGCTATTATATTTGCGTATATGTAACATATTGTATTTTCTTCCTTCGTCTTACACACACGCGCACACACTGTGACAATACTTTGCCCAAAATTGATGTGAAAATGAGAGATATTCACAAAAATAGCAATATTATTACTTTTTAATGTTTAAAAAACGCTCGTTATTATTTTTTAGAAAATTTCAGTTCTTATCCCATTATGCCTTTCGTAAATTCTCTAAAACTGAGGAGGATGTTGAAATTCGAGGATATCAGTTGGAAACGATCCAAAGGGTAAGTTAAACTGCACAGCTAAAAAAAAAAAATAAGCAACAAAAATGGGAAATAATTCAATATCTGCATCAACAAAAGTCGCACGCGTGAACATCATGTCCGTGTACCTTTAAGAATGCACCTTATATGCGCAATGTTGCGAGAGCGCATGTCGTCAAACAGCACGGACACTAAAATGGAAAATGGAATACTCATAGATATATACATATATATATATTCCATTTTATAAAACAAAACTGCAATAGTTCAGTTAATCTGATATATATATATATGATTTCCAAACACACACTACAATATTATATTAATAAAAAAATTGATTGTCACAAAGTTAAAGCATGATAGGCACGATAGCTAGAATAAAAAAAAAAAGAATTTTGATTTCGTCAAAGTTATGCCTTTTGGCACAACATTTTTTTTTTTTTTTTTTCAATTAAGCATAAAATATTTGCTTTGAATATAAAATGAAAAGCTGCAGAAAGCAAAGAGGGGAATATAACAGTCAAAAAATATTGTGAAAGTTACAAATTTAAAAATAAAAGTTAACGTTTTCTTCATTTCTGAAAACTTGCAGAGTTTTCGTCATCTATCTCTGATTAAACTGAATTTTTTTCTCATTTTCCTCAACATTAATTAATTCAATGTTATAAAATAATATAATTATAACTTGTTTAATAATAATATATTAATTGAACGAATGTAAAGAGACAATATTATCTATAAGTTGAATGTATATACGCAAAACTTGGACGATCACTCGAGGAGAAAATAAACGTTGCGTCATCTCGTAAGTTGATATAATCCGAAAACTCGTGCATGATCGCGCAATATAGAGACTTTCAGAGGCATATAAGGTGCCCTCGTGTCTCGGGACTTCGTTAAAGTGGTTTAAGCTATCGCTCTGCTCCAAAAGCTATACTCAGTGATACATCTCTCTATCCTATGTCTATCTAATATTAATGCAAGAGATATGAGCGACTCGTTGCCGTTATCATATCTACCCTACACTCGCAATTTAATAATATTACCTTCTTTCACGTAATATATTATATATTCCTGCACTGTTTAATTTTTACAATTCTAGCAAATAAAGTTTTCATGTTATTTAACACATCACTCAATAAGTCTCCGGTCTAACTAAGAAAAACAAATTTTTTTTTCAGAAATCACGTGGGTCTGTCAACAATGTTGCCATATATGTGTCAGACCGGGGACTTATTGAGTGATATGTTATATGTTTTATAATAAAAACTTTCGACTAAATACAAAAATAATGAAATTAACACGTAATAATTTAATGATTGTTTTCCAACATGAACCAAACAATTTCGCTAAAGTTATTGTTTATTAACACTCTTAATTCAAAGAAAATCGTCAATTGCGCTTTACACATTCGGGAAATTTTCACGTATTATTGAAAAACTAATTAAAATAAATAACGTAATATGATAATAAAAACAAGCACATCACACATGTTAAAATGTTTAAAATATTCGTATCAAAGATAAAAAAAAAAAAAATTGCGCTTCAATAAAAAGCAGTAAACTGTAACAAATAGCAGTAAACTCGCTGCTGAACCTCACGGGAACAATTTGCATCGCAAAGGGTTCGCCATCTTACATATTCATGTGCTTACTGTATTAATAGTTTCCACTATTCCTAGAGTTCTAACTAACCCCACGTACCGTAACATACCGCGTCATCCATTATTCAAATAAATAAATGGCGCACGATATACAAACCCAATAATTCATTCATGACAAATGTCATCGTATAATTAGAAAAAGGCGTGATAAATAAAAATTAGAGAGAATGGAAGATCCATGCGTATATGCCGACCTTTCAAAAAACTCGACTCCATCACCCCCATTTCCCTAAAGAAGTTCGTGCGAAAAACGAGGGTATTGTCTGCGTTCCCTCAATGACTTTCAACGAACTTATTATGAGAGCAATTCGCCCTCATCAACCCCTATGCACTTCGAACTCCGCACCAAAGCCGCTCTTAAAGTGTACTTTTCTGCCTGCAAGCAAATTACAAGTATAGAGATCAGTCTAGAGGAATTTAAAAGCGACACTTGCTCTGATAATTTTGTCTAATTCCATTCTAAAGGTAATGTGTCGATACAGCTTTAATTAATTCTCGATCTCGTTCGCATCAGAAAGAAAATTCGTAAATTTAATTAAAATTCAATTAAAAAAGCAAGAACCTTCCATAATTAATAATTAATAATTAACGTTCTACATTTTTTACGTTAAAATTTTTAATCACTTGCAAAAATGATTCTTTTATATTTCATAATTATCTTTTATATTTCACTTTATACACTGAAAAAAAAAAAAGCTTATAAGCATATATCTTGTTAACCAGCTCGAGTATGTCGTTTCAAAATGTATCCAATAACTTTCTAGTGAAGAATCAGCGAAATTCAATCACCGTATCTAAATTTACCTGCGAAACGATAAATTGCCTTAGAGTAACCGTAACACGAAACTAGCGAGCGGTATATCACCTCTCGCTAGATAGCTCTATGAGAGAGATATTGGAAGAATAATATATGCAGTATCATGACACCTGCAATGAGTTATCGGTACACCTGAGTCTTCCAGCAATCTCTACCGTAGCAAACCCACATGGACATGTTGCGTTAACTAGTACTAGATTATGCAGTCATGTACATATATGCAAAACTGACGAGCGCATATTCATGAAAAAGTTAGGAAGTTGCCAGAAACGCACTGCCTACGAGATTATTAAAATTCACAATATCGGTGAAAGATTTGAGAAATTAAAGACTATAAAAGATATTTCTTATTTAATCGATTCATTAATAAATTGTAAAGTTCCAAACTGCACTTTGCCTCGAGTTCATAAATAGAACGCAAGCACTCTTTAAAGCTTGAAAAGATGTGGATTAAAACTCATTTCATTATTGGTATTTAATAAAACATTTTGCAAATTGAGAAAACTTATACAATATTTTTTAAAATGTCCCCGTTCGTTAGCTCAATCGACGAAATATATACTTGACTTAATTTATAATAAAGCAGATATTGATTTAATGTAAGAGAATATTTTTCAATACTTAAATAATAGAGATGAAATGTTTATCAAATATATAGATTTATCTTCTTCTCGTAACTCTCTTATTTCATGACGCTTAATGCATCACCATTAAATTGTGATGAATAGTTAAATGCATTCAAATGATATTCTTATAAAATGATAAAATGAGCAATGCGATATTTCATCTCTTACAATGAAATTTCCACTGTATAAATCCATTATAGTAACTGTAATAATAAAGAAAATCTATTCTATTAATCGTATATGTATTCTTAAATAATTAATACAGTCTAAATAGAATTATTCATTGAATATCCTTCTATTTAATAATATCAGTGAAAAAACGTGTCAAAGTTATAAATAATAGTTAATAAAAATTTCCATTATATTATTCGTCGCCAATTGCGTAATTAATTCACGTTTATTAGAGTTTCAAATATCTTCTTAATCTATATGACAATGTTAAACGCCATTCGAAAATGCTAATATTGCCGACAAATCGAAACGCGGATCATCGCGACAGCAGATGCCGTACTGAATAACGCTCAACTCCCCGTAAACTTCGTTAACTTGACTTCTCCAAAGATTTCTACGGAGCCTCGCAAGTGGATTACGTTCGGAACGCGGTCCGACGAAGTTAGTTGAAAGTTACACGCTTTGTTCATTGTTGTTCCTCACGGTAGTTTGAAGCCGCGCGGTATCTCGATCTCGAAACAAATAAAGATAGAGTTGCTCAGCTAACGAAAGATAGCTAGCTACACGGCAGCGAGTTAATTTAATTCGTATCTGAATTTAATAAGCTGGCGCGTGAAAATGCTTCAATCCATTGTCGGATTTTGGAGAGAGAATATAGTGTTTGTCACAAAAATAATTTTAGAAAAATATCGATTTATCGAGACTTTTATATTAAATTTCGTCGACTATATTAAAAGAAAAAAAAAATATATATATATATAGAGAGAGAGAGAGAGAGAGGGAGAGAGAGAAATGAGAGTTCTGTCTTGTTCTATATAAATTATAAAATATATAAAACTTTTTAATAAATGTATACGCGTGCTATTAAAAATTTTTTTTTACAATACGCTATCACAAAACGTCAATATAAAAATATTCTCCGTCTTTTCCCATACAGGTTAAGTAGAAATTACAAACCACTTTACAATCTTACCCATGCATCAATGTGAGATTAGAAAAGCCGAAAACTTTTAACGTTAAAATTCAAACGCGCTCTGGGAAGTTTTTTTCGGTTTACTTGCTACCGTGGGGGAAATTTCAACTAAACTCTCGAGAGAGATTTTGCGGTAACGATCGAGCAAAGTCCTGCATACATAATTATATACTACTAAATACATTATAGGAATTTCCAAAAATTCCGCAATATTATTCTACTAAAGATAAATTAATCGAAAATATCAAAATACTCAAATATAATAAGAACATCAAAATTATTTTTCATAAAAAGTCAGAAATTTATATAAAAAAGAATACATTGTATTTATAAAAGACAATATATAGAAGGAAATACAAATATGACAATTACCGAGAGATAACTAAAACCCAATGTAATATATAATACTGTATAATTCATCATTAAATTTCAATCATGGTAATATTAGCTTTAATCATCGAAACATTACAAAGGGATTATAAACCGCATGTGTAATTATCTACTTCCGATCAATATACTGGATTGTATACAGAAATATCCGGTATACAGTGATAATGACTCATTCGTTTAAAAGCTCTCTCCTGTCTTTTGTGCATATTACAATTTATGTAGACGAGAAGAGAAAAAAATAGAATCTTTCTCAACAATCATTTTGTATACTACGTAGACTTTGCCCTTTTTTTTTTTTTTTTTTTCCTTTCAGCGTACAATAGATAATCTTACACAGGCACGTTAACCATCATTCCTAACCGCTTCGATCTGATTGCTTCGCAAGAGGCGATAAGGATAACGAAGACACACTACAGGAAAGAGCGAAGAATAATAGAAGCGGAAAGGATACGCTAGATTGAAGAAGGTAAGGAAGAGACAATGACAGAAGCAGACGGCGCACAAAACGCCGGCGGTAGAAAACTTTACACGGAAATGGAATTTCCGATAAGCTTCAAGAATCATCGACTCGAAGTCGTCGTCGTTTTCGATCGCGCACGATTTCCACCCTGCTTCCATTACCTGCGCTGCAGACACAGTTTCTTTTCTTCGCCGTTTTCGGGGATGAAGAAGGGGCAAAGGGTGACGAAGGGACGAAAAAAGGGGGCGAAGGAGAGCCGGGGATAGGGAAGGCGCGGAAAATCGCGGCCTCTCGGAATGAGAAATTGCGAGACACACAGCGGCGCGGATACGTGAGACGAGTGTAAAAGCGGTTGCGTTTTCAAGTCCTTTACGCGAGATTTCGCTCGCGAGTCACTTTATAACTCGGCGTTCGCCAACGCTCGCGACGTGCACCACCTCGCCTTATATCCTGAGGGAACGGCACGAGGCGGAACAACGTCCTTATTGTGCGCAAGCAAAACCGACCGTATACGGCACAATACGCGTGTACGCGCTCTCGGTTCTTATCTCTGCATGAGAGACAACGCCCGCGTCAATAAAGGATCGTCTTTCGGCGAACAAACGTCCTCGTCTTCGTCGTCTTCATGAACGTTTGCAGCGACAAACGCGAGAATTTACATGCATAATTCTGACACTCGTGCGTGAGAAACAAGACGGATGGGGCGAGAGAAATATTCTATGTGTGAAAAAAAAATAAAAGAAAAAAAAAAAATTTACAAAGCGCGATGCATTTCCACTTTTGAGATTTCTCTCGTATGACCGTTGCGGCACCGTTATCCTCGGGAAACGCATATTCTTATTTCTTTATGTCTCGGCGGACGGATAATAACTTCGCCGAGCACGTAGAAGGAGCGGAATCCAAATATACAGCGGATGCGCTCTTTCTATCTCGCAACGAGATATGTACATAAACCGATCGTAACGCGGAAAGTCCTTTCGCATCTCTCTCTTAGTGACATTTCTCATTATATCCCTTTCACCCATATGACACTGCTATGTTGCCGGATATTTTTCTATATATATATTTTTTTTTATAGAGATAAACGTAATCCTGAAAGCCACACTCAGTTTATACAAGCAGCACACATAATATAATACCCGACTTTTGATTTTGCATTCATTCTCTCTCGTTGGCATCTAGTAATTTTTATTTTTCGCTTATTATATATTATTAGAGAATTCACTTTTGAAACTTTCGAGCGCTTACCGTTAAACCTCTATTCTCTGTCCGCCCTGTATGATTTTTTTCCTCTACGAAACGTGACAGCAAGAGAACCGCGATTTTAGAGAATAAATGGCGCATTATAAAGCGACGTCTCGACGGAATAGAAGTTAGTCGTCTGCGGGTCCACGTGACCATCCTCCAACTCTAGGCACCAAAAACTTTTGCAATATTCCCCGCAAAATTTCATTAGGAATGTATGTATACTAGAGCAACGCATACGTAGCTCATTACTACTAATGCACCACGGATCCCGACTCGTTGTGAGCACATGGCGACTATTAAATGCACAGGAACGCAAAGCGTATAATAAACTACGCACAGAAATAAGAATCATTTACAAAAAAAAAAAATTGTAATACTGAAAATTTTAAAACTATGCAATGTAAATAAATATATATATGTGATATCATCTTTATTTAAAAAACGAGGTCGCATCCAATTATTAATGTGCAAGTGTTCTGCTTTTAAATTATTCCCGTACAGACACTGAGAGCAGCTTTTTCGTAACAAGCTGTCTTCTGCAAGCTTTCTCCTTATTGCGAGAATAACTCATTGACGTTGCCTAAACCGTCGCAGCTATATTTCAATCTTTTTACTCGGCGCATTCAATTAACTCGGGTATAAATTTCAACGTTACACACGATATATATCCGAGCATTACCAACCCTTTTACTTTGTCTTTAATAAGATGCTCAGTTATTTTTTAATAATAGTAAATCACTCTTTCTACGGCGTTAACATTCCCTTAATGTGAAAATCCGTACCACGACGAGGCGCGCTTATTTTTTTTTTTTTTTTTTTTTTTGGAGATGATTGATCGATACAACACCAGTGCCGCGCCATTCTCTCGAATTGCCGTGTAATTCCTGCAAATTATTTGCAAATTACTATTATCGTCCACAGATTAGAAAGGAATAACGATGGCGAGAACTATGACGTACATTTTGCTCTTGAAAAAAAGCGCAATTAACAGTATTTCTGTAGCTAAATTAGATTGCGATTAACTTAACATATCAGAATTTATATAAATATTTTTTAAATAACTAATATTTTTAATCCAACAAAAATCTAACAGCTACTTAGATATCTTTTCATGAAATATTTGTCAAACGTAATTCTTCTAATATGAATTAAGAGAGCATTAAAATTCATGTTCGCGAATTAATTCGAGAATCAATTATATACAAAAAAATATACTAATTCATCAGAACTTCAACGTATAAAAAATATGCTCCTTCCCCTCCCTTCAAATTACGACCCTATAAATATAAATATATATATAGTGTTGCAATTTTAATAGCCAGCAATGTATAATACACATTTTATAATTATTTTCAATATAAAAATTTCCCTCGCAAATTTCCCTTGAAATCACATGCTTTATTTAAACCGATATTATGTTCTTTGCTATTTGAAGCTATATGTTAAAAATATAGAAGAAAACCAGTGACCAACATTACTTCGCAAAACAATGAAATTTTCCAATATAAAAAAATTTGCAATCATAGTGGCAAGCTTGAATTTCATTATTTTATTTCTTCGTTGTACAAAAATCGACATAAAATCTCGTTCCTTCTTTGACATTAACAATGAACTTCAAAGAGTACATCGTTTCGTATTGCTACTTTTGAGATTGCTATCAAATCTGACAATTAAAGATTCATCATATTTTTCAAAATTATATTATATAATTAACAATCAAGCATTATCATATACTTGACGTCATCATTCATTTTTCTCTGCGTTCCTAATTTATGTAAGGAGTTTGCAGAACAGCGTGTCGAGATGGTAATCGATCTCGCTGTTGAGCTCAACTGCATCCAATGGAGATTCGCTGAAACAGGATGTCGACAGATTTCACGAAAATCAGAGGCGACTCGCACCAATGCTCCGACTGGTGCGCGTAACCCTGGGAACTTTCAGTTGCTTTTAATGCGATTAAGCTGTGGAAGGGGACACGAGGTAAATCAACTCTCTCGCAGTACTCTCTATACCCCGAATATGCCGAGACAGAGTCCGAAGAAGGACCGGAATATATAATTTCGACTCTGCAAAGGCCATCGCTATGTGCGCAGATTCGCGGAATTAAGATCAAAGAGGGCCACATCCAGGATATTTTTCAGAACTTTAAATATACGAGTTTCGAACTCAAAGATTAATAATCATCCGTCGTTTACAACTTTCCCGTCCAGAAGTTATTAAAAGAAAAGAAAAAAAAAGAAAAAAAAAAAAAAGAATAGATTAACAACGACGTTGTTGAAAACAAGAGCGAACATTAGCAGCGACGAACGGTTAATTACGTACTTGTACAGCCCAGTCTGGAGCTGTCTTTCCTCTGCTCTGTCCGACAACAGTGTGCGAGCACTCTGTTTCGCGACTCTGTAACTGCGAAAGTTCGAACGGTTGATGTTGCAAAGAGTTTAAAACTAATTAAAGCCGCGTCATCCGACTTTATGAAGAATCCTGTGCTTCGCTGCGTGACTGCGCGAAAAACTTCTTAATTTTGAACGATATTAGCGACGCGTATCCGTCCATATTTAATCTACGTTGACAATAAAGACGAATAAATTTGATTTAAGGCGGAGTAGAGAAATTATCGATTACATAATGGTCTGCCCAGTCTTGGAACGACCCTTTCCAATCGAAAGAATTTTTAATTAAACGCTTAGACAGCCGGCAAATATGATATTTCTCCTGTCTGCATCTAGAATGGCGGAATTTTCAATTAAGGCGAAACGTCGTTAGAAATAATATCTGATCATATCAAAATTGGATCGAATATATCTATTAATTAAACTTTAATGAGGAAATGAGAATATCTTGAAAAAAATTTTAAGAATCTCATAACAACTTTATTGAAATTAATGTTTTTTATGTTTACGTAAAAAAAAAAAAAAATATATTCGATGCTAGATATAATACTGAATCTTCAATTATATACACAATTCTATAAAAGAAAAAATCCATTTAAATCCCAAAATCATTACTTAGGCTAAATATCTTTAAGTGCCGATTCAAAATGGTAATGGCAGAAAGTGTCACAAAAATGTTCGTCTCTGAATGAAAGATTCGAACGGGTAAAGACGTAGTTTAAAGTCGGACTATTGCCAAAAGCGGTACCCTTTTTTATATTTGATCCGTCGTTAAATCCGCTCATATATCCGCTCGCGTCACATCGATATAGACACGTAGAGCCACGAGATTTTTAGTTTCAAGGTAAGGCGACCGTGAACGATATTCACCGACGTGCCCGCGACGAATTTCTTTTCGTTTTCTGATTTCGCAAGTGCAACGACACGGAGCGAATGGGCCGATATGGGTATCGAGCATCGAAATTGGGTGGCCTATGGAATGGTTAGTTGCCAGAGTTAGAGAAAGAGAAAAAAATGGAACAAAGAAAGATGGAGAGAGAGAGAGATAAAGAAAAGAAATGAAAGAGAAGTGACAGAAAAGACGAATAAAGGGTGGACGCGAGAGAGAGAGAGAGAGAAAGAGAGAAAACGATATTTCACGATCGCGTGCTCATGTGCCCGGAGATAATTTTCGCATGTCGAGAGACGATTCCGGTGGTTATGCCGCTTCGCGATATCTATTGCAACGCCGAGATTGCGCATTGTGCAGTTTGTCTTCTTTATTGGTCGATACATGTGTTATGCGTCGCACGCAATTCCAGTCGACAAACGTTCTAATGAGAGATACCCATTCCTTATTTAGAATGCATTATTTAGAATTGCTGGAGTAGGAAAAAAATACGCGAATATTATATTCGGATAGAACGATGGAATAATGTTATTTCGCCATCTATCCAGAATAATTGCCATTCGAAACGCGAATCATTGCACACTATTCTCCTGATCGTGTTACGTTAATAAAATTTTTCAGGCTTCCTATCTCGACAGATTGGTGAATTGGTGCAATCTTGATACAATAGACAAAAGATTCGTGACGCGAATTTTGCATTTATTTCTATGTATTATCTCCAAGATAAAAGATACACTTTACGTGGAAAATACATGTTTCCTACGAACTATTTGCTTCTGCTTTACACATGAAACGGGAAAATCATATCTTGATCCTACAAATGTGTGTATCACTGCCCTACGTAGAATAAGCCACGATATAATGCTTCGCGAATGAAAACCCGGATAATAAGTTGTTTCTGCAATGCTACTAGTGCGTCGGATTACCGGTGTAAGGCTCTTTCCTCTCATTGCTCTTGCTTAACGAACTAGGTATTCCGTCCTTCGTTAAACTATAGTCGCTTACGAAAAAAAGCTCTAGCTTTAGGCAAACTAGATCAAAGAGTGTGTAGCTTTATTTTCATAAAAAATCACATAAAAATAATAAAAATGCATCGTATTAATTAAAATCATCTCCCGTATATGGTGTGTAGATATAATTTTATTCGTGTAATATGAGCTGCTGCATTTAAAAATGAAAAACGTAAACTTGATACACAAATATGTACGTCAAAAACGATATAATAATATCTAGAGTAAAAGATAAAAATAACTAATGTTAATAGTTCAATGTTTCACATATATATGTCATTTCATATATAAAAAATATTATCCAGGATAATATATATTAAATTATATATTGAAAAAACATTTTTTTTTTAATTTTCTTAATTCTATAATATAATAAAACACAAATAATAATCGACACAAATGTAATTTATGGCATAATAAAAAAAAACGAATATAAAAACAGGAATGACAGTAGGTGGTTCTATTGCTTACTTAGAGAGACAAGATATTTGCAGCGACAAAATAGCCGCTTCGGGTTAAAAAACGAGAGGCAAATGACTAAAAGAAAAAAACGAGTAAAACGGCAGATCAGATCACCATTTTAATTGGCTCTCTTCACCTTGGCAACCCTATGCTTCTTCTAAAACTACATTTGCACGGAAAGCGGATACTTTCCATGCTAATCGATGCGATGTTAAGTAGCTTCTTTGCATCTCACTATTCCATCCTTGTTCCTTTCATTCAACTTAGGCGATTTAACATTGGAAACTACCACAAAGAAATCAACGTTTAATCCTTAATTAGCAAACAGAAATCATTTATTGAACGATACACAATAGTATGTCAAAAATAAAATTAAGCATAAAAAATATGACAGATTACAAGTTTATTGCGATTTTATTGATACATGTTTTTACTTTATCGAAAAAAAATCACGAACATATAAATATAACAATACGCTATATAAAGAAGAGAGAAGAAATATATTCCATTTGTAAGCGAGATTTCAATTTTGCTATAAAGTATAACACATTGTTCAGGAAAGTGCTGTAACAACGCTTTTATTACCCGAAAACCTCGCGGCATTGAAAAAGCGCTTGTTGTTCAAATTGCTTGCTAATGGCAAAGAGCATTTATGAAATATATGTAGTCGGTCTCGTTATGAATTTTTATTTTCTTCCCTATTCAAGTTATAATTTGTATTTTTACTATTACAAGCTTAAAATTTTTCTTCATCGGCGTGGTAAATTTAATAAAATTTTTATTGCCCCCCAAAGTAATGCACTAGTTACATATTATTGCTTTATGTTCGACATCGTGCATGACTTACCCGTCCACGTGAAAGTCCCTCACCAGTTCTATCGTAATCTATCTGAACTTTCTACCCTTTTCTTTTCTTAGACAGACGGCCTGGACGTGACATGAAAACAGCAAGTAGCTTACGTATACAGACGCGGCCGCGCGTATCTGTCGGAGGAGGTGACCGTTGCGACCGGCGAATAACCTTTTGTCCCTCTCGAGAAGGAAAGTCGTGTGATTTTTCTCCCAGGCTATCGTTAACGAGGTCCCAATTTCCGAAAGGCGTGTCTATCGAATTACTATCTATTCCCCTGACCAATTTTCGATGAGCCATGCGCGCAGAAATTTTTGAACATGCCGAGATTCGACAAGAATACGGTCAAAAGTAATCGAAAATAAGTATAACATCGACATTTTTCGGACAGTAGTACATTTTCGAGCTTATGCAATAAGAAACGCTCTGCTGAAACCACGAGTTTCGTATCTCTCTCGATGCTTTTTATTAATAACAATAACTATAAAAGATTATTATGGAAGAGTAAAGAAACATCACTTAATAATAAATATAATTAAAGAAAATATAATTTCAACTAGTCGCGAGAAATTAATATTTGGATTATTATTATATGAGTAATGGTTATACCGTGAAATGTGACAGAGCAATGCGTATGCTTAAGACATTAAAAGAACAAAGTATAATGCGAAAGCACAAATGTTTTTTGCCTTGATGTTTGCCCTCTCGTTACTACGTTTGACAGTGATAAAGTCAATCTACTGAGGAAGGCAAAGGCATACATTGGGTTGGCTTTACACGCAACCGTAACAGCGAGTTATAACGTTCGCACCCCCCCGATGCAATGCATAGACACGCGCTATCCTTCACTCCAGTGCAGCTCATTCAACCCTTTGGTTGCGGGTGTAAATTGTTGTCGTGGCACCTATCCCGGGAACGCATGCAAAAACGTCATTCATTCTAAAAGTCATTCTTTCCAGCTGTCTGAATGCAAATGTTCATAACATTGAGATTTCGCTCTAAGGCCAACATCTGATAAAATATACGGATATAAATAATTTCAAGAATATTTTTTGAAAAATATATAAGATTTTCTTTCACATATAAATATATATTGAATTAGATATAATATTAAAAAATAATTAATTATAAAATAAAATATGAAATATTTAATAAAATATTTTTAAAAATTTTTTAAATATTATCTAAATTAAATTTTTATATAATCAGTTTTCATATAGTTTTTTTTAACAATTAGTTTTTTTTATATATGTGTGTGTATGATAAAAATGATAAATTTTTAATATTCTAGAAATCATTCTAATAAATCGTAACATCATTTATGTAAGATCTGTAAAAGTCTTGATTCATAAAATACATATTTTTATTAATTTGTTTTTACTGTGATTAAATTAAATTTTTCTAAAAACCGAATAGAAAGTATTCGCCGTGTCAGTCTACCAGATCAACCTCTCATTAAGGATTAAAAAAAATATATGAATATATAAAAAATTAAATAATTTAGAAATTCCTGCTTCTTAATTAACATTATACTATACTTTTTCATAATCCCAATCTTTGCTCTTAATAATAGAAACATTTTAATAAAAAGTAATAATTAAATAAATGTTTAATATTACACGTAAAAGGAACTTCAATATATATACAATAAAGCAATAAAGTATTGAAAATTAAGAAATAAATAGAAACAATGCAATTTTAATGATAATAATGCAGTACTAGTTTGCTTCTAAAGTCAATTACGTACATGTCAGATATGCCAATTAGTCAATTTTATTCTGTAACTTCAAACTTATTGTCAGAGTTTGTTCATACCGCGTGTTATAAATTCTCTTCAGATAACATGAACTTTCATATTATAACAAGCACGGAATATTATCTCACGGTATTTCCGGTATTCTAACGATTTCATCTTGTTGCTGGATACTGTAATCTTCGTAATTAAATCTCATCAAGAGATCTCTGAAAAACTTTTACAATGTAAAAAGAATTTTTATAATGTTAGTCCTCTTAGTACATAAGACGATTTTGCGATCACCAGTAAATATTGCGACCAGAGAAAAAAGCATATAACCGTGAACTATATTTAAAACATGGCCTGACACACTTGTCTACAATTCTCTTTGTCAGTAACAACTCTCAGTTATATTCAGAGTAATATATATAGCGAAATTACGTTGTAAAGTCATGGATCGTCGGATCAAAGGGCAGCGTAGAGAATTCTACGAGGTTTGGAAGGGTTCGGGAAATTCGGTAAATGAAGGTTGCCTGATGCAGACATGCGGTAGATCAATCGTTCGCAATCATTCTAATCGGAAAAGGACACAGATAACAGAATATTAATTGTTCTGCTATCACTTAGCGCACATATTTGAATAAGAGGAAAAAACTGCGATTAATTAATATAATAAATAAATCTCTTGTGTCAATAATTCGTCATTTCAATTCGTTATGTCAAACTCAATAAATTTTTCAATTCTTTCTCTCTCTCTCTTTCTCTCTTTCTCTTCCTCTGTTCTCGTCATTCATACATAGATAAATTAAATATATCCTAAATATAATTGGTTACGAAAATGATAATAAAATTATATGCAAACTAATATACGGTGTAAATTAATGCTACTGTCACATAGAGAATACCTACAAAGAATTGAAATACACACCTTATGAAAGAAGCTTAAAATAATTCTAATTAATATTTGCGTCAACATTTGTTTCAATATATCACGTCCAAATAGTATAATCGGTACTTGCGACTTTAATCTGATATTTTTTTGCCGACACATCGCGAATGGACCTACCCTGATGAGGGCTGTAGTCAGAGCGTCGACGACCACGACTGTCCGGAGATCCTAGGGGATGACCTTCCGGCAGGGGTGAAACCACGTCTGACGAACTGCGTCTTGATACAGCGCCGGACGAATGTTCAGAGTCTCTGCGATGTCTACCCATGTGTGGCGAGTCCTGGGGGCTACCGTGACCAGAACTCATCGGTGTTCTCAACGGAGAACCGTGAAACGAATACGGAGAGCTCGGTGGTAGTATCTTCTCGCCTTTGAGGAAATATCCATGTGACGGATCGCACGACACGAATAACAAAAGATCAGTGGAGGCTGCGCGAATAAACCGTAATAAAGCGCGACAGAAGTAGCCTATGTATTATTTTAATGCAAATATTTGACGAAATATGTTAAATTTCTTTTCTAATAAATTTTTATGTATAATATATATTTTTGTATATAGTATTTTTATATAATAAAACTTATAATTCTTTTTTCGATAAATATAACATCCGCGGAACGATTATTTTGCATTCTATGTAAATATTTAAAAAAAAAAAAAAAAAGTCTATGTACTCTCAACCGTTTTCCCTTCCTTCATAGAAAATGTTACAATAATCGAGTAAAATGGATACATAAATAAAACACGTCTATGTATATTTAAGTATATTGACGAGACATAGATTAGAATTACAATTTAAAAATTTGTGCAAACAAACAGCATATCTCTTATCATTAGATGCGCGTGACACTTTACATGGAAAAAAATCATCGATGATGATCGAGAAAATGACACGATTAGAGGAACGTTTTCAGAAACAAGCTTCCAATTTTGATCGTAACAGACGACATGACGCACTCCTCTATTTTTAATCGGGAACACGTCAAATACGTCATAGCTCATCTATCAACGCGGCCCACTTACACGCTCCAACGAGCGTCGCGAGATCAATGAACGTTCAGCTCCTCACTACGCGCCTATTTTAATGACATATAATTGATCGAATGCTATCGTTTGGTAACTTTTGATGCACATTTTCAACGATTGTGGTTGTATATATATCATGTCCCTCGAGCTGAAATCTATTGATATTAAATTTACGTGCTATATAAAGCTTTATCGGATTCCTTTTAGCTTCTTCATAAAACATATAGCATTTATTTTTCCTAAATCGAGGTAATGAAAGAATGATGATTTCAAAATTGAAATATCAAGAGATTTAATAACATCAAAAATTGAATAATTCCATTATTACAAGAAAGATTTAATTTCCCTGTAATGTAATCATCAAAATATTTTATGTCAGAATTTCATATCAAAATCTTCTTCAAAGAAATATTGATTTCAGATTAAGCAGCGTACATAGTCGAGGAAAAATTCCGATATACATAACCGTGTGAAATATAGGATTCTGCGGACAATAGTTCATCTAAATAGCGCGTTCATTGTTGAAAAACAGCCTCCATGATCTTTTAAAATATTACGCAATCGCGTCGTTTACAGCGAGATATTCGATACCTTGGTGAACGTTTGTCGGATGATGAGAAATTCCTGACGCGGCGGCCGCGTGCGTGAGGGGCGGAGGATGAACGAGACTGCCTGGCCCAAGAGGGTTGACGAACCCGTGGATTGGATTCCCATGCATGGGACTGGCATGGATCGAGCGCGATGGTACCATTCCGGGCAAAGGTATCCCTCTCGTTTGTATCTCGTGAGAAGAGGAGGAGGAGAGAGACGCAGAAATGGTCGTGCTTGGATGACCCGGAACGGGGCTTCCATGTATGGAACCTCTTCGAGGCTGCGACATAATTGGAATTCGATGACGCCGTCGATGGGTAAAGGTAGCGTAGTAGGCAGGAAAGCTTAATGCTCTCCGGAGATCAACGACATCGAGGCACTCGAATTCACTCCGGCAGATGCTCACCGTTGATATTTTCGATTCTCAGCCGATTATCCTCTAATATGTCATTTCGAGGACAAACGGACATTGGAAAAATACGAAGAACTTAATAAGATAACTTCTCTTTTTGCGGTACCGTGATAATTTTTTCAATTGAATATTTGACTTCGTTTCCAAAACACGTAGAAAGATTACTAACGATTATATTAATGCAATGCGTTTGATATATATTTTTTTTTTTATGTTTATTTTTTCAGAAATCCGTGCAATTATTAGCAATTCACTTTTGCATCCAAATTGCGATTTCAATAAAATTCAAGTCACAACAAAACACTCTCTATTATAAGTTTCCCGTTACTACAAAATAACTTCCATATCTCACGTATTACAGTATATTTCGAATTATATGTCATGTGTGCAAACAATACAGTCTGTAACTGAACTCCTTTTCTCTTTCACAAATCTCAATGATTCCTCTTTAAGTTTGCATTGCCACAATGCAAGATATCTGTTGCTGATCTCGCTTAATATTTTGCCGAAAAGTGATTTACGCTAACGTACACTTACGTTTTCCTTTTAACAATCGAATTAATGTGGCTTTATCTCCAAAAATTACATTCTATGTTTATCCCGGAGGCGCTATATCGAAAATGTAATTCGCGGCACATTTATCGTACAGCCTTTAGCGGGAATAATTAATGTCGTTCCGTCTACTAGATAATGGTCCCTCGTGTGATAAGATTTCGCGGACACGGCAGACAAAGATTTATCATGATATGTTTATTGAACGAAGAACTAGCATAATTTTACGTTGCTCCATAAAAGTCAAATAAAATTATTTTCACAAATGTTTTTATAAAATTACTTAACTTTTTAAAATCAGTTTTTCAATTTTTGATATATTTATTCATTATTTGGTATATTTTATTTATTTATTTATTATATCTGTATATTTAATAGCTTTTCTATATTAATATTAAAAGCAATTTAATAATATTCTCTGTGCTGCCTTAATCAAGTTCTATATTGGAATTCTTAATTAATTCTACGTCTTAATTAGAGCACAGACTCTCTTCAATCAAAGCAATTATGTATGATATGTAATTTCCCACTATTTATGGAACGTAAAAAATACTTTCATTAAAATAAAAAAATAAGCCTCGCGCAATCAGTTCCTGGACTGAATTATTAATTAGACGAGTCCTTTGTGCATGTATAACCCCAACAGATGAGGAATATAATAAATACGCGAACTTGCATGTAATAGTCAAATTTTATACCGCGATAGCTAGTATTTATCGTTGTCTATATTTCGAATGTCAACGGTATGTCAACGACCGTGGTACACGCGATTCGAGTCGCACGTGTGCGATTTTTGCCAGGTTTAACGTGAAGAATAATTCGCGGTTAATCCGCAACGATATCACGACCTTTTTATCGAGAGAAACATTATCAGTTGCGGTTCTCCAAAATGTAAAATAGCCGCTAATTAGCACCACAATAAAAATTTTCCGTCGGCAAGCTTCCGTCTTGACCCGACCTTGATACTTAGGACTTGTTGATTTAAGACACTTGTTGGTTTTAGATCGTTATCACGGCCACAACACTTTTAAATATGTCTTCTTAGTTACATCAGTTGTAACAATAAAGAATTTTTTTGCTGCTGCAGAAATTGAGTTATAACTATTTCGTTGATCTTAGATTTGTGTATATACAATATTATAGTTTTATTTTTTATTCAAACAATTCTGTACTTTATTAGCGATTTCTAATTAAATTCTTTTTGCAGAATAATCCTTTGACGAAATAGTCTAAGCAAATTAAGTTCGGATTATATAGAAATAATATCACAGAGATCTTAAAGGATCAGTACAAAGTCCATCTCAGCAAAATATTTTACGATGCGTTTGAAATACTTTGTCTAAATGATTTAAGTAAAGAGATAAAACGTCACGCATTGACCTATCCTCCCCATGAAATGTAATATTCCATAAAAATATGATTGATTTAAATGCGCAGATAATTCGTAGGATTATCCACGGATAAAAACTTCGGCACACTTCATTTTCTTGAAACAATACACTTTTATGATTGTCACAAACCACGTGTTAACAGCCAAATAAAAAGCGATGATCAGTCAATGTGCGATTATTTGATGTTTCAGTTTATTTAATATCACTAAATATATGTGCTTCATATAGTCTTTCGATTTTAGAATATGATAATTTGCTGATAAAAAGCTCTAATCTGATTATAATCACCGAAACAATAAACTGTAGTTGAAGCACGTACAGCGTTTCGTATACACTTACGTAATAATATATAGTTTCGTATTTAATCAACAAAACACGTTCCAGTTTTGCAAGATTAATTAGTACTTTAATCGAATACAGTAATTAATCGATGAAACTTGTGCGCAATAGTATGCGTCATATAGCTAGCATGTAATAGCACGAATCATCAAACGCACAATTTGAAGTCACCGGACGATTTCGTATCCACAGGTGGACACACGACGATCGGTGACTTCGTTAAAGCAACCTCACTTTCACGAGGATTATCACAGACCACGTGCTAACGATCGAAGCTCCCCTACCTCCGAAAAAAAAGCTCGGCGCAGATAAAGCGACCGATGTGACAGACGGACGTATTTTTCACATACGTACGTCGCGAGCGGCCGTAACAACGCCTCGTGTTACACAGCGATGCTCGATTCACGGATGCAAAAAAAAAAAAAAGAGAGAGAGAAAAAGAGAGCAAGAGACCGCGACAATTCGTCGGTTCCCGATTAAAAAACCCGAAATTCAGGCGCGGCAAGGCCAGTGGCAACTCGACGAAGCGAATTACATCCGTAGCCGGCGAATCGAGTTTTCCGAAACGACGTGCGGCGACCGCGCGCGACCGTATTTTCCGCGAGCACGTTTTCGCCGGCGATTGCAGGGAGCCGTCGTGACGCCGGCTCGGCGTCGGGGTGAGTCCGTCCGTGTGCGACAGGGAGCGGCCGCGCGAACACTGAAACCAACCCACGCCACCGCCACCATCGCCACCACCATCAACCCATCCTCTATCCACCCGTCCACCCACCGCCGCCGACACTACCACCGTCAACGATGCCGCACCCTCTCTCCTCCGACGCCGTCGCTTCCACCACCATATCATCGTCACTACCACCACCACTACCGCCCTGCCACCGCCACCGCTGTTCCGCGCGAACCCTCCGATTCTCTACCCTTCAACCGCTATCCATCGCCACCACCAGTACCACCATCTGCAGTTCCCGTGTAGATGGAGAGGCTCCCCTACCTCCTCCTGTCTTCGACGTCGCTACTACCTCCCCTCGACTACCGACACGGCAGGTAGATACTGACGACCGCCGCTATTATCTAACCCCCTCGTTTCCTTCTTCTCTATCCACCTTCGAACTTCGAACATCCCCTATACAAGTTCCCTTCTCTTTTGCATCTTTCGTTCGAGTGCATATGCAAGTAGATGCATACGGGAATAGTTGCGCGGGTTATTTCAACCGTCACTTCACGATACATTGACGCGTTAGGTGTACATAATTATTCGTCAGCATCGTTGCACCAACGATGACACCAATGATATTTCTATGTTAATAAACGTGTGTTTGGCGTGTACTGATTTCTCGCTCCGCAGAGATTAAAGAATTTCGTAAAATGTATTATTTGGCATATAACAGAAGCTGGAAATAATAGAATCATGCTTCTAATAAGGAGCTGAATTAATAAATCTATTAGCAAATGTCTTACATCCATGGTTGACTTTTAAATACTTCAATTTTAGTTAAGCATATTTTTATATCAAATTTCTACAAGTATATATTATATGAAATTTTGCGCGTTTATTCAAGTAGGAAACAATATTTAAATGCTCTCATAATGATATATTGAATATGAGAAACAGCTAATTATGCTTTCTGAACGGATTTGGAAATTTATCATTATTCGACAAATTTAAATACTCGTAACTCTTTGGCATTACAATGTAAACACGCTATTTATCGCAGAATGATTTCAGTGAGATAGTAAATGAGACATTAATTTTTCGCCTATCTGCTCACCGAATTATCATGTAATTATATGTATACGTTGCAATTTATGAGTCCAAATTTGTATATCAGCGCACGTGAGTCAAGAGAAATTGATACGATCGAAATTTGTAACGCTTCGCACGACGAAGAGAAGCACATAAAACGTCAATATACATGCACGCATGTGAGAGACGGATGCCGATAAAATTCGCCAAAATTCGGAACACCAAGCTAGACGAGATGTATAGCAACGCTCCGCATGGAGCGGCCTTTTTGTCGAATAGCGATTCGATCTAATAGGTTTTAACCGATGACGGAATTAGACGGTAATAGAAAAACGTTTTAATCCATCTGGGCGCTATAGGATTGCAATCGCGATGAATTACGAATAGATAACTTCGTTTATTTATTCGATAAAGGACGCGCGTCCTCGAAATTTCTACGAAGCACAACAAACATTCGCTAGATAGCGGCGATCGAACTTTTTTCCTGCGAAGACGCGTCGCAATTAAAGTACAATCTCACCGCGATAATGACTTTGGTCGTCAGGTACGCGATTCGTCAAATTAAATCAAAAAAGCAGCACTCCGCCTCGCTGTAACTGTAAAATGTGTCTGAATAATTGAAATCGGGCAAATCATTGTCAAAATGCTTGTGCGCTTCTATAATAACAACGAATATAACGAACGATTCGTCGAAATTAAACGAAACGAGTGGTGTACGCAATTTGCGCTGCTTAACCGCCGTGTACGCGATCATTAATTGGAATTGCGAGGATCTAAGTACACATGTGCATCATTGTGATAACAATTTTGCGAATCTATTGATTCAGTAATTATCGAGAGAAAAGTACAACGGATTCGATTTCGACGCGTTTCATTTCACCTAAATGTATCTGTATGTTAATTCTAGCCGGTGGCATTAAATCCAATTGTATTCAATAGTGTTTCGATAATGGAAAGTATCGTTGCCGAATGCATACTTGTTATATAGTATGTTTTCGCGAACTCAAATATTTCGAACAAGTACAATGTCGTTACGCTAAAAACGTAATAATAACGCTAAAATACGAAACATTATAGAGTAAAAATAACGCTGCTCTGGCTTACATAACTTCAAGAAATAAAAAAGTTGTGACGTAAAGTCGCATCAGTCTGATGATATAATCATATAAGAATATCTTTTGCCTATATATGATTTTTTTTTTTTTGTAAATATTTTATATATAGGGTACATTTTTTAATATATTTTTTTCGTGTTTTTTAGAATCAACAAAAATATAATATTTTAAAAATTAATAATCTTAATAATAATAATTATCTTTGTATTCTCCACTCCATTAATTGTATTGTACATATATGACAAATGTATTTCAATATTTTTGAAAATTTCACGAAAGCACACTAGATTACGAAAACTCTAGGTTTTAGTGTAAATTGATGGATCATGCGCGCCAGCCGTGCGCGACGACGAAGCTTCTTATGAAGGGCGGTTTCCAATTATGCGGCCGATCAATCATGCCTGAATATCGTGGAGCAAATTATCGGAAAAAATGGATGCGTTATAGAAGCTTGAATGCAACGGAATCTCACGCGAGCGAGAGTGATCTCGAGCGAATATCATTCGAGTGGACATAGATGGAACGACGTCATTCTTCTTGACGTCGAGAAGCCACCCTGCGACCTTGAAAGCGGGGGGCCCTTTTTTGACACGATCGACAATTCGGCGTACACATCAGCAAATATCGCGAGATTCCTACGAACATTCGAAAAAGACTGAAGAAAAGAACGACGTTGGCATCCCTTTCGGGGTAATACCCAAGCACAGTGGAACAAAAGGAACCTACTTCACTTCGCCGCGAAGGTACCAAGACGGACCAAATCCCCAAGGTCGTTTATTAGCCGGGAGAAACCCAAAGTTGAATAGTGTGGGTGAGGTTGGATCCTCGTATAAGAGGCGTCCACCGTGATGGAGGCATCGCAACGATGTGTGAGTAATCCACGCCCGTTCGGATGGACGATGGTGGTCGCGAGGAGGGTAGAGGAGAGATACGGATAAATGGACAGGTAGATAAATAGACAGAGAAGAGAGGCGAGGTAAAAGAGAAAAAACGGAACACACCTAGATATGGGCTCTGCGGGTTGCGGACCCGCTCGTCCGGTAATGTGATTTCAGTTCGATATTTGATTTCGGAGCAAAATTGGAGCTCAAAATCCGTGCACAAGTCGCTGCGATACGACATGTGCAAATAAAGCTAACACCTCTCAAACGTATACCTTGATTAAATGCATTATTAGAGCGTTTGTCAATATCATAACTCGATTCCGGAGATATCATTCATCTTTTTTTCTTTAACACGTAAATTGATAATTGCAAAAATTAAAAACATAATTCACATAAAAGAATATGTGTAACAAAATCTCGTCTTGTGCGATACAAGACAAAAAAAAAATTATTTTAACATTATTTATCTGAATATAAAGTTTTTTCGTATAATTATTTAACTATTTTTCTATTATTGTAACATTATCAACGGATAAAATTGTTTTTTATAATTTTTATACTTTATACTTTCCATAAGCATTTTTTTAAACAAACTGAATACAATAATATAATCCTTTTTAAATAATAAATCATAAAATTGAATCCCAAATCATAGAGCAAATAAAGTTTCTATAACATTTGAGTTTGATGTATTTCAAGAAAATGAAGAAAGATCGTATAACTGCCATGCAATATTAATATTTGAAGTACTATTCTCTGTAATGCATATGAAACGTACGCTTATTCTTTTTCAACCGCGTCATCGAGAATAAGAAAAACGAAATGAATGTAAAATTCGATCGTGTCTAGAATGGCGTCGCACCACGCCTCAGAGAAGCAAAATCGCCCACTTTCATGAAATATACGACCAGGCAATATTTTAAGGGCTCCCGGCGTAATAATACTATCGTGCCACGTAGGGCGTTACAGCTGCTATGGCGAACAACCATAAAAATTCAACGAACGAGATCGTTCCCTCCACGATGCAGAACGGTATATTGCCAAAAGTTAAGCACTATATCTACTAACTAATCTGCCGTTATCTTTGAAGACAGATTTGAATATGATTTTGAACGTTTCGTAAATTAAAACGAAAGAGATGTTCTGTTTCCTAAGAATTAGATATCAAACTCTTCGATAATCAAGATTAATCTCATAAATAAAAAATATATAAAAAATATAAATTGCATAAATATTAATTTATAATTTTTTTCACTATTTAATATCACAATCTTTAAACACGTTGTTCAAGCTTAAAAAATAGAATTTTTTGTAAAAAAAAAAAAAAATAAAAAATTAAAGGAATGGCAAAAGCAATATCAGAACTGTAAACAAATGTTATAATAAAAATATATGCTAAAGCGAAAATAAATATTTATCCTTCAATATGTAATTTAAAATAAATGTTATTTTAATAAAAATTTAATATCAGAATCAATCGTCAAGATTTTTATATGTACAAAATTGAAATACTCGATTATAAACAATAATATTCTATCAAATTTCCGCTACGGATTGATTTTAAAAAATTCACACCTGCAGTGTATCTGTACAGTATTTTGACGTACGATCACCTTTGCCTGCAACAGGTTTTCATGTCACTTTCGCGGATTATGCTCGTACTATTCCATTGATTCTCGCGCACTGGATTTAAAGACAGAGAAAAGTTTCCGATAAAAACGTAAAATATCTGTTCTAAAATTCAATTCATTTCATATTAAAGTGTTACACGTGTTTTTATACGCGCGCGCTATTTTCATTGATCAGAAAGGAATTTGATAAGAGCGAGTTTTCGATGGTACATCCGACAGAAACGCCGTCGCGCATACCAGAGGCTCATTTGTCTAGAAGGAAATCGTTAACGTTATTGGATTTTAGGATGTATTTCAGGAATCGACGTATTCTCTAATCGAATGTTAAATTGCCGAAACAAACAACGAGAAAAGATGCAATAAAAAAGACGATGGATTATATATATATATATATATATATATATATATATATATATATAAACATTTTGTCGGCAAAAATAAAAACAATACATTAAAACAATAAACGATTATCATATCAAGCAACATATGAAAAAAATAAACGTCGATTAATAATTCGCTACGATTTATGCGAGAAATTATTAATGCTCGTATGTAAATTATAAAATAAAAAAAAAAAAAAAAAAAAAAAAAATTATCAAAGCGGAATTAATAGCGAAACTTATGCGCGCGAATACAAGACTATTAATGTGTATTATTGTAATTTTATCGCAAATGCAGAATGAGCGCTTCACATTCCGCTCCATATTTGTGCAAATGCTCTCTCGTCGAGATCTCTGCCCGCGACTCATGTCACGGTGATGTGAATAATCGAATTTTCCCTGATTTTCATCTGCATTTGCACTTGACGGATGTGCGAGTGTCACATTTATTCTGACGCTAGCCCCATTGTTTGCCTCTATTAATAAACTTATTAGAAGTACCATTGAAAATTGTATATGCTATCTTTTCAAAAGTAAATTTATCAAAATCTACGAGTTTGTTATTCCCTTCTAATGGATATCAAATAAATATCGCGTATTTGATATCATAATCGAGAAAAGATTAAGTTACTTATTGCATATCGCGAAAAAAAGATTGAAGTCCTAAGTATCATGATGAAATTACAATTCTGTACAATTGATCGTACAAATCCTATAAAAAATCTGGCATAAATATAAACAGAACACGCGAGATAAAATAATATTTCTAAATAAACTCTGCGCATCGACGTATATTATTATAAATATTGCACAACAATAGAACTTTAAGACATTTGTCTTCGGATGTGAATTTCTCGTGGATTGAGACACGAAGATGAAAAATAGAGGAATCGAAACTTGATGAGAAAATTCTAAGCTGAATTTATATTTCGCTGTGCTTTTTCACCGGTACGTTCAACCTCATATTTGGCTGGTGACATAAATACGTTGTGAATAATGCATGCCGCATGACGCGATACGTGTGTATATACGCGTGACACGAATACTAAAATAGGCGATCTTACGTATATTAAATGTTTGTGGTGACCACGAAAAAGTGCCATCTTCCATTCTGAAAACTCCACAACAGCCTTTTCTACCTCGAAGCAAAAAACAAACCGAATCCATGCCTTTATCAGATAGCTTGTAAATCGTAGAAGAAATTGTCTTTTAATGCGAGAAGTGAAAAAAATTCGCAAATAGCACAAATTAACAAAAAAATAAAATTTCATTGAAAATATATATAGAGTGTAATCCATCCGAATATACGATTTTCACAAATATACATTGCATATGCATATAAATATTCGAATAAAATGTTTTATTAAAAATGCAAATTTAAAATTATTTTTTCGCTAAAATAAAATAAATATTATACGTTATGTAAAAATAGTAATAATATTACAAGATATTTAACAAATTTTACCTTCGATTTATGTTTCGTTATATTTTCATGTATGAAAAATTAATATAAATGAGACAAAAATGTAAAAAAAAAAAAAAAAAACTAAAATGTAAAATAAATGTCATTATAATGAGAGATAAATAGATTTACTGAATATATGTATAAAACTCCTACGCTACATGTTCAAAAATCGTTAAATAGATTTCAAAAAGTCGGAAATAAAAATTACTTAACATATTGTGAAAAAGCATATCATTATAGAAAGACTATATTATCGTTAAAGATAAATATAAAAAGGCAATATATAAAAAAAAATTCGTACACACTGGATCGTTGCAAAATAGGTATCCATCTAAATACAGAGAGGTTTATAAATTTATAGTTAACAGAGACTTCATCACCAATTTTTTTTCTGTCTCTTTTATCACTTTTATAAAAAGAGCCTAGAAAGCATCTTGTTAGGCGTTGCAAGTTAGTATAGCATACGAAAAAATTGTGCGATATTCTTCTTGCCTGAGATAGAAACCACAAAGAAAGGTACAACAGTATTGACCGAATGGATTTGTGAAAATAAATGGATATCGCGAAAGATAGAATAAAGGTTGATCGAAAATAAAACGGATCAGAAACAATCGTAGTTTATAAGGATATATATTTTCTTTTACTGTAATAAAATATTAAAAATTTAGCGGAAAGATCAGCGATTTATGATCACAATATTTCTTCGCGGATTCCATTAAAAATATAATAATAAATAAGTATCAGTAGCTAATATACAGGAATGGATTTACACAATAAAAATGAGTGCCGAAATATTAGACATATCCTATAAAATCCAAAAATCGGAGATCAAGAGCGAGAAAAAAAAAGGCAAGTAGAAAATACTAATATGTTTTAAAATCATATATATATATATATATATATAATTCGCAATAATGATACAGTGAATTTTAAAAACCTTATCTGCGATTGAGTGGCGTACAAAGAAAGGAGAATTTGGCGGAAACTCACGCAATGCAAACACGACCTAAAAGTTTTAAGAACGAACGACAATTCCCGGCACTTCTACTGACGCTGAAAATCCTTGCTTTCTTGAGATGCATTTTTCAGCGATTTCACAATGAGCTTACCGGCTCCTCTTTTTGCGTTTCCCTTTATTCGCTTCAGAAAGATGCCGAACTTATTGCGATGCACAAATGTAAAATTCCGTTCGATGTTTTATCGGCCGTAAATAAATCAATATCCCGAATTGCAATAAATATCGGAATACGATGTGACATTAAAAACCTATCGTATCGACTAAAAATAACGAAAAACAGATGCGTATGATTGCGGGCTATTTTCCACGAGGAATATGCGTGAGGATATGCAAACGTCAGATGCAGCGCTGATTTATGGTTTATGCATCGACAAAACGAGTATGCGGAAATCTCGGAGCCGAAAATGAAAATGGTCGCACGACGCGGCCGTAAAATTGCTGCGGATACGTCTACTACGTGTTGAGAATATATCAATCGCTGAATAAAAGTCATTTTCCGAATGGGAAAATGTAAAAAAAAAAGCATAAAATATGCTTTTAAATAAAGCATATTATCAATTAATAATCTCATTAATAATTCATAATAATTCATTAACTTAATAATTGAATTTTTACAGACCAGCTGTTCTAGCTAACAGAATTTCAAGTTCCAAATTTAAATTTATTATTAGCTCATAAACAAAAGTAAAATAACAAAAAAAAAAAAAACGCATAATAATGTCATTGGTATTAATTGTATTTGAAATTCATGAAGGAGAAAACAATTTTGTCAATCTTGTTTTCTCCTCTTTAATGCGTGTAATAAAGGTGGCATAATGTCTCCATCAACGGTTTTCCATTACACTTTCCGGAGTCTCTTCTTTCCCTTTCCTGTTACAAGATAGCATTCCATTTCAAATGACGGTCGTCGTATATGTAATAAAACGTAATGTAAAAGAACGACCTCTCTCGCTTATTTTCAAAAAATGAAGAAAATATTTTTTATTTCAGGCATTATATTCCTTCTCTCAAGAGATAACAAAAACTTATTTATTTTGATGAACTCCAGTAGATTATAAATCTTTAATAGAGGACAAATAACATCGTATCCGTTAACTGTATTCGCAAGATTTTCTCCTTCACGTTACGTCAAGATATTTCTGTAACTGAATATCGCGAAGAAACTTAATTTCCGTAATGCAACAAATGTCAAAGAGCATGCTGAATTGTAAAGTTTCTGAGCATGTTATCACAAGCAGTCCTTAATTAGCTAAGTCTCATCCACAACGCTATCTCACGGTGTACAAATTTTAACGGAAACACCGCAATTACACGTACTACGTCAAATAATATGTGAGACAAGAAATTAAAATATTATTTATATTTAGGATCTCGCTCTCGCGAAAAACACGCTTAACACGGTAACTAATTCTTCTCTTAATTAACTTAATTTTATTAAAAAGTTAAAAAATGTTTTTTTAACGCTTTAAAAAGTATCGAGATTATAATTACAATTAAATAACGAAGTAATGCCGATGTATCGTGGAGATAAATGCCAGGCAGATATCTCTGCGCGCGATCCTCGCACTAATTGATATAATTAAGCAATTACGCAATTAAATAACTAAGTCCCATGTAACCTGACGTTCGGCTCGCACTACATTATAGTAAGTACGTATAATAGGCGATATTTACCGCGACTCTCCTAAGTCGCCATAGATTTAGAGTAATTGCTTCGAGTTCTGCGGCACCGCCCCGGCAACGACGACAACAACAACTATACGATACAACGCGCGTGCAAGTGCGGCAAAGTTTTGTCCTCTCGTGGTCTCACTACGAAAAAGTCGGTCGCAAAATTTTCCGAGAGACACCACTGCAAAGAGAACGCAGCGAGAGAAAGGACAAACCGAGAGTGCTCGCAGTTGCGCGTCTGAAATTTAGAACATACCTCAAAGTAAAAAAATCCGCCCGGTATCGCAATGTGCAGTACATCTCGCTGTACGAAAACGCATTCGGTATTCGTCAGTATGTCAGTTTTTTTATATATGTACGGAGCGTGAGAATATCTGCTCTTTTAATTTTAATTTTCCGGAAATATCGCGAGCCGAGTTTTATTTTGATCTTTCTTTTACGTATATTTGCGTGTTTCTCGGTTTCTGTGAAAAAATATTGCTGCGAAATTATTTTCTGAACTTCATTACAGCATTTATATAATATGGCGATTGCATTATACTCTAATTTTATCGTAGAGAGTAATTATTTTATTATATAAAAATTTTTTACGGATATATATTGTCAGAGAAATGATGATTTAAAAACGAAGCAGATTAAAGAGATCTTTGAACAATATTCGAGAATAAATATCTTAATTATCACAGCAGAATTCTACAGAAAATCTTTTTTCAAGTGAACAACATAAATATATTTGCAATTCTAAAATTTTCGTAACTTCATCAAAAACTGCTGCACTTTTTTTAATTGCTTATATTAAATAAAAACTATTGCACTATGGCATCTCGACATATCTGTTATTCGATAAAGATCGGTTCCATAAATTCATCAACAATTTGTGGATAAAAAAAAAAGTATCGAGAACGTGGAACACCCTATATACTTTATACTGACACTTGCTCAACTACCACTTTCTCTCTACACACTTTAGTCGAAATACGGCGAACGTGCTCGCTCTTTGAAGCGACGATAACAACGTAGGATGTACGAGAATATAACACTTGCCAAGACAGGCATTACGTTGGTACTCCTCGTGAAACCGAAGATGTTACTCTTTCACATGGAAATTATCGTTAACGCCGTCTTGCAAAACATTTATCTGCTTTCAACATATCTAAAACAATTCCCTCATGCTTTCTGCATTTTACAAATAACATCATCTGTTGATCTACGTAATATCCTTTTTCACAAATGTCACCTAATAAATGTTTAGAATATATAAGTTTATCTGATAAAAAAATAAATAAATATATATATATATATAAATTTTTTTTTAGAAATCACGTCAACAATACCATATATATGTCAGACCGGGGACTTATTGAGTGATGTGTTATTTAAACATATAAATATGTAAAATAGAGATTGCATTAATTGCATACATTTAGAAATTAATTGAATAAATATTTATATGAATATATGTGTTTTGCTACTCTATCATATTTTAGTAAAGCTTCTTTTGTGGAAAATGCACATGAAACCGTGATGAAAGGCAGATTTATCTTTCTGCTGAGTCTTTCTTCTTCCACAAATACGCCAAAATTAAATAACCACTGGTCTGAAATGACCAAACTGCTCTGCAAAAAAAGATGCTGACTCATCGATTCTATTATAAAATGACATGCATTAAAGATATCGGATTCTGCATTTACTTGCAACAGGTTGTACGATCTTGAGAATGTACTTTAACAGCTGTTTGAAAAGTTTTTTTAAATATGTCATATAACTAAAATAGCAAGATTTATCAGCCATGATAAATGAAAACTTGATATATATCGTATAATACGATGCAATTGCCAAGACATATAATAAAAATCACGGCAAAAATATTCTTATAACAAGCGTATCAATTATGTCAAATATTTATAGTGTAATCTCCCGAAACCTGGATTTATTAGTTCAACAATCGTCTATCATACAATCACGCGCGCTGTATTTTTGGAACTACATTTTCACGGCAGAAGCAGCAAACGGAAATCCATTGGCGAAATAACAGTTTTATTTCGTGTTACGCGAATTGGATGAAGCTACGACAAAAAAACAATAGCATAAAATTGCAGAGAAGATATCGATTTCACGTGAAAAATCTCCGCAAAATAATTCTAAGAAATAAAATATGATTGAAATAAATCACATTTTTATATTATTATCTTTATCTTTATTTTTATATTGTTATCTTTATCATCGCAACATCAAACGATTACATTCGTATTACAGCGCATCGTACCGCGGCTGTGTGTAACTAAGAATAAGGCTTGTTACAGGTACGCTTTATCCCTTTAACTTGCCAGCATTAAATTATAATAGATACTACGTGCACACGAACATATATTGTTGCTTTGAAGTGTTCCTTGCGTATATTCCTGATGTGCGGATCAATCGGACTATCTCACACACTACCATATTCCTGTGGTCGATACATACGCGTCTGTAATCCACATCCGGGAGTAATGTCGATCTACTCACGAGAATCATTGATATCTAAATTAACTCTCCAGAATATCATTCGGATATTAGTTTCCATAAAGGATACCGTGAAATATTTGAAATGCTTATATTAAGATATCTCGATGTTAATTATATTTTAATTTATATATTATATATAAATGCATTTATAAATTCTCAATATTTTTGCGTGTAAATAAGTGTACATTTAATTCAAAATTTACGTATAAAATGTATTCTATTAAATTTTTGAGAAAAAAAATTTCATAAAATGATTATAATATACGATGAATAATGGCAGGAAATTTTAGTCGCAAAGTATTTCAATTTCAAAATGACAAGGAAATTTCTCAAAGTCGCGAGCAGAACGTAATAAGGCTCGTGGCGTTGAACTAATTGATCGGTTTTAATTTTGAACAGCATTGATAAAGCGGGACTACGCGTGGAAGGCAACGCGAGGAGGCATTTCCTCCCGGCAAGCCGAGGCAAGCCACCTTAGCTGCAGAGATAGAAAGAGGCGGCAGGCTTATCTCGAGACATTTTCCTCCACTTCGTTCTCTCTACTCATTCGTCAGGGAAGTCATAGGAGTGCCGGCAGTGAATACGGAATTCAACGAGAAGGAATCGATGCGACGAGTATGCGTGCTAGTAGGATTTACCTAGGTAGCTTTCATAAAATGGAGGCAAGGTATGTGTGTGGGAGGCAGGCAGCTGGTATGAAAACGATTGAAAGAAAATCGATAAGTCGGTCCTTCCTGCAAAATATCCGCTCCGATACTTGTATAGCTAGTGAAATCTATCTCCCTTAAAATCTTTTCGAGCGAAAGTTAAGATTTCGCTCTCGAGCCGCATGTCCTTAGATAAATTTGTCCGACATCGTGATAAGAATCGAAGACTTTCATCGAATATTTAATCGTATAATGTCGCCGAATGTCACAGTCCAATATCGATCATTACTGTTATACCGGGTAACACACGAACAAATTCAAATTGCGCTGACACAAATCGATTTCTAGTACTCCCACCCGGAATGAACATAAATCGCTGAGCTTATTTGGGCAAATTGTAAGAGCCACTAGCCGTAGGTAACCGGCAGCGATATTCCAGACCCAGCGGCAATTAACTCATTATGTGGCCTAAATGTATTATGTCTACCTGATATTCTTGATTTACGAGCTAAGCGTTGAATGAAATATGCAAACGTATGCACTAGATTAGATAGCATTGGTGAACTATTCCTAGTTCGTGATAACGTAATTTAGTGTTATTTTAAAGTCTCACTGAAATATTAAAGTAAAATTTATTGACAAGTAAATATCAAGTATAAAATTTATAAACTAATTGCAATGTAATGTAAAAATTTTCTCTTGAAATAAAAAACGTCAATGCAGTAAATAAAAATTCATAGACAGAATTCTATTAGTTTTTGCAAACTTTGACAGAGAGAAAAAATACGTTACATCCATGACATATGCTGTAAATTGAAAACTTCAAATACTGATATCTAGGATTTCCTTAATCTTTTTGTATCTATCAGAAGATGAATTATAAAAATCAACCATATTATTCGCCAAAGGAATATCGATACAAAACTCATTTTTCTTTCTTTTCTATTTCTTTTTTTTTTTTTTTTTTTTTTTATTTCGAAGGAAACGCGAGACGGCAGTGATGCATCGTATATCCCTTTTGAGGCGCATAAATCTACACTGATTAGAAGGGGCTAAAACATCGTAGGAACCGAGTTGAGAGAATACCGACAACTTCGCCAGGCAATTGCAAGACGGTGCGAGTTAACGCCACTTAAAGCAGCTCTACCAGCGTATAGCCGTGGAGGAACGTGGTGGAACGTGGTAATCTATGCAGGTGAAATGTGCGGATGGTAGCGTGTTCCGTACGTTTCGTGTTTGTAATTAAAGTCCGGCAGGCAACGGCAATACTCCGTGTAGCATATATGCGCTCTTGATAACATGCCTATTATGAAAAATGTTCGCGAAACCGGCAATGCACGGTTTAATTCTTCGATACACCGATCGTTCTTGACAATTTAATAATAAAATTTTTTTATTTCATATACAGTTATGAGAAATGCTCCATTGGAGATGTTCTTGATACGAAATTTTTGTGTGGAAAAACTTGACTTCGCTTCTAAATAATTTTTCATGTCGATTTGTTTTGTTTACATAGTTATAGTTGTCTAAAAATTTTTTTTAGCTAATACACTTGGAAATATACTCGTCTCATTTCGAATACAAAAAGTATTAAAAAACACAGCTAAATAGAAGATACTTATTATATCCAATTTAGACAAGACGCACATTTAACTAAATTCCAAAAGATTGATATGCGCATGTTACACTGCTGGAAGGATCAATCTCGCGTGTTAAGCCATTTCAAGTCTAGAAAGCAGACACGCCACCTCGATAATCTACGGTCAAAGGAAAAAATTTACTCCGTATATTTCAAATAAAATCCGGTCGCTAACGAATGATTAGCAACGTGATAAGTCTCGTCCACCACTAAAAAGCTCAACAGATCTAAGATCAATGTAATTTATTAAAAGCGTCGTCGTATGTGTTTTCAGAGTATTACTTTATTTTCTAAAATCTACTACTAAAATCACAAGTCTTATTTTATTCAATACTCTAATTACTTTACCTACTTCATTTTTCATAAAGAAATATCATGATATAATCAAATAATAAAATATAATAATATATATGTTATATATAATATTATAAAATAAATTTATTTAAATAATATAATTATTCATAAAATTTAGATTTAAATAATTATTTATGATTATAACAAGATCAATTACTCTCCTCTCCTCTCTTTCTCTCTTTGATGCACAAAAATATTTCTAAAAATATTTCTCTCATTTTCATAAATTACTGAAAACAATGGATCATCTAGTTACGTACACTGTAGAGCGTACAGAAGCACCTCAACGCTAATATAATACGAACAATGCCCAATGGGGAAAGAGAACATTTCGGAAGACTTGAAATAGTTAGCGGCTTCGCGCAAGTAATCTCCTTCGTTGACTTTAAATTGCACCTATTCATGTGAAATTTAAGGGCCCGTGGAAGCGCGAGAGAAGAAAACTTCGAAATTAATTAATTTAAATTGTTCAAAAACGTAGGAATATCGCGAATTATAATTCTGATAATCTGATTATACAATTATGGCGTATGTTTCATTTGCGATGAAACATATATCATCGACATAAACAGTGCGTAGAATGTTAATATGCAATTAAATGACATTGCGGATTATGAAAAGTATTGCGGTTGAAACAGTGTTAATGCCTCCGTGATGCATTTTCCTAGCGTTCAACATTCAATGATAAATCGTTATACGACAATTAATTTCAGAACAATTTGCAGACCGAATTTACATCGATCGGCAGTTACTGCAATTTATTACAGTCTTCGGGCGAGCAATCATAGCCGATAATTAAACTTCTAAACTTCGCTCGATTGCGGAAAGTGCTGCGCAAGCAGGATTGCTTTTCCAGTATCAATTATAACGACAGAAACTCATTAAATCCATTAGATCTCAATGCACTTATCGAATGCTTTCCGTGAAAATATTTTCATTATCCATCTCATAAAAAATTCACGTCCGCTACAAGCAAATCAATATTAAACTAACTTATTCTTTTAAAAATAATTGTTAATGCTCGTGAAGAAAGTTATTATAGAATTATAGAATTAAAGTGTGTTAAAAAAAATAATATAGAATACATCTTTAATTTACAAGTAATTTAATATTCTACATATATTTTAGTTTATTTTATAAGAAGCATGTATAATTAATAGAAATAAAGAAATCTACTGTAAATTTCTTTCAAAAGCAACTCATTTGTTGGCAATTTCTATAATAAAACTACGCAAATCGCATAGAGAAAAATTTAAAAAGCGTATCCCTCTATGTAAACAAAAATATTCAGTCCGAATTTTTTTAATCTGTATAGCATTACGAAGCAGTTATATAATACTATTATAAAATTGAAGTATATTAATATTATACACGTATGTATATAATGATTAATTATCGAAGAATACACTCACATCTAAAGAAAATAATATTGCGTTGCCGCAATCAGGCGGCTTTACGTTATCGTTAAGATTGTTAAACGGACATCGACAATACACAATCGTGATATAAAAAAAAAAAAAAAAAAAAAAAAAAACTTACCTTTGCCATGTAACTGTTGTCGATTCGTGTCGGCGCGCAAGTTCTCGGCCGTGTGAACCAATTCGTCCAATTGCGGTTTCTTTTGCTCCAGCTCCCGCAAGACGTTCTGCAACATAAATCAAAATGACATGGACATTATTACGAGGTTAATAACCCCCGCCATAAGATATATAGCAACTGACGCGAAACCGACGTGGTTCCCATCGCATGCAACAGTGACGCAGCGCATAGTCTATATATAATCGATGCGATGTTCAAAGTGCTGCAAATTGCAACCTAATGACTAGAAGGCAGACTGCGCGACGCATTCTTTGTCCAAAAGTTCAACTGAGAGCACATACAAGCGTCTAAAACATCGAGTGTTTAGGCGCCTCCCACTTCAACTTCGTATTTACCGTAAATCGATTTTCCGCTTCACGTTGATTACCATCACGAGGTTTAATTAATTTATTGTATGTTATTTGTGATATTTCATGTACACCAATACAATTTTAAATAATAAATGTGAAATGTTGGTACAAAATAAAAATGACTGTAAAAATATGAATTAATTACATTAACAAAAGCAAAAATTTTAATAAATTAAAAGCTTTTACAACTTTTCCCACTGCAAACACATTTTTCGTGAAAACAATATTTTAAGAGTTCTTTGCAACGATTTTATATTCGTATAAATGGCTATGTAAACAAAAATTGAAAAATCAATCTCTTTCCGCGTGCATGACTGCAAAATCTAAAATCGAAAGCATAAACTCTTAGAGAACATTAATATTCTTATGTAATATTTCACGAAATATTCAGGTCGATCACCTGTTTTTCCCCGCTGTTATAGCTGCTTTTTACCGCACGAACCTATCGATCGCAAGTAAGCTTTCAAGATACTGAGCTCTATTTCCATGGTTCGTTGTAGTAACCATTACATGATCTCTCATCAAGACAGATACATAGATCACCATATCAGCTTCTAATGTGTGTGAATTAATTAACATGTAAGCTTGTCTTAGATGTTCATCAAAGAGAAACTTGAAAGCAAAATTGTGATTATTAATTATTAATTTTGTGACATAATACAAAAGAAATAAAAGAATCGTAAAATGAATAAATTACTGCAAATTATAAATATTTTAATATTTTAAAATTTTTCTATAAATTTCTTCAACATAATAAAACGTAACAATGTCGAGAACATTTTTATAAAACTATTAGTTCTACAAGAAAATTTTATGATAAAAATAATGATGTTAAGTCTTATTAATTCGCATTGCTCTAGATAAAAGGATACCGAATGCCTTCTCACACTTGATTGCTGATTGAATTAATTTTCGCAAAGTCCACTAAGCATAAAATGTTCATTAGATTCGATCTCTACACTTTTCCAATATAAAATATCGCTGCCAAGAAAAAGGAACTTGATGAACTAATTTCAACGACCAGGGAATTTCGAAAGCTATTAACACATGTGTATGTGTATGTGTGTGTGTGTGTGTGTGTATGCGTGTGTGTGTATATATATATATATATATATATATATATACATATATATACATATATATAACTTCTGCTCCTATATACCCAATAACCAATTCTTTCGTTCGTAAAATTACTGAACGTATCTTTAATCGATAATTGATGTATCGAGTACAGAAGAGTCCCAGAAGATTTTACCTTATTGCTGGTAACTTCATTCAATCTTCGCTAGACTCGGGGGATCTTCTCGAAACTATCGTATAGATTATAGAATATATATAGCCGCTAAATACACAAATTAGCCGGCTTCCGGAAAACTGCTAGATTAACTTGTCTGCTAGCATTATATAGTCGCACATCTTAGTATTACACAATATAAACGCATCTTCTCTCATGTAACATGCAAATTAATTTCATCTATCAGGAAAATGCAAAAATTATTATTTGCTTTTTCCTCTTCTGTATTTTAAGAAGAATTGATATCTCTTTTCAATAAATGCCATTATCAGACAAAAGATATAAAATATCGATAATAATAAATTATCACGATAAAACATAATTGTGGCAATTTTATTTATAGCCAAACGTCGAATTAATATTCTATGATACATTAAAGGGAATCGTTAATCCACTTAGCGGTACTTTTACTTCCGCTTCCTATGTAAAGTGGAGTTATTTACATCCCTCTGACATAATCGATCGCGCGTTACTTCCGTGTCACCAGCCGCTCAGAAAGCTGAATATACACTCGCTTCCCGAAAAGTTCCGCTCGCGTTAGTAGAATCTATGATACATGCAGAGTTTTGCTATATCTTCGTCAGAAAAATATCAGAAAACTTGGAGAATTACAAGATGTTTGTATTTTTTAAAATCATGTAAATTATTATCGTAAGTTATTAATTCTGCGAATTAATTATTATTATTTATAAACATAAAATAAATAAAATAAATTTTTCAACAAGAGATATCATTTTAATTATAATTGAAAATTAAGAATTTTTAGTTTAGCTTTCATTTTTTCCACTATACTTCCGCCTCACTTATTCTTACTCTTCTCTTCGTACTCGTCCATTTTCTACTGCCAAAGGGAACAAAAGAGAATGTCAGTGAAATTGAGGAGTGACCGTATAGCATAGATAGGACACGTTAACCGAGCACTTTACTCTGATCCATTCAAATAGCAGGAGCCAATGGCCTGACACATTTCGATTCTCCAGTAGTAACCAATGGAAATCCCGTAGGATTGAATTCGATGAAACAGGAGCCGCGAGAATTTCATCGGATATCAGGTGTCCCAGCTATTATCGTTAAAGAACGTTATCGTTTACGTAGAAGAGTAAAATTAAAAATGTAGCCATGTGGATGAAAAAAAAATCCACACTTTCGTCAATTCAACAAATTCACGTCAATTTCAAAATATACTGTCTAATTATTCCTAAAATTTTGCCAATTTAAAATCATTAAATTAATATTGTCATTAGTAATACAAATAAATTATGATGTATGTATTTATTTTATTATAAAAAAAAGAAAGAAATATCACAAGACTGATAAATAAATATTATATGCAATATTTTTTTAATTAATTTTTTTTTTTTAAATAATAAAGTCAATATTATCAAAAACAATTAAATATATATGTCACGAGTAGAACATTTTGATTATAATATTTGTGCAAAATAATTTGCTTGATACGCCGTCAAATGAATTTACTCCTATATTAACTAAAACCGAATTAAACTGCGTTACAAGATAACTCGGCTAATTTCCTCTTAACGACACTTTCCTTCATCTCCCATCGGGCACGTTAAACTTCATACACTGGCAATTAAGTTTTAATCTTCGCGAAATGGTTCCGATATAATCTGTCAGAAAGTCGGTGAATAACGTCAACGGGATGTAGATTCAACAACTCGAATACGATTTACGAAATGAAGCGTGATGTGTGAATATATAACTCCCGCGTAATGCAAAGTGTAAAATTCAAGGTTGATTTAACACGTATAGGAACGACTATAAAAAAAAAACCTATATATTTCTCGGGACGTAATAAAGCTTTAATTAAACAATAATATCCATGGCATAACTCCGCTCGAGACCATTGAAGTCCGTCGATGTGCAAAAAATGGAAAATGGAAAATTTACGAAACAGAGGAGAAGAGATGACGTTGTAAAAAAATACAAGAGATACACAATGAAATGAAAGTAATAAAAAAAAGCAACGATATCGAAGAAAAGTGCACATATTAATTCGATGACACGTTAAAATATTAAATTTTTTGGCATCTAATTTTTCTAATTTTTTTATGGTATTTCTGATTTATATTTGTATTATATTAGAATTGTTGAAAATATTTTAAATATATTTTATTTAAAACAATAATAAATGTCTTTTTCACTGCTTTTAAACGACGTTACAATCTCTTGTGTTACAATCCTTTCCATTTCTTATTATTACATATGTATTATAATTGATATTCCATTTTTTCCATATTGCGTGTAAAACGAAATATCTTTAAAAATCAGTGCCCTTATTAAAGCTGCAAGCTCAAGAGAATAATGGCACCCTAAATGCCTCGCATAAATATACGCTACACGTATACGAGTAAGAGGCGCGTGTTCTCAGAAGGGATAAGTTCCGTTCACGATCAGACCACGAGTAAACAGTTCGTCGAAGAAAATTGGACACGAAGAAAACTTTTGACGTCCCATTTAGCGCAATCCTTCGAAATGTTGCCGCGGAGAAGCAATTTACCGGCAAGTAAGTAGAAAGTTCGACGTAAAACTTGGCGCCCCAACGCTCCGACAACATTCGTAAATGTATCTTCGAAACGTTCGCAGCGACTAGATAAATATCCCGAGAAAATTATGTTTATTATTCGTATTACGAGAGAGAATGATACGACTATCGCCGGCAACAAGTCCGCGATAAAATTTATATAAAGTATAACGTAAACAGTGTGCGTAAGCGACATTAAATTTTGAGGCGGTTTAATAAAAATTACAATCCCTCTTTTCTTGCATTAAAATTTTCATAGAAAAAAAAAAACATAAAACACCCACTTATATAGATCAATTAAGAAATACTTAAAAAGATAAGAAGCTTGCCGTATGATTTACGGGAAATGTGTCATCTTTCGACCTGAGAATATACGGCCGGTTAGAGTGTAGTTGTGCAGGAATAACTTTTCCAACTATGATATATTCCCTCATAAGCGACGCGATGGATCTTACACGGTAATGTCATTCATTACTCAGAGTGCAGCGCGGCGACCGCAGTAAGATGCGCAACTTTCTCGATCAGCTCGTATATTATTTGATACGACGTCCATAAAAATATAAAAGTTCAATGTCACCTAATTTCTTACAGTACTTCCTATTTCTTTAATTATATACCTATATTACTTTTACAGCGCGATACAAGATGATATAATCTTCAATTACATTTTTCTATCAATATCTTTCACGATTGCCCACGATCAACACGAAAAAGCAAGATCTCTTCTTCGAGAAGTAGAAAATAGCGACTGTAAGAACACGAAACTGAGCGAACGCAAAAAGGTTCGAGTCGCGTTATATAACGTAAACAAGGAGGAGACAAGATATCGGACAGCGTCGTGGCAGAAACGGTTGTTGCTTTTCTGAAGAAAATAAAAGTACGAAAAAAAAGAAGATGAAGGGAAAAGAGAAATGGTTGCGCAACAGAGGATATCTCGCCGAGCTGACTTACGAGCGACCAACGAAAAATTTCACTGCACCTTCGTCCTCTTCGCATGTTTATCCTCAATATTACCATCTCGTCGTGGTTTTAGTATGAAATATTCCCATGAACATTGTAAATAGCGTTTTCTCTCGCTCGAAGTGTAAGCGCGAAGTCTCGACGCGACGTGGCGATAAGGAAAATTCGAACGTGCCTCAAACGACACTATTATTGCGTTGTCGTGAACAAAGCGAGGGGAATACAAAATTATTGAACACGAGCGCTCTAAATATTTCTCGAGTGTATCGGCAAAGGCGACGCACTTTTTTCCTCTAACCATTCTTCCAGCGATAATGACATCTTTTGCGCAATATTTCTTTTTCAAAGGTGACAATCAGGATATAGTAAGCGCGAGTAACGCAACATATCAGCAATTTATACATAAAAAAAAAAATATATTGGGTTGGCAACTAAGTAATTGCCGATTTGTTCAATGAAATAAAAGATTTTTTTTTACTTGGAATGAAGTT